>CM029015.1:21538533-21783428 GCA_016801055.1 Panax notoginseng | reverse complement strand
AAAGATATTCAACAACATGTCCATCTTGCACTACAGGCCAAAGATATTCATCAACAATTCATCTTTGCACTAACAGGCCAAAGATATTCATTCCTCAACAGTTCATATTTGCACTACAGGCCAAATATATTCATATCTCAAAGAAATATATAATCATTTCAGAATTTATATAAACAATAATTATAACCATGTTGATCATTTCACCTTTGCACTTAAGCTAAGATATTCAATTATAAATTCAATGGTCATGATCATACCAGTCACAATTCAACTTTGCACTACAGGCCAAAGAGAACCCTAGTCATGATCATACCAATAATCTACCCATCTTTACACTCCAGTGAAAGAGAATTTCAACATCAGGGTTATAAAAATGTTATATATGATGATAAAAATAATATGATCAACATATAGTTTTAATCTCAAGAGTAATATTCGTAACTCATGAATAGTAAATCGTGAATAGTAACTCATGAATAGTAACCCCGACACAAAAGATAGAAAATTCCACAATAAAATTCATACCAATATTTCGGTATAATGATATTGAAAGAATAACATTACTTAAATTTATAAACAATTTATTTTAATTGTTTACACTTTACTAATTAATGCATTTAATCATCATAAAATGCCAACTCTTACAATTTCATCATCAATAACCAAAACCCTCATCAAAAATCTACATATACCTCATATAGGATTCTCAAGCCATAAAATCCTATTTTCTAATTTTCTTTCTTCACAAAACATATTTAATTCATTTACTCATAACTAGACCATTTTCATGAAAAATACCAAATCAGTTCCAAAAATATTTCTTTTCTGAAATTTAGCATAATATAGTCCCATAGTGAACATATATTTTTCTCAGAATTTTTAAAAGTCATTTACTATTTTTCATATGGCCAAAATAGCCGAATATTTAGACATTTATCAAAAATTGTACTTTTGTCTAAAAATTCTGAAATTCACAGAGTATACTTCTATCATATACATGTACTCCCAATAAAAATTTCATCAATTTTGGAGTTAACCACAAGGAATTATAAGCTGTTACTTTTAAAATAGTCTTTTCTCATAAAATTCATAACTCTCAATCTATACATCCAAAAATCACCATTTTTGGACACAATCAAGAAAACTCATCAAAATATCATTTTAAATTTTTCCAGAATTTTTGAAGATCAGAAAAATTACGAAACTGAAAATCATAACAACCCTTAAAATTCCTTACTATCCCTTACAATCCCTTACAATCCCTTACTATCCTTACCTCAAAAGAGCAGTACTTCTGACTGGATATCGGATATGATGCTGAAGGAAACTTGCACTGATGAATAGCAACTCACCAAGTATCTAAAAACTCACAAAATATGCTTCATAATATAGAGAGAGAAAGAGAGAAAGCTTATGTTTTTGGTGTGATTTTCAATTCTAACTTAGCCCTCTATTTATAGGAAAATTTTGGTAGGTTTGACCTGCAACCTGATGGCTTTACCTGCTACTATTTCCACCCACCACATTTGAAATATAATTCAGCACATTTCTTCACCAACCACAAGTGGGGCCCACCAATTCTAGAATTTTCCACCAAAATGATAAACTCCGAAAATTCAACAATTTCTGAACCAGTCATCTCGTAAAATTCATAATAAATCATACGTTCATTTTTAACGGTTCAAAATTTGTGGCATATACTCAACTTATATATGTATAACATATCCAAAAATTACCACGATCCAACGGTCGGATTAAAAATTATAACCCCCGCAAAATATCTCAAAAACCCTGATTTTTAATACCTCCATTCCGACAAAAATACGGATAAAAATCTCAACATTAACTCCTTCATTTTTAACCACAAAAATATATCCCTCATTTATATCCACATAAAATAAATATTTTCTTATCATATGAATCAATAATTAATTATTCACAAATAATATTACAGAATCACATTTATGACAACCAGGCCGTTCCCAGGAAAGAGGGGGCTTTCCAATAAGGATTTCTCCTTACTGGCGCGCAATTAGATGACCAAACCTCTCCTTAGACAGAACTTTCTAGACATTGCCAATAATGCTATCTAATAATACTATTCAAATAATATGAATTATTGATCTGATAATGGAAATACTGTGCAGCAACAATTATTGAACAACAATAATATAAATTTCAACGTAGCAATTATTGAATCAATAAAATAAAATATTGAACAGTAATTACTGTAACAATTATTGAGTAGTGCCTTCTTACGTAAGAATCAATAATTTCAAAAATACTATGCAATACCGTGTGCTACTGTGCAATAACGCGTATTACTGTATTTTAACCACCGGGTATTCCAACAGTGTTAACGGTAACAACTACGCCGTTATTTGTAAAAACTCAAATTTGTCGTTTTCTTCACCCGACAGTTATTCGTTATGGGGCCCACAAATAGCTGCGCCGTCGTACGAATATTCCCCGACAGAAAGAATATTCCACGACCAAACGAATATTCCCCGACAACAATGATTATTTTATAACCACTTGCTTATTTTGAAAAAAAATTCATATTTCACCCATAACTTTAAACTTTTATCAATTTAACCATTTACTGAATAGTAATTATAAAAAAATTGAATACTTTTATTTCATAAAATTCGGGGTCTTACAATCTCCCCTCCTTATGAAATTTCGTCCCCGAAATTTACGTACCTGGTATTTCAAAGAGTTGAGAATACCTTCCTTTCATTTCAAATTCCATCTTCTTCCTGTCATCATAATTTCTCCATTGCTCATCTCCTGTATTTCAAATATCATTCTAGAATACAGCTTCAAAACAAGGGTTAATTTAACAAATTAACATATCACATAATATCCCGATATTATGACACCAAATAAGCTTAGGTAGGACACACTAGCGAAGGATTTACTCATCTCTCCCTCCTAGTTGTATTCCCCGATCTCCGCCAGTGATCATATCCCCAAGCTCTGATACCACCTGTGACGACCCCAAAATAGGTCCATTCCACCCAACCCATTCTGAGTCGTCAAATACATGGTACAGAAAACAACTACAACTTTATTACAACAATTGTCGTGCAAAATACAACAACACATATGCTGTGAGTTTGGATACAAATATATACCAAATGTGACTCATGTTCCAACCGTGGACATCACCTCACAATAACACCTTACATAAAGGTATAGTCAAAAACTGTTTTAGAAATTAGAATCTTTGGGAAGTGCTCAAGGAAACCTTCGTACATGGGAGGCCACGCGTCTAGGTTATGATAGATATCATATGGCCACAGAATTATCCTTGGTTGACCCAATAGACCCCAAAGAAAAACGAGAAGATTACTATCATATTCTTCCCAATGGTGAGTCTTCTCTTGACTTATCATTATCTCCACTGTCTCTAATTGAGAATTATACTTCAAACAAACACCAAGATTATATAGGTAGTGCCCATAGATATACTCAGCAAGTGGATGAGCACAACCTTGTCTTATGATGACACGAGGTTGTATGTCATTAGACATCTTGTATGATAGTGACAAAACACCCTTCCAACGTTGGGTTCGCCTCACCCTATTTTCTTCACCAAATATAACTACTAAATGATGACCACCGTTCTATTCCCTTGTTACCCCCGCTCGACCCAGCTACACTCTTATTACCTGAAAGGAATTGTGAAGCAAAAGGGTGAGCACAACTAGCTCAGTAAAGAATATCATGACTAAAGATAATTCAATTATCAATAGCCTTCATCAACAATAAATCAGAGATTTAGAACATATGGTAAATGATAAAAATTTCAACCATAGTTGCAGCGGAACGAGCAATCCATTAGAAGAGTCAAATAGACTATAAAGTCTATTATCTTCTCCATGTTAAAAATCCACCAACAATGTTTTATCCCTGTAACATCAATCAACAATTCTGGTCCACAATCATATGAATAACTCATAATCATAACTGTAGTTCTAAATTCCTCTTCTCATCCAGGACGAAGATAATTTTCATCACCTATCTTTACCTGAAACATCAAAGATCATGGTTACACCAAATCACATTTTTGTTCATAATCATACTAATAACTTCATCTTTGCACTACGGCCAAAGATATTCATTTGTATCACCAGTTGGTCATGTTCATCTCAACATCTGTTCATCTTTGCACTACTGGCCAAAGATATTCAACAACATGTCATCTTTGCACTACGGGCCAAAGATATTCATCAACAATTCATCTTTGCACTACAGGCCAAAGATATTCCTCAACAATTCATATTTGCACTACAGGCCAAATATATTCATATCTCAAAGAAATATATAATCATTTCAGAATTTATATAAACAATAATTATAACCATGTTGATCAATTCACCTTTGCACTTAAGCTAAAGATATTCAATTATAAATTCAATGGTCATGATCATACCAGTCACAATTCAACTTTGCACTACAGGCCAAAGAGAACCCTAGTCATGATCATACCAATAATCTACCCATCTTTACACTCCAGTGAAAGAGAATTTCAACATCAGGGTTATAAAAATGTTATATATGATGATAAAAATAATATGATCAACATATAGTTTTAATCTCAAGAGTAATATTCGTAACTCATGAATAGTAAATCGTGAATAGTAACTCATGAATAGTAACCCCGACACAAAAGATAGAAATTCCACAATAAAATTCATACCAATATTTCGGTATAATGATATTGAAAGAATAACATTACTTAAATTTATAAACAATTTATTTTAATTGTTTACACTTTACTAATTAATGCATTTAATCATCATAAAATGCCAACTCTTACAATTTCATCATCAATAACCAAAACCCTCATCAAAAATCTGCATATACCTCATATAGGATTCTCAAGCCATAAAATCCTATTTTCCAATTTTCTTTCTTCACAAAACATATTTAATTCATTTACTCATAACTAGACCATTTTCATGAAAAATACCAAATCAGTTCCAAAAATATTTCTTTTCTGGGATTTAGCATAATATAGTCCCATAGTGAACATATATTTTTCTCAGAATTTTTAAAAGTCATTTACTATTTTTCATATGGCCAAAATAGCCGAATATTTAGACATTTATCAAAAATTGTACTTTTGTCTAAAAATTCTGAAATTTACAGAGTATACTTCTATCATATACATGTACTCCCAATAAAAATTTCATCAATTTTGGAGTTAACCACAAGGAATTATAAGCTGTTACTTTTAAAATAGTCTTTTCTCATAAAATTCATAACTCTCAATCTATACATCCAAAAATCACCATTTTTGGACACAATCAAGAAAACTCATCAAAATATCATTTCAAATTTTTCCAGAATTTTTGAAGATCAGAAAAATTACGAAACTGAAAATCATAACAACCCTTAAAATCCTTACTATCCCTTACAATCCCTTACAATCCCTTACTATCCCTTACCTTACCTCAAAAGAGCAGTACTTCTGACTGGATATCGGATATGATGCTGAAGGAAACTTGCACTGATGAATAGCAACTCACCAAGTATCTAAAAACTCACAAAATATGCTTCATAATATAGAGAGAGAAAGAGAGAAAGCTTATGTTTCTGGTGTGATTTTCAATTCTAACTTAGCCCTCTATTTATAGGAAAATTTTGGTAGGTTTGACCTGCAACCTGATGGCTTTACCTGCTACTATTCCCACCCACCACATTTGAAATATAATTCAGCACATTTCTTCACCAACCACAAGTGGGGCCCACCAATTCTAGAATTTTCCACCAAAATGATAAACTCCGAAAATTAACAATTTCTGAACCAGTCATCTCGTAAAATTCATAATAAATCATACGTTCATTTTTAACGGTTCAAAATTTGTGGGCATATACTCAACTTATATATGTATAACATATCCAAAAATTACCACGATCCAACGGTCGGATTAAAAATTATAACCCCCGCAAAATATCTCAAAAACCCTGATTTTTAATACCTCCATTCCGACAAAAATACGGATAAAAATCTCAACATTAACTCCTTCATTTTTAACCACAAAAATATATCCCTCATTTATATCCACATAAAATAAATATTTTCTTATCATATGAATCAATAATTAATTATTCACAAATAATATTACAGAATCACATTTATGACAACCAGGCCGTTCCCAGGAAAGAGGGGGCTTTCCAATAAGGATTTCTCCTTACTGGCGCGCAATTAGATGACCAAACCTCTCCTTAGACAGAACTTTCTAGACATTGCCAATAATGCTATCTAATAATACTATTCAAATAATATGAATTATTGATCTGATAATGGAAATACTGTGCAGCAACAATTATTGAACAACAATAATACAAAATTTCAACGTAGCAATTATTGAATCAATAAAATAAAATATTGAACAGTAATTACTGTAACAATTATTGAGTAGTGCCTTCTTACGTAAGAATCAATAATTTCAAAAATACTATGCAATACCGTGTGCTACTGTGCAATAACGCGTATTACTGTATTTTAACCACCGGGTATTCCAACAGTGTTAACGGTAACAACTACGCCGTTATTTGTAAAAACTCAAATTTGTCATTTTCTTCACCCGACAGTTATTCTGTTATGGGGCCCACAAATAGCTGCGCCGTCGTACGAATATTCCCCGACAGAAAGAATATTCCACGACCAAACGAATATTCCCCGACAACAATGATTATTTTATAACCACTTGCTTATTTTGAAAAAAAATTCATATTTCACCCATAACTTTAAACTTTTATCAATTTAACCATTTACTGAATAGTAATTATAAGAAAAATTGAATACTTTTATTTCATAAAATTCGGGGTCTTACAATCTCCCCTCCTTATGAAATTTCGTCCCCGAAATTTACGTACCTGGTATTTCAAAGAGTTGAGAATACCTTCCTTTCATTTCAAATTCCATCTTTCCTGTCATCATAATTTCTCCATTGCTCATCTCCTGTATTTCAAATATCATTCTAGAATACAGCTTCAAAACAAGGGTTAATTTAACAAATTAACATATCACATAATATCCCGATATTATGACAGTCTAATAAGCTTAGGTAGGACACACTAGCGAAGGATTTACTCATCTCTCCCCTCCTAGTTGTATTCCCCGATCTCCGCCAGAGATCATATCCCTAAGCTCTGATACCACCTGTGACGACCCCAAAATAGGTCCATTCCACCCAACCCATTCTGAGTCGTCAAATACATGGTACAGAAAACAACTACAACTTTATTACAACAATTGTCGTGCAAAATACAACAACACATATGCTGTGAGTTTGGATACAAATATATACCAAATGTGACTCATGTTCCAACCGTGGACATCACCTCACAATAACACCTTACATAAAGGTATAGTCAAAAACTGTTTTAGAAATTAGAATCTTTGGGAAGTGCTCAAGAAACCTTCGTACATGGGAGGCCACGCGTCTAGGTTATGATAGATATCATATGGCCACAGAATTATCCTTGGTTGACCCAATAGACCCCAAAGAAAAACGAGAAGATTACTATCATATTCTTCCCAATGGTGAGTCTTCTCTTGACTTATCATTATCTCCACTGTCTCTAATTGAGAATTATACTTCAAACAAACACCAAGATTATATAGGTAGTGCCCATAGATATACTCAGCAAGTGGATGAGCACAACCTGTCTTATGATGACACGAGGTTGTATGTCATTAGACATCTTGTATGATAGTGACAAAACACCCTTCCAACGTTGGGTTCGCCTCACCCTATTTTCTTCACCAAATATAACTACTAAATGATGACCACCGTTCTATTCCCTTGTTACCCCCGCTCGACCCAGCTACACTCTTATTACCTGAAAGGAATTGTGAAGCAAAAGGGTGAGCACAACTAGCTCAGTAAAGAATATCATGACTAAAGATAATTCAATTATCAATAGCCTTCATCAACAATAAATCAGAGATTTAGAACATATGGTAAATGATAAAAAATTTCAACCATAGTTGCAGCGGAACGAGCAATCCATTAGAAGAGTCAAATAGACTATAAAGTCTATTATCTTCTCCATGTTAAAAATCCACCAACAATGTTTTATCCCTGTAACATCAATCAACAATTCTGGTCCACAATCATATGAATAACTCATAATCATAACTGTAGTTCTAAATTCCTCTTCTCATCCAGGACGAAGATAATTTTCATCACCTATCTTTACCTGAAACATCAAAGATCATGGTTATACCAAATCACATTTTCTGTTCATAATCATACTAATAACTTCATCTTTGCACTACGGCCAAAGATATTCATTTGTATCACCAGTTGGTCATGTTCATCTCAACATCTGTTCATCTTTGCACTACTGGCCAAAGATATTCAACAACATGTCATCTTTGCACTACGGGCCAAAGATATTCATCAACAATTCATCTTTGCACTACAGGCCAAAGATATTCATCAACATTCATATTTGCACTACAGGCCAAATATATTCATATCTCAAAGAAATATATAATCATTTCAGAATTTATATAAACAATAATTATAACCATGTTGATCAATTCACCTTTGCACTTAAGCTAAAGATATTCAATTATAAATTCAATGGTCATGATCATACCAGTCACAATTCAACTTTGCACTACAGGCCAAAGAGAACCCTAGTCATGATCATACCAATAATCTACCCATCTTTACACTCCAGTGAAAGAGAATTTCAACATCAGGGTTATAAAAATGTTATATATGATGATAAAAATAATATGATCAACATATAGTTTTAATCTCAAGAGTAATATTCGTAACTCATGAATAGTAAATCGTGAATAGTAACTCATGAATAGTAACCCCGACACAAAAGATAGAAATTCCACAATAAAATTCATACCAATATTTCGGTATAATGATATTGAAAGAATAACATTACTTAAATTTATAAACAATTTATTTTAATTGTTTACACTTTACTAATTAATGCATTTAATCATCATAAAATGCCAACTCTTACAATTTCATCATCAATAACCAAAACCCTCATCAAAAATCTGCATATACCTCATATAGGATTCTCAAGCCATAAAATCCTATTTTCCAATTTTCTTTCTTCACAAAACATATTTAATTCATTTACTCATAACTAGACCATTTTCATGAAAAATACCAAATCAGTTCCAAAAATATTTCTTTTCTGGGATTTAGCATAATATAGTCCCATAGTGAACATATATTTTTCTTAGAATTTTTAAAAGTCATTTACTATTTTTCATATGGCCAAAATAGCCGAATATTTAGACATTTATCAAAAATTGTACTTTTGTCTAAAAATTCTGAAATTTACAGAGTATACTTCTATCATATACATGTACCCCCAATAAAAATTTCATCAATTTTGGAGTTAACCACAAGGAATTATAAGCTGTTACTTCTAAAATAGTCTTTTCTCATAAAATTCATAACTCTCAATCTATACATCCAAAAATCACCATTTTTGGACACAATCAAGAAAACTCATCAAAATATCATTTTAAATTTTTCCAGAATTTTTGAAGATCAGAAAAATTACGAAACTGAAAATCATAACAACCCTTAAAATTCCTTACTATCCCTTACAATCCCTTACAATCCCTTACTATCTCTTACCTCAAAAGAGCAGTACTTCTGACTGGATATCGGATATGATGCTGAAGGAAACTTGCACTGATGAATAGCAACTCACCAAGTATCTAAAAACTCACAAAATATGCTTCATAATATAGAGAGAGAAAGAGAGAAAGCTTATGTTTCTGGTGTGATTTTCAATTCTAACTTAGCCCTCTATTTATAGGAAAATTTTGGTAGGTTTGACCTGCAACCTGATGGCTTTACCTGCTACTATTTCCACCCACCACATTTGAAATATAATTCAGCACATTTCTTCACCAACCACAAGTGGGGCCCACCAATTCTAGAATTTTCCACCAAAATGATAAACTCTGAAAATTCAACAATTTCTGAACCAGTCATCTCGTAAAATTCATAATAAATCATACGTTCATTTTTAACGGTTCAAAATTTGTGGGCATATACTCAACTTATATATGTATAACATATCCAAAAATTACCACGATCCAACGGTCGGATTAAAAATTATAACCCCCGCAAAATATCTCAAAAACCCTGATTTTTAATACCTCCATTCCGACAAAAATACGGATAAAAATCTCAACATTAACTCCTTCATTTTTTAACCACAAAAATATATCCCTCATTTATATCCACATAAAATAAATATTTTCTTATCATATGAATCAATAATTAATTATTCACAAATAATATTACAGAATCACATTTATGACAACCAGGCCGTTCCCAGGAAAGAGGGGGCTTTCCAATAAGGATTTCTCCTTACTGGCGCGCAATTAGATGACCAAACCTCTCCTTAGACAGAACTTTCTAGACATTGCCAATAATGCTATCTAATAATACTATTCAAATAATATGAATTATTGATCTGATAATGGGAAATACTGTGCAGCAACAATTATTGAACAACAATAATACAAAATTTCAACGTAGCAATTATTGAATCAATAAAATAAAATATTGAACAGTAATTACTGTAACAATTATTGAGTAGTGCCTTCTTACGTAAGAATCAATAATTTCAAAAATACTATGCAATACCGTGTGCTACTGTGCAATAACGCGTATTACTGTATTTTAACCACCGGGTATTCCAACAGTGTTAACGGTAACAACTACGCCGTTATTTGTAAAAACTCAAATTTGTCATTTTCTTCACCCGACAGTTATTCTGTTATGGGGCCCACAAATGGCTGCGCCGTCGTACGAATATTCCCCGACAGAAAGAATATTCCACGACCAAACGAATATTCCCCGACAACAATGATTATTTTTTAACCACTTGCTTATTTTGAAAAAAAATTCATATTTCACCCAATACTTTAAACTTTTATCAATTTAACCATTTACTGAATAGTAATTATAAGAAAAATTGAATACTTTTATTTCATAAAATTCGGGGTCTTACAGGTATGATCATGACCATTGAATTTATAATTGAATATCTTAAGCTTAAGTGCAAAGGTGAATTGATCAACATGGTTATAATTATTGTTTATATAAATTCTGAAATGATTATATATTTCTTTGAGATATGAATATATTTGGCCTGTAGTGCAAATATGAATTGTTGATGAATATCTTTGGCATGTAGTGCAAAGATGGCCTGTTGATGAATATCTTTGGCCTGTAGTGCAAAGATGAACTGTTGTTGAATATCTTTGGCCCGTAGTGCAAAGATGGTTTGTTGATGAATATCTTTGGCCCGTAGTGCAAAGATGGTTTGTTGATGAATATCTTTGGCCCGTAGTGCAAAGATGGATTTGTTAGTATGATTATAAACAGGAATTGTGATTTGGTATAACCATGATCTTTGATGTTTCAGGTAAAGACAGATGATGAAAATATTCTTCGTCCTGGGTGCGAAGAAAAATTTATAGTCACAATTATGATTATGAGTTATTCATATGATTGTGGAAAGGAACTGTTGAGTGATGTTACATGGATAAAACATTGTTGGTGGATTTTTAACATGGAGAAGATAATAGACTTTATAGTCTATTTGACTCTTCTAATGGATTGCTCGTTCCGCTGCAACTATGGTTGAAATTTTTATCATTTACCATATGTTCTAAATCTCTGATTTATTATTGATGAAGGCTATTGATAATTGAATTATCTTTAGTCATGATATTCTTTACTGAGCTAGTTGTGCTCACCCTTTTGCTTCACAATTCCTTTCAGGTAATAAGAGTGTAGCTGAGTCGAGCGGGGATAATAAGGGAATAGAACGGTGGTCATCATTTAGTAGTTATATTTGGTGAAGAAAATAGGGTGAGGCGAACCCAACGTTGGAAGGGTGTTTTGTCACTATCATACAAGATGTCTAATGACATACAACCTCGTGTCATCATAGGACAGAGTTGTGCTCATCCACTTGCTGAGTATATCTATGGGCACTACCTAGATAATCTTGGTGTTTGTTTGAAGTATAATTCTCAATTAGAGACAGTGGAGATAATGATAAGTCAAGAGAAGACTCACCATTGGGAAGAATATGATAGTAATCTTCTCATTTTTCTTTAGGGTCTATTGGGTCAACCAAGGATAATTCTGTGGCCATATGATATCTATCATAACCTAGACGCGTGGCCTCCCATGTACGAAAGTTTCCTTGAGCACTTCCCAAAGATTCTAATTTCTAAAACAGTTTTTGACTATACCTTTATGTAAGGTGTTATTGTGAGGTGATGTCCACGGTTGGAACATGAGTCACATTTGGTATATATTTGTATCCAAACTTATAGCATATGTGTTATTGTATTTTGCACGACAATTGTTGTAATAAAGTTACAGTTTTTTTCTATACCATGTATTTGGCGACTCAGAATAGGTTGGATGGAATGGGCCTATTTTGGGGTTGTTACAAATAGTCTTGTCCAGCAATTTCAAGGAGTTTATAAGGACTAGAAATCTTGCTTAAGCTAGCTTGATGGTTTCATCTTTTTTGAGCTTGAACATTTCATAATCGTGCATAAGCATGATTAGCTTGACTTCTCGTACTTTGGAAGTACCTTCATGACTTACCACTAAAGTATCCCACATCTCTTTGGCAGTGTTGCATGAGGAGACTTTATCTATCTCGGATTGTACCATGCCGCTGAGAAGTGTGTTCATAGCCTTTGAATCATATGAGACCATGTAGATTTCGGTTGAATCCATTTCTAACAGAATCTTTGGTGTCCCATCATCTCTTCGTGGAACAACTGGTCCGTTCTCTACGACCCACCATTCCTAAGGATCTCTTTTAAGATAGATCCTCATTCAGAATTTCCAGAAGTTGTAATTCTCTGTTCCAAACAGCAAATGAGGTTTATTGGTTGATTGACCTTCTTGATTGTTGTTTCCGAACTGTGTCATGTCAGAATATTTCCCTACAAGTCACCTTTAAGACCAAGATAAGTAGAGCCAAGCTCTGATACCAAATGAAATTTAACTAGACACACTTAGAAGGGGGGTTGAATAAGTGTGGGAGCAATCTATGACCAATTTTTAAACTTTAGATCAAGCTATTAAATTCAAGCTACTATATTGTTTAATTCAGTTTGCTGAATTAATATAGTCTACTGAATTGAAAAAATATCCTGCAGAATTTATAACTTAAATAAAATACTTGGTGTTAAAGAATTATCTTAATATAATGTAAATATTCAATTTTTAATTATTAAGATAATTAAATAACTTACGTGAGTAATTTAAAGTAAAGCAAGCAGTAAAATCAACATCAAGATTTTTTACGTGGTTCAGCTATTACCCTTTATAATAATAGCCTAGTCCACGTCCAATACCAACTAGTATTGGAGACTCACTTTATTTATATCTTTATAAATAAACACCGATTACAAACCAGATTCTTACAAAAATTAATTAACAATTAATTTCTCTTGAGCACTCTTGCTCCTTGTGCTCCTATGCACTCTTCAAGCACCTTTGCTTCCTTAAACTTGTTTGTAAACCTTTTCTCTAATCCACTAGGATTAACACCTTTAGACTACACTTAGTCTAAAACAGAAAATTCAATACAAATATAGAGGTCTATGATCAATGCAAGAATAATCAATTTAACAATTAAAGGCTCAACTATATGTAATGATCAATTAGCACAAAAAGATAAACAATTAATTTCTTACTAAATACCAGCTCAAAGATATCAGAAATTTAATTGCTTAGCTGCTCAACGGTTTGCACCAATAGAATAAAATTGCATGATATATCAGTAATTAGTGCAATATAAAATTCGTGAGTTGTAAATATTCCAAACAATAAACTTGATTTATATAGCTCAATTTATTACCGTTATATAAAGATATGTTCTTATATGTTCAAATATTCAAACGGTATATAAATCCAACAACAAAGGTAATATTTATCCAAATAACAAATCAAGCTTCTATTTTAGTAATTGAGATAAATATAAGCAACTCTTTAACAGATAACCCACTTTCAAAAAACAACTTTGACTTTATCTCTCTCTATATATATCAAGTGGCGTATGACGTCAAAAAGGAGACTGACGTGAGACATTTACCTTTTTAGACTTCCAACATTCAAGGCATTAGAGTCCCAAGACTCTATAATCATTATCTTGTAAACCATGCACATATCATATTCCAAAGGTGTATAGCTGACATGCACAAGTGAAACATTTATACATATACTCAACATTTTACACGTATGTCCATTAGATTTTCTAAGCATGCAAAATACACATATATGTCCACGTGGATGCTCTTTACTGAATTCTTAATATAATCCACCAATACCAATGCATGTGTACATATATCAAGTAACTTTCTATAAAATAATGTATTTAAAAAATCTTTATTCTTGATAACATATTTTTTTAAAAGTATTTAGAAAAATCCTTTTTCAAAAATTTAAAACATTTTTCATTTAAGACATATAATAAAACGCAAATGATATGTCCTAGAGCCTTTAAATGAAAATCAATTATTATGCAATTGACCTTACATTTGGTTTTCCTAAAAAAAGAAATTCTTCACCCACTTGAATATTCCTTATCATCAGATACCTGAAATGCCATAAAACAATTTAGTATACGAATAATTCATCATCAAAACATAAGGATAAAAGATGACTAGGTCAACATCCTCTCTTTTTTGCTTACGTAGAGCACAGCTTTGCCATATCACTTCTCTTCTTTATTATCTTTAAACAAAGTGGAGTAGTAAAATTTATTATCTTTAAATAATAATAATGTAAGACCCCGAATTTTATGAAATAAAAATATTCAATTTTCTTATAATTACTATTCAGTAAATGGTTAAATTGATAAACGTTTAAAGTTAAAGGTGATATATGTAAATATTTTAAATAAGCAAGTGGTTATAAAATACTCATTGTTGTCGGGGAATATTCGTTTGGTCGTGGAATATTCTTCCTGTCGGGGAATATTCGTACGACGGCGCAACCTTTTGTCTTTTGTGGCTCCCATAACGGAAAACGACTGGATGAAGAAAACGACAAGTATAAGTTGTTTATAAATAACGGCGTAGTTGTTACCGTTAATACTGTTGGAATACCGGGTGGTTAAAATACAGTAATACGCGTTGCTGCACAGTAGCACACGGTATTGCACCAATTATTGATTCTTACGTAAGAAGTCACTACTCAATAATTGTTACAGTAATTACTGTTCAGTATTTTATTTTATTGATTCAATAATTGTTGCGTTGATATTTTATAATACTGTTGTTTCAATAATTGTCAGTACACAGTATTTTCTATTATCGAAGCAATAATTCATATTATCTGAATAATATTATTAGAAAATATTATTGGCAATGTCTAGAAAGTTCTGTCTAAGGAGAGGTTTGGTCACCTAATTGCGCGTCAGTAAGGAGAGATCTATATTGGAAAGCCCACTATTTCCTTGGAACGGTCTGGTTGCCAGTACTGTGATTCTGTAATATTATTTATGAATAATTAATTATTGATTTATATGATGAGGAAAATATTAATTTTATGTGGATATAGATGGAGAAATTTTTTAAAATGACAATTGTTAAAAATTGATATTTTATCTTTTCTGATAAAATAATATTTTATTATATTATTATAATATAATAATGATGATATTTTTACAATGAATTTGGGATATATGAGTATATGAGGAGAAAGAGTATTTTTGTTGCAAAAATTATTTAAAACATGTTAAACATGTCTGTGGGCCCATTTCTTGACTGAAATTTGATTATAGCCTGTAAAATCGTCCGTTTATGAATTTCGGTCAATTTCTGTTTGAAATTTGGAAAAACTTTCTTCTGCAAAATTGTAGGTAATGGAATTTCATATAAAAAAACATAAGGTTAGAATTTTTCTGACAAAAGGGCTATTTATTATGAATTATTGAAGTTTCGGATTAATTAATTATTATTATTTAGAGTTTTAAATAAATTAATAGAGAAAAACGTTTTTCTTATTTATTGTGGGTGGGTGGCTGATGTTGTGAGCTGGTGGTGTGCGTAGGAAATTTAATAAATTATATTATTAATTTATTAAATTTTCTGCTTTGGTGTTCTAAGCAATTTCCTATAAATAGGGTGCTTAGGTTAGAATTGAAAATCACACCTGAAACTAAATATTTCTCTCTTTCTCTCTCTATGATATCGAGCGTATTTTTGTGAGTATTTAGATATCTTGAGTGTTGCTATACGGTGCAAGTTCGTTCAGTGTTATATACGACATTCTAGTACTGCTCTTTTGAGGTAAGGGATAGTAAGTGATTTTAAGGGTTATTATGTTTTTTAGTTCGTAATTTTTTCGACCTTCAGAAAATTCTGGAAAAATTTGAAATAATATTTTGATGAGTTTTATTGATTGTGTCCAAAAATGGTGATTTTTGGATGTATAGATTAAGAATTATGGATTTTATGAGAAAAAACTATTTTAAAAGTACACGCTTATAACTCCTTGTGGTTAACTCCAAAATTGATAAAATTTTTATTGGGAGTACATTTATATAATATCAGTGTACTCTGTGAATTTCAAAATTTTTGGATAAAAGGACAATTTATGATAAATGTCTAAATTTTCGGCAGTTTTGGCCATATGAAAAATAGTAAATGAATTTTAAAAATTCTATGAAAAATATATGTTTAATATGGGACTATATTCTGATAAATCCCAGAAAAGAAATTTTTTTGGAACTGATTTGGTATTTTTTTATGAAATTAGACTAGTTATGAATAAATGAATTAAATATGTTATGTGAAGGAAGAAAATTAGAAAATATGATTTTATGGCTTAAGAATCATAGGTATATGCAGATTTTTTATGAGGGTTTTGGTTATTGGTGATGAAATCTTATGGATTTGACATTTTATGATGATTAAATACATTATTTAATAAAGTGTAAATAATTAAAATAAATTATTTATAAGTTTAAGAAATGTTATTCTTTCAATATCATTATGCCGTAATATTGATATGAATTTTATTGTGGAATTTTTACCTTTTTGTGTCGGGGTTACTATTCATGAGTTACTATTCATGAGTTAGTATTCACGAGTTACTATTTACGAGTTACTATTCATGAGTTACTATTTACGAGTTACTATTTACGATTTACTATTCATGAGTTACTATTCATGAGTTACTATTCACGAATTTCTATTCACGGGTACTATTCACTATAAAATTGGTTTCTTTTTCTAACCAAATTATAGTTGATTTATGAATATTACTCTGGAGATTAAAACTATATATTGATTTTATTATCATATATAACATTTTTATAACCCTGATGTTAAAATTCTCTTTCACTGGAGTGTAAAGATGGGTAGATTATTGGTATGATCATAACTAGAGGTTCTCTTTGGCCAGTAGTGCAAAGTTGAATCGTTGACTGGTATGATCATGACCATTGAATTTACAATTGAATATTTTTAGCTTAAGTGCAAAGGTGAATTGATCAACATGGTTATAATTATGGTTTATATAAATTCTGAAATGATTATGTGTTTCTTTGATATATGAATATCTTTGGCCCGTAGTGCAAAGATGACCTGTTGTTGAATATCTTTGGCCCGTAGTACAAAGATGATCTGTTATTGAATATCTTTGGCATGTAGTGCAAAGATGGTCTGTTGTTGAATATCTTTGTCCAGTAGTGCAAAGATAAACGGTTAATGAATATCTTTGGTTGTAGTGCCAAGATGAATTTATTGGTATGATTATGAACAGGAACTGTGATTTGGTATAACCATGATCGTTGATGTTTCAGGTAAAGACAGGTGATAAAAATTATCTTCGTTCTAGATGAAAAAAGGAATTTGGAACCACAAATATGATTATGAGTTATTCATATGATTGTGGATAGGAACTATTGATTGATGTTACAGGGATAAAACATTGTTGGTGGACTTTTAACATAGAGAAGATAATAGACATTAGGGTCTATTTGACTCTTCTAATGGATTGCTCATTCCGCTGTAACTGTGGTTGAAAAATTTTATCCTCTACCATATGTTCTAAATCTCTGATTTATTTCTGACGAAGGCTATTGATAATTTAATTATCTTTAGTTATGATATTCTTTACTGAGCTAATTGTGCTCACCCTTTTGCTTCACAATTCCTTTCAGGTAATAAGAGTGTAGCTGGGTCGAGCGGGGATAACAGGAGAATAGAACGGTGGTCTCTAGCTGTGGAGGTTCTCCCTAAACAGTATAAAAATGTGTGTTATATTCTATACATCATTTAGTAGTTATATTTGGTGAATCAAATAGGGTGAGGCGAACCCAACGTTCATACAAGATGTCTAATGACATACAACCTCGTGTTATCATAAGACATGGTTGTGCACATCCACTTGCTGAGTATATCTACAAGCACTACCTATATGATCTTGGAGTTTGGTTGAAGTATAATTTTCAATTAGAGACGGTAGAGATAATGATATGTCAAGAGAAGACTCACCATTGGAAAGAATATGATAGTAATCTTCTCATTTTTCTTTGGAGTTTATTGGGTAAACCAAAGATAATTCTGTGGGCATATGATATCTATCATAACCTAGATGCATGTCCTCCTATGTACGAAGGTTTTCTTGAGCACTTCTCAAAGATTTTAATTTCTAAAACAGTTATTAACTGTACCTTTATGTAAGGTGTCATTGTGACGTACTATCCAAAGTTGGGACATGAGTCACAGTTGGTATATATTTATATCAAAACTCACAACATATGTGTTGTTGTATTTTGCACGACAGTTGTAGTTATTTTTTGTACCATGTTTTTGACGACTCAAAATAGGTTGGTTGGATTGGACCTATTTTGGGGGCGTTACAAATAATAATAATAATAATAATAATAATAATAATAATAATAATAATAATAATAATAATAATAATAATAATAATAATAATAATAATAATAATAATAATAATTTCAAAATAATAGTAATAGTAATAATACTAATTTTGAAATATTAATAATAATAATAATTTCAAATAATAATAATAATTTCAAAATAATAATAATAACACTAATAATAATAATAATTTTAAAAAAATTTAAAATTTTTAAAAAATATTATATAAATTATAAAAATATTTTTATATGAAGCTGATGTGTATTTAAAAAAAATATTTTTATTATTTTATTAATTTAAATTATTTGAGCAAGAGTAAATTTGACAAATTATTTTTTATTCTCCATTAAAATAAAAAAAATAAATTTCATACAAATATGTAGGGAATACACATCATTTGTATGAAATTTGTTTTTTTTTTATTTTAATGGAGAATAAAAAATAATTTATCAAATTTACGCTTGCTAAAATAATTTAAATTAATAAAATCATAAAAATATTATTTTTCAAATACACATCAGCTTCATATAAAAATACATATTTTTATAATTTATATAATCTTTTTTTAAAATTTTAAATTTTTAAAAATTATTATTGTTATTGTTATTATTTTTATTTTGAAATTATTATTATTATTATTATTATTATTAATATTTTTATTATTATTATTTCAAAATTATTATTATTACTAATACTATTATTTTGAAATTAGTATTATTATTATTTAAAGATAATAAATTTTACTACTCCACTTTGTTTAAAGATAACAAAGAAGAGAAGTGATATGGTAAAGTTGTGCTCCACGTAAGCAAAAAAGAGAGGCTAATTTGCACAGTCAGTATTCTGTCCGTTTTTTCGGACAGAAATCTTAAGTAATGACCATTTTGTAATTTTTGAGAGTACAATTATTCGATTTTAACAAAAAAAAGTTTTGGTAACCACAATGAAAATCGGACATTAGTACAGTGACAAAAAATGTATTATTCCTAGCCATCCTTATTACTCCTTATGAGACATGTTCCATCAATAATCACTTCTCTATCAA
The DNA here is from genome assembly GCA_016801055.1 of Panax notoginseng. Lineage (NCBI taxonomy): Eukaryota > Viridiplantae > Streptophyta > Magnoliopsida > Apiales > Araliaceae > Panax > Panax notoginseng. The sequence goes on along the minus strand of CM029015.1, from coordinate 21,763,425 downwards.
AAATCAAATTGAAGAGATGAAGATTAAATGTTCAAGTTTCATTACCTATTGATGTTCTAGCTTTCTTCTTCTTTTTCTTTGGAAATTTCAAAATTCTCTCTTTTCTCTCTCAAAGTGTATAAACTCAAGTGTTGGTGAATTGCTTAAAGAATGCCAAATGAAGTTTAAGCCTCCTATTTATAGGATTTCAAGGTTTAGGGCAAAATGGGATCTTAAAGACAATTGATGTTGGTTCATGCTTTGGTCATTTAGGTTATGATATCCTATAATCACACCCTTAAGTTTCCATTCTAGCAAATCACCCCTCATCAATCACCATTCAAACCTAAAAAATCATCATCTACCATCTATTTCAAACCAACAACTTTTGTGTCATCACAAAGCATTAAATGCCACCTCCTTTCACTCCACCTCTTTACTATTCCACCAAGCTTCCAAGAGAAGCTTGGTCACCTCCCTTTGGGCCTTGATTAAGGTTTTCATTGGGCCTCAATCACCTTTCATATGGGCTTGTTAATTCATTAGTTTGGGCTCAACAAACTCTAAGTCCAATCTTTAATAGTCCATTAAGACTTATTCGTATCCTTAGCGTATAATTCTCGTATTCTTCTCATATAATATTCATGTTATACATCATATTATCTTTCATATATACTTGTACAATACCTTATATTATACTCGTATTCTTTCCTCTTATAATAATTTTCTTATTATACATAATCATTACTTGTTCAAATCTTCACTTTCCCTAACATTCTCGAATTGAGTACGCAGTCGAAAAACTACGTTTGTCATAACTGAAATATTATTAGATAATCCATCTTTTCTCAAAATTCTATCATTACGTATTTTCCAGAAGTTCAAAAATAATTTCCGAGCAAAAATGGATGAATAGTATTTCTCGGAGAATTTTTTGGAAAGCTTTGATTTTTGTCTTGGAAATCCAGACACTTTATTTCTAGCACTTAGCCAAAATACTACGATTATACATCCCTTCTAGGTTATAGAATGACATTCAACTCGCTTACTCGTTATAATAAACATATAATATAATTTTATTCAATATAATCAAATAAAATTAATTTACATTATAATTCGATTTTCTCAGTTGTTACATTATTCCCCCTTTATAAGGATTCTGTCCCCAGAATCTCGATATAAGTTAGTCAAACAACTAAGGGTAATTATTCTTCATCTTTTCTTCGAGTTCCCACGTTGCTTCCTCGACATTGTGGTTTCTCCATACTACCTTCACCGAAGGTATTACTTTATTCCTTAGGACTTGCTCTTTTCTATCAATAATTTGAATATGCATTTCTTCGTGCGTTAAGTCCTTCTCAACATGAATAGGCTCATACTCTATTACGTGCTTATAATCTGGCTTATAAGGTCGTAATACCAATACATGAAATACATTGTGTATACATTCTAACTCTGGAGGTAATGTTATTATATAAGCTACCTCTCCTACCCTTTTAAATATCTCAAAAGGTCCTATAAACCTTGGAATTAATTTCCCCTTCTTTCCGTAGCGTATCTTTCCTTTCCAAGGAGATACCTTTAGAAATGCATATGAGCCGACTTCAAATTCTATTTTCTTTCGATGCGGATCTACATACTTTTTCTGTCTGTCTTGAGCTGCTATCAATCGTGTTCGTATCAACTTAACTATTTCTATTGTTTGCTGTACCATTTCAGGTCCTAGCATTCGACGTTCTCCTACTTCATTCCAACACAGTGGAGTTCTGCACTTTCTCCCGTATAACGCTTCGTAAGGCGACAAGTCTATACTTGCGTGATAACTGTTGTTATAAGCAAACTCTACTAGCGGTAAAAAAATTTTGACGTCGACAGGTTACAATGGACCTTTTGGCACTTGATGCTCTGCCTTAACACGCTAACACATGAAATACCTTAAGATAAACTCCGCGATCTCTTTTCATATTGCTCTATACCAAAATGTATGTCGAAGATCTCGATACATTTTGGTACTTCCAGAATGGTTTGCAAACGGTGTGTTGTGTGCCTCCATCATAATTTTATACTTCAAATTAGAGTCGTTAGGAACACAAAGTCTAGAGTTGACTCGAATTATTCCTTCTTCGTCGATTTTTGCTTCTGGAATAGCTCCTTCTTGCACCTTCTTTTTCATATTCATCAGTTCTGGGTCTGTAGCTTGAGCAGCTTTAACTTTATCAATTAAAGTCGGTTATACTCGTATATTTGACATCATCACATGGGTCCTTTCTTTAACTCTATCTCTATCCTTTGTAAGTAATATAAAATGAGTCTTTGTGTTGACAATATCGTACTTGTACCCGCATACGATCTTCTACTCAACGCGTTAGCTACCACATTCACTTTTTCATGATGGTATTGAATGGTATAGTCGTAATCTTTTAATAGCTCAAGCCAACGTCGTTGCCGCATGTTGAGTTCATTTTGAGTGAAGAAATATTTAAGGCTCTTATGATCTGTATAGATCTCCACTTTCTCCCCATACAGGTAGTGTCTCCAAATCTTTAGTATGAAAACGACTGTTGCCAACTCTAGATCATGAGTAGAATAATTCCTCTCATATTCTCTGAGTTGTCGTGAGGCATAGGCTATGACTTTCCCATTTTGCATGAGAACACATCCTAAACCACTACCTGAAGCATCGCTGTAGATGACAAATCCCTCCGAACCTGATTGATGATATTGTCAGAATAGGTGCTGAAATGAGTCTCCTCTTGAGTTCTTGGAAGCACTTCTCACATTCTTCGCTCCATCTGAATTTTGTATCTTTTCGAGTCAGCTGGGTTAATGGAATGGCGATTCGAGAAAATTCTTCCACGAATCTCCGATAATAACCAGCTAAGCCCAGAAAGCTACGTATTTCGGTTACTGACTTAGGTTGCTCCCAACTTTGTATTGCTTCAATTTTGTTGGGTCAACTGATATTGTAAGACCCCGAATTTTATGAAATAAAAGTATTCAATTTTTCTTATAATTACAATTCAGTAAATGGTTAAATTGATAAAAAGTTAAAGTTATGGGTGAAATGTGAAAATTTTTCAAAATAAACAAGTGGTTATAAAATAATCATTGTTGTCGGGGAATATTCGTTGGTCGTGGAATATTCTTTCTGTCGAGGAATATTCGTACGACGGCGCAGCTATTTGTGGGCCCCATAACAGAATAACTGTCGGATGAAGATAACGACAAAAATTGAGTTTTTATAAATAACGGCGTTGTTGTTACCGTTAACACTGTTGGAATACTCAGTGGTTAAAATACAGTAATACGCGTTGTTGCACAGTAGAACACGGTTTTGCACAGTATTTTTGAATTATTAATTCTTACGTGAGAAGGCACTACTCAATAATTGTTACAGTAATTACTGTTCAATATTTTATTTTATTGATTCAATAATTGCTGCTTTGATATTTTATATTATTGTTGTTTCAATAATTGTCACTGCACAGTATTTCTCATTATCAGATCAATAATTCATATTATTTGAATAATATTATTATATAGCATTATTGGCAATGTCTAGAAAGTTCTGTCTAAGGAGAGGTTTGGTCACCTAATTGCGCGCCAGTAAGGAAAAATCCTTATTGGAAAGCCCCCTCTTTCCTAGGAACGGCCTGGTTGCCAGTACTGTAATTCTGTAATATTATTTATGAATAATTAAATATTGATTTATATGATGAGAAAAATATTAATTTTATGTGGATATAGATGGAAAATTTTTTTAAAGTGACAATTGTTGAAAAATGATATTTTATCTTTTCTGATAAAATAATTTATTATTATATTTAATAATATAATAATGGTGATAGTTTTACAATGAATGTGGGATATATGAGTATATGAGGAGGAATAGTATTTTTGTTGTATTAAATGATTAACACATGTGTTGTGTGTCGGTGGACCCCATTTTTTGATTGAAATTTGATTATAGCCTGTAAAATCGCCCGTTTATGGATTTTGGTCAATTTCTGTTTGGAATTTAGAAAAACTTTCTTCTGCAAAGTTGTAGAGAATTGAATTTCCTATTAAAAATGGCAAAATTCGAATTTTCTGATAAAATGACTATTTTCTATGAATTATTGAAGTTTCGAAAAATAAAATAATTTTTATTAAATTTATGGGTGGGACCCACTTTGGTTGGTGTCAATAACATGTGGGCTGCTAAAATTTTCAGAATTGAGGGGCTGATGGCTTTCAAAGCATGCGTAGAAAGAATGAGAATAAATTATAATATTTTATTATTTTAGTCTCCTTTGGCGTTCTAGCATTTTTCCTATAAATATGTGCTTATGTTAGAATTAAAAAACACACCTTAAACAAGTTTTCTTTCTCTCTATATTATCAAGCATATTTGTGAGAGTATTTAGATACTTTGAGAGTTGCTATTTAGTAGAAGTTTCATCCGATTTTTCATCCGAAGTACTGCTCTCTTGAGGTAAGAAATTTTAAGAGTTATTATGTTTTTCAGTTCGTAATTCTTCTGACCTTTGAAAAATTCTGGAAAAATTTAAAATAATATTTTGATGAGTTTTATTGATTGTGTCCAAAAATGGTGATTTTTGGATGTATAGATTAAGAGTTATAAATTTTACGGGAAAAGACTATTTTAAAAGTAACCGCTTATAACTCCTTGTGGTTAACTCCAAAATTGATAAAATTTTTATTAGAAGTATATCTACATAATATTAGTGTACTCTGTGAATTTCGGAATTTTTGGATAAAAGTGCAATTTATGATAAATGTCTAAATATTCGGCGGCTTTGGCCATATGAAAAATAGTAAATGAGTTTTAAAAATTCTAAGAAAAATATATGTTCAATATGGGACTATATTCTGCTAAATACCATAAAAGAAATATTTTTAGAACTGATTTGGTATTTTTCATGAAAATAGACTAGTTATGAGTAAATGAATTAAATATGTTATGTGAAGTAAGAAAATTGAAAAATAGGATTTTATGGCTTGAGAATCCTATATAAGGTATATGCAGATTTTTTATGAGGGTTTTTGGTTATTGGTGATGAAATCTTATGAGTTTGGCATTTTAGGATGATTAAATACATTATTTAGTAAATTGTAAACAATTAAAATAAATTGTTTATAAGCTTAAGAAATATTATTATTTCAATATCATTATACCGAAATATTGGTATAAATTTTATTGTAAAATTTTTACCTTTTTCATGTCGAGTTACTATTCACGAGTTACTATTTATGAGTTACTATTCACGAGTTACTATTTACGACAAAATTGGTTTCTTTTTTCTGACCAAATTATAGTTGATTTATGAATATTACTCTTAAGATTAAATCTATATGTTGATTATATTGATTTTATTATCATATATAACATTTTTATAACCCTAATGATGATATTTCTCTTTGACTTGAGTATAAAGATGGGTAGATTTTTGGTATGATCATGACTATGGGTTCCCTTTGGCTAGTAGTGCAAAGTTGAATTGTTGACTGGTATGATCATGACCATTGAATTTATAATTGAATATCTTTAGCTTAAGTGCAAAGGTGAATTGATCAAAATGGTTATAATTATTGTTTATATAAATTCTGAAATGATTATATATTTCTTTGAGATATTAATATATTTGGCCTGTAGTGCAAATATGAACTGTTGATAAATATATTTGGCCTGTAGTGCAAATATGAATTGTTGTTAAATATCTTTGGCCTGTAGTGCAAAGATGAATTGGTGATGAATATCTTTGGCCCATAGTGCAAAGATGACCTGTGGTTGAATATCTTTGGACAGTAGTGCAAAGATGAATTGTTGATGAATATCTTTGGCCCGTAGTGCAAAGATAATATGTTGTTGAATATCTTTGGCCAGTAGTGCAAAAATGAACAGGTGTTGAGATGAACATGACCAACTGGTGATATAAATGAATATCTTTGGCCGTAGTGTAAAGATGAAGTTATTAGTATGATTATGAACAGGAAATGTGATTTGGTGTAACCATGATCTTTGATGTTTCAGGTAAAGATAGGTGATGAAAATTATCTTCGTCCTGGATGAGAAGAGGAATTTAGAACTACAATTATGATTATGAGTTATTCATATGATTGTGGAAAGGAACTGTTGAGTGATTTTACAGGGATAAAATATTGTTGGTGGATTTTTAACAGGGAGAAGATAATAGACTTTATGGTCTATTTGACTCTTCTAACGGATTGCTCGTTCCGCTGCAACTATGGTTGAAAATTTTTATCATCTAACATATGTTCTAAATCTCTGATTTATTACTATTAAAGGCTATTGATAAATTATTTATCTTTAGTCATGATATTCTTTACTGGGCTAGTTGTGCTCACCCTTTTATTTCACCATTCCTTTTAGGTAATAAGAGTGTAGCTGGGTCGAGCGAGGTTAACGGAAAAATAGAACGGTGGTCTCTAGCTGTGGAGGTTCCCCCTAAGCAGTATAGAAAAGTGTTGTATACATCATTTATTAGTTATATTTGGTGAATCAAATAAGGTGAGGCGAACCTAACATTGGAAGGGTGTTTTACCACTATCATACAAGATGTCTAATGATATACAACCTCGTGTCATCATAAGACAAGGATGTGCTCATCCACTTGCTGAGTATATTTACGAGCACTACCTATATAATCTTGGTGTTTGTTTGAAGTATAATTCTCAATTAAAGACAGTGGAGATAATGATATGTCAAGAGAAGACTCCCTATTGGGAAGAATATGATAGTAATCTTCTCGTTTTTCTTTGGGGTCTATTGGGTCAACCAAGAATAATTTTGTGGCCATATGATATCTATCATAACCTAGAAGCATGGTCTCCCATGTACGAAGGTTTCCTTGAGCACTTCTCAAAGATTTTAATTTCTAAAATAGTTTTTGACTATACATTTATGTAAGGTGTCATTGTGAGGTGCTGTCCATGGTTGGGACATGAGTCACATTTGGTATATATTTGTATCCAAACTCACAGCATATGTGTTGTTGTATTTTGCACGATAATTGTTGTAATAAAGTTGTAGTTATTTTCTGTACCATGTATTTGGCGACTCAGAATAGGTTGGATGGAATGGACCTATTTTGGGGTTGTCACAGATATTCCATGTTTCGATATCACATGCCCAAGGAATGTTGCTTCCTCAAGTCAAAACTCACTATCGACGCCGGGATTTTTATTTGTCCCTTTTCGTTACCTGCTCTTTTGTGTTCTCATTTTAGTTGAGATTTGTTTGAAAAAAGAAGTGAAAAAGGTTCGACATGTGTAATGTCGATGATTGGACTATAAGAGTCGCCAGTTGGTTTCTTAACTGGTTGTACTAACACAACCGAGAAAAGGTTTGCACATTGACCCAGTGATGTGACACTATTAAACGGGTCTGTGAAATCGAGATTCATTTTAGGGTCCGGGGACTTGCTTATGCGGAGGGAAGGTGTTAGGCACCACCCGACATCCGTGTTGCCACGGTGACCGCCACTTTTCAAGAAACTGTTATATGAATGTGTATGTGTGTGTGTGGGTCAATGTGCTGTTATTTAGAAGTAGTGTTATGCCTCGTTTGCACCTATATACATAGGGTTTGAATTTGTGTAAAAATTCAGTTTTAACAAGATATAGCAGTGATGTTTTAAAAGAGATTTTTCAAACCCTGTGCTCAATAGTAATTGAGGCCTTTGATACTTCTATTTTATTCCGTATTCGGCTGGATTGATTTTATTTTACAGATACGAGGCATTTGTATAAAAATAATGTACAAAAAGGTGTTGAATTCCTCGTGGGTATGAAAACCATCTGAGGAAATCCAAACATCACAGATAAATTTACAAGCTGCTTACGGCTGAAAAGGTCCATCACGGGAACCGAATCTAGATTCAGGGGACTGAATCTGTGATCACATGATTCCTAGGCTCACATGATGCCGCAATTGATATAAACGCAGTAAGCAGGTATATATAAAATTGTAAATATATATATATATATATATATATATATATATATATATATATAGACATGATCACCAGCCACGAAGCACCTCCATGGGGGATCAGAAATGTAAATAAAGCTGTAAAAGCTATCAACCGCCACAGAGGAAACTCCAGGCGGGACAAAATGTACAGAAAGCTGTAAAAACGGTCAACTGCCACGGAGGAAACTCCAGGAAGGACAGAACGTAAAGAAAGCTGTAAAAGCGATCAACCACCACGGAGGAAACTCTAGGACGAAATATATATATATATATATATATATATATATATATATATATATATATATATATATATATATATATATATATATATATATAAGAAAGCCATTAAATGCTCCAGACATAAGTCTAGGCTCATCGAACAGAGTTCGACACACAGTTCATATATATAAAGGTATATATATACAAAAGCAAGTAAACGCTCCAGACCGAAGTCTAGGCTCAATCGAGGCATAACTCGATAATGTTAGTCCATATATATATATATATAAATATATACGTATATACAAACTAAAAATAAACCACGGACCGAAGTCCGGGCAAAAGTATGCAACATGACTCTCAACGTGTAAAAGGGTGTGTGCAAAGATGAAGAGAAAAGCTTTAAAATGTGTAAGAAGGCTTACAGTGGGCTGCCAAAGAAGACTTTAATATCTTTAAAGTGAGTAAACACTGGATTTTGTAGGTACAAAAGAAGCTATATATGAGCTCACAAGTGTTTAAAATGAGAAAGCACTCAGTATGGGGTGAGTACGGAGCAAATTGGGCAGGGCTTCCTCGCCGTTTTCTCTTACAAAATGGCCACCCCAAGCCCTCTATTTATAGAGGGTGCCACAGGTAGACCAGAGGCTGCCCGGGGTGCCCCGGGCTTCGCGGGTCCTGCTGTCTCGAAGTACGTGCACGCTTGCAACGTAATGTCCGCTCGAACTTTTTTGAATTGCAATTCGGGCATCCGATTGAGGTATATTGGACCTATTTCGGACCGCCGTTGTCGAGAGTTACGCAATGACATGAGATTAGAGGTTGTACGAAGTCATGAAGATGGGACGATGCCCTCCGGTCTTCAGCTTCAAATTCCATCCGTTATCTTACGCAATAGTCACTCGGGATTGGTTATCCTTGATTCTTGTGGGACATGGATGTTTAGGAATGTATGTCTGAAATGTTAAGACGGCGTGATGTGGCGTCAAGGTGGCAAGATGATGACTTTTCCCCTCACCGGGGTTATCTCCGGTTTAGGCTGGTAAAGCAGACGTTGCTCAGGGTTATCACTGAGATTGGACTACTGCAATGGTTGAAGGTCCTCAGTGTCATCTCTGAGGTGTGTCTGTCATGTACTGAGTATCTCGTTGTGAGCGCCGAGATTGAAGCTGGTTGCATTTGAAACAAGCATTTTCGGGGTTATCTTCAGAACTGCATTCCTTGGGGTTATCACCAAGGTTGGTGGCTATTCCCATGGTTGGGACTGAGACGGAACATCTCGGGGTTATCTTCGAGATGAATCGGTCTTCTCCGGTGTGTGTTCCGGTATTGTAATTGCAGGCCTCGAGGTTATCGCCGAGGTTGGAATTGTTACTCCCGGTGTGTGTTTCGGGGTTGAGACTGTTACTCCCGGTGTGCTCCGGGGTTAAGACTGAGCTTCCGGTAGTATCTGGACTGGATGTGAGTTGTCTTCCAGGATTATCTCTGAAAGACGAATCTGCCCTCCTGCAATGTCAGTAACAGGTGTGCAAAAAATTTTGAGTGTCTATAGATGCCCCTCTTTATCATATTCATGCAATGCAATGGCATGGATAGGATAAAGAATCCTAGACACTTGAAATGCAACAAGAGAAATATGATGTAATATGGAGCAATATGATGCAAGTGTATGATGCATATGAATTGCTTTCCAATATGTTGCGGATGATTGCCGGCTCCATGTGATGGTAATGACGGCGAGTTTGGATGTGTGATCCAAACCTATCAGGATGTTGATGTTGGGGCTATCACAAAAGTCCTTAATCCTGGATATAGACTTTACTCCAAAGATGCGTCTCTCGTGTATAAGAGATCCGTGGGGATAAAGCTTTGTCTGTTTAAGGATGTGTATAACATGTTCCATCATCGATCCTCCCCGATGATGTTGATCTTCCCTGGTTTGTATCGCCAGGGCATAACAATGTTCTGCTGGATTTACTGCCAACAACAAATGTTGTCAGGGCTGCCTGACCTTCGTTGACGTGTGAACCAACGGTTGACCACCCTGCTGGGGATAAATGCCAAGGTTGCTTGGACTTTGTTGATGTGTATACCAATTGATGCAACCATCGGATGGCTTCTGAAGTGACATTGGGTTTACTTGCCAATGGCTGAAAGGACGTCAAGGTTGCTTGACCCTCGAAAAACATGTGTTGGATCATCGCTGAGGTGTGTATCAACGGAACATACGTTGTAACCCCCGCCGGGGATCTCCTTGTTGAGATTGTGTTGTAACCCCCTCCGGGTTTTGCTAGATCATATGAGTATCCGAGTATGCAATCCTCGAATATCTCTTGATGCTTCGATGGGTTTAATTGCCATCAGCTGAAATAACGTTAAGGCTGCTTGACCTTCGTTGATATGTGTGTCAACGGATGATGTGCATTGTAACCCCCGTCGGGGTTATGTAATTCGACATATGTACCGCGTTGTAACCCCCGTCTGGGATCTGTTTATGGACAGATGACCATGCATTGTAAACCCCGTCAGGGATCTCTTTTGTGAAAAGATTGGGGTGACAACCTTACGCTGACGGCATCGGACCTCTGTACAGTATTGCCGAATGTGGTATGCAAAGACTTGAATCATCGATATAGTAAACCCTGTGTTCGAGCTAATACCAATGGATGAAAAGAAAGCCATAGTTGGACCCAGAAAAAACCAGGGTTTCAGGCTATTCTGCTCAATCGCGTAGCGTTTTTATTCCTGATTTGGCCTTTTCAGCTTGTAAGAACTCCTTTGCAACTCGAACTGGATCGAGCCGGAGGGGTGGGACCCACGTAGGGGTGTCACAAGTACTTGTAGGGCGTCTATACCCCATTTCCCTATATTTTTCAACTGTACAGAGATGATGTATTAGATGATGATATACTTAGGAATGTATGCACAGTTTTCCATTCCCTATATCATATTGACATCTATTATCTATTATGCATGTATTATGTTATGCATATGTATGTATGTCCAAAGATATTCAGCATTGACCCCTGGATGGTCTTATGACACGGCCAGCACAGATGTCTTCTTCGACAGTTAGCCGTATTGATCATACCCCACCATCATTGGTGGCATCTTGTATGCGAGCGTGGTATGATAGCATGTCACCATCGGACAGGGTGACCGTAGATCATTTATTGTAGCATACTATGACCCTATTAATGTTTCAGGTTCCCACAGGATTCGTGGATGGCATGCTGGAGCACTGGATCCCGGAGAGGCATGTTTTCCGGTTTAGGACCCAGGAGTTGACTCCTACTCTGGAGGAGTATGCACGATTGATGATGTTGCCGCTGGACAGACCTTGCGTGCATATGGCTTTGGGGGACATGAGTCGGCGGTTCATGACCCTCACTGGATTGAGGCGTAGGGTGGTATAGGATGAGCTGACATATGGCCACGTTATATCCCAACGTTTTTTGTTTGACAGATTTGGCTCTGAGGATAGTTATAGACGACATTGCGGGGATTTCACCACACCGGAGGCTCATTGACATCTGGCCAAGGTTGATGTACTGTTGTTGTGCGTATTGTCATACGTCTACATGCCACTGTATATGGATGAGTTGGACATAGGAGTTATCATGGTGGTGAGAGCTCTCAGGGAGGGTCGTACCATCATACCTATGATTATAGCCGAGACATTGAGGTCAGCTACATACTGCTGCACTTATCTGACAAGAGTATTTACAGGCAGTTCGGTCATGCTGTATGTATGGTTTATGTCACATCTGAGACCGATTGGCACTTTCAGACGGCATGGGTATTGTTTCACCCATGATATAATCATGTCATATTCGTTTCAGCCTGTAGAGTGTACAAATGCTGCATCTTGGTCCGCTTTCTTAGCTGGGATCGTAGACCCATTTAGTATATTGTCGTGCTCAAGGCTCAGCTCACCTTACGACTTTATTACTCATGCTCCGGGCATGGATTACATCCCTCTGGCTGGTTTGAGGGGCATGACTACTTACCATCCACTGGCCGTGATGTCGCAGTTTGACCAGTTTCAGGACTTTCATCCTTTCGAGGGGGCGCTGGGCCAGCGGTTAGCTTCTCGCTATCTTTCAGCAGAGGACCGATCCCGTGTGTATGCATGTTGGGATCAGCGCGAGATAGCAGCTTTCTCCATTAGTCATCCAGGTTGTTTTGTAGAGTATTCCACATGGATGGAGACAGAGACTGCATCGGCTGAGGTAGTATCCACATTGCTGAGTATTGATTCAGATGGTGGAGAGCCCATGGAGGACATTAATTCTCACACCGAGGAGGAGCGTTCTACTGGGTTGCCAGCATCTCCTTTAGATTCTCCCAATACTAGCACTGTCGTGATTCAGCATTCAGCACAGTACCTTGAGCAGAGTCTTCATCTGATGACCTTTGAGAGAGATCAGGCTAGAGCCCTGATGTTGATAGCTCTTGATGGGAGAGACGTAGCTCTGTTAGAGAGGGACGAGGCATTGGCTCGTAGAGATGCCGCTGTTGTTGAGCGGGATGAGGCCAGATCAGCCAGAGATGCAGTGATAGTTGAGCGGGATAGTGCCATATCTGCCCGGGATTTGGCCGTCACAGATAGTACTGCAGTGAGGTCCCTTACCACTGGCATGATCACAGAGATGAGCACATATATTGATGAGCATATGGTCACCATGCAGATGGCTGCAGATCTGTTGGGTCGTGTGGATATCCTTGTACAGGAGACCACAGCTTTGCCTCCTTCTTCGAAGAGAGATGCCATATTGGGCTTGTTAGCTCGCATATACACTAATTTGTAGATGGGCTTGTATTTTCCTGCACAGACTAGCTTAGCTATGTTGTCATGTACAGTTTACATTGTGTCTATCAAACAGCATTATATATAGTAGGGAAATATATTTTTGATCACTTCCCTTTGAGATATGTCCTGATACTTGCTTGATATTTGCCTGCTTCTTCAGGGCTTGTGATCTTGATGTACTCTGAATTCCTCCTTGCTGGATGGACATTGAGTTGTCTCTGGATAGTTCAGAATAGATCATGGATCAGTGTATGTCCCTACCTTTTTCGGTGTCTTGGGACTGTTTTCTGTATGGAAATATGGAGAGGAGGATGGCTTTCATCTCTGAGATTGACCGCACCACAGATGGTTGCCAGTACCCCTATTTAGAAGGAGCCTAGTTAATTCCATCTCTTATGGATTGGTGTTTCTCTTTGAGGAACAACCGTAGCTTAGATGGTCGCTGAATCTCCTATTTGGGAGGAGAGGTTGGGTAATTCCATCCCTTTGGTTTGAAGCCGAATGAAATGTGGTTGAATGAAGTTTGATCCCAGTACCGTTGATAAGTATTTGTGTTTTGGTAAGGGGTTAGACCGAACCATGAATGGCTGCCTACGTACTCCTGTTGAAGAGGAGATCAGGTCTGCGTAGTTCGAACCTGGTGTAAGAGGTTCAACGCTGTTTGTGAAAGGCAGATGGGTGTAGAAGCTTTATTGATGAAGAGGGTTGTAGAAGTGTTTTTGTGGTTTTTTGTTTTGTAGAAAAGGGTAGAAATGTTTTTGTTGTTTTTTGTTTATTTCGACCGGGCCATATAGAATATGGTTGCCTACGTACTCCCGTGTATCAAGGAGATCAGGTCGACGCAGTTCACCCCTCAGGGTGAGTTGAAAAGCGCAATCCCATGTGCAGGTCAGACTGCGGGGAAGAAAGATTAATCCCATGTACAGGTCAAAACTGTGGGGATGAAAGTTTAATCCCATGTGCAAGATAGACTGCGGGGAAGAGAAAGTTTGATCCTAGGTTGAGGATAAACTGTAGGTACGAAAAGTTTGATCCCATGTGTGGGTAGCCAAACTGCAAACGTGAGAGGTTCAATCCATAGTGGGATGACCAAAGTTGTATGAACGTAGAGAAACCAGGCTGCTGGCTTGAAGAGTGTATTTCCCTGAGGGGCAAAGTGTGTAAAAGAGTTGCATGTGGTAAAGGGTTAAAGAATCGAAATGACTGGTGATCTGATGATCCAACACTAGGATGTTTTTTTGATGGTAACTTTCAGACATAGTACCGTTTCACGGTGTCCGAGTTGATAAGTTGTGGAAATTTATCGTCGTCCATTTCCTGCAATCTGAGAGCACCTCCTGTCAATACCTCCTTTACAATAAATGGGCCTTCCCAGTTAGGAGCGAATTTTCTCTTAGATTGATCTTGGTTGTCGAGGATCTTCTTCAAAACCAAGTCATGTTGTTTAAACTGTCGAAGCCGGACTTTTCTGTTGTAGGATCTGGCGATCCTTTGTTGGTATAACTGACCATGGAAGATAGTCGCGGTTCGCCTTTCGTCTATTAGAGACAATTAGTGATACCTGTCTTGTACCCATTGGTCTTCATCCAGCTGAGCGTCCATCAACACTCTGAGGGATTCTATTTCTGCTTCTATAGGGAATACTGCTTCCATCACATAGGTTAATGCGTAGGGGGTTGCCCCGGTTGAAGTACGCATTGATGTTCTGTATGCTAACAGGGTAAGAGGCAATAAGTCAGGCCATCCTTTATGGTTGGCGGACATCTTTTGCATAATCTTCTTGATGTTCTTGTTAGCTGCTTCAACAACACCATTCATCTTTGGACGGTAAATGACGGAGTTAAGGTGTTTGATGTGGAATTTACTGCATAGTTCCTCCATCATTTTGTTATTGAGGTTCTTAGCATTGTCTGACACAATTACCTCTGGTTGTCCATATCGATAAATGACATTGTTTCTGATGAAAGCAATGATGACTTCTTTGGTAACCTTAGGGAAGGATGCTGCTTCTACCCATTTGGTAAAGTAGTCGATCATGGTGAAGATGAAGCGATGTCCATTACTGACTTTGGGTTCAATGGGCCCGATCACGTCCATTCCCCACATTGAGAAGGGCCAAGGTGAACTCATATTGTGGAGCTCCCGTGGAGGGGCGTGGATAGCATTCCCATGAATTTGGCATTAATAACATCTCTTAACTTGGACATGGCAGTCAGCTTTAAGAGATAGCCAGTAATGTACTGTCCTGAGGACCTTTTTAATAAGGAGTGGGCCGCTCATGTGTGGGCCACAGACTCCCCCATGGATCTCATCCATGAGTCTCTGAGCTTGATCCTTATCTAGGTATCTGAGGAGACCTAGACCTGCATCTCTCTTGTAGAGTGCATCTCCGCTCAGGTAGAATTTCATAGCAAGTTGATGAATCCGCCTTTGTTCAATTAGGCTCGCCTCAACGGGTGTAGATCCATCTCGTAGGTACTCCTTGATATGTTGATACCAAGGTTGTTGGATGGGAGGTAGCTCGTCCGATACTTCTCCAATATTGTTCCCATAGGCTGGTGCCTTTTGTAGGGCAAATGTGATGCTTGGCATGTGCTCCTTGTCAGGTATGTGTATCAAGGAGGCCAAAGTTGCTAACGCATCTGCGAAGTCATTCCTATTACGAGGAATGTGTAGAAAGGAGATTTCTTAGAACTCCGAAGCCAACTTTAGAACTTGTCGATGGTAAGGCAGCAAATGCAGCTCTTTGGTTTGATAGATTTTGGTGGATTGTTTGATTACCAACTCTGAATCCCCAAAGACAGTTAACCGTCTAATACCCATTGAACGGGCAAGTTTTAGCCCCATAATACAGCTTTCATACTCAGCTGTGTTGTTGGTGCTGATAAACTGCAATTTGACGGCGACGGGATACTGCTCCCCCGTATCGGATACTAGAACTGCTCCAGCTCCAGAACCTTCTGTATTAACAGCTCCATCAAAATACATATTCCATGTTTGGCGTGTATTGTACTGATGGTGTTGCTGAATTGTCATTACTCCTTCATCAGGGAAGTAAGTTTCCAAGGGTTTGAAATCACCTGAAGGTGATGCGGCCTGTTGATCCGCAATTCCTTGACCTTTAATGGACTTTTGAGTCACGTAGACAATGTCAAATTGTTGTAGGATCAACTGCCATCTGGACAGCCGACAATTCAGTATGGGTTTACTGAACACGTACTTGAGAAGATCCACGCGGGATATGAGATGGGTTGTGTACCCATAGAGGTAATGTTGTAACCTCATGGCAGCCCATGCTAAAGCACAACAAGTCTTCTCGATCAGAGTATACTTGTGTTCACTGCTGCTGAATCTTTTGCTGAGGTAATAGATAGTTCGCTCTCGGACTCTATCGTCTTTCTGACCCAGCATGCAGCCCATGGCGTTGTCACTTATGGACAGGTACATAAACAGGGGAACACCATCCCTGGGTGGTACCAAAACAAGAGCTTTGACTAGCTGTTCTTTGATGGTAAGGAAGGCATTCTGGCACTCATCATTCCATTTCATGGAGGACTTCTTCCTTAACAGCTTGAAGATAGGCTCACAGATTGCTGTGGGTTGAGAAATGAATCGGCTAACGAAGTTGATTCTTCCCAAAAATCCCCGTATTTCCTTCTCTGTCTGAGAAATGGGCATTTCTGTGATGGCCTGAATTTTGGTAGGATCCAGCTCAATTCCTTTATGGCTGACTAGAAATCCTAGCAACTTGCCTGATTTAACGCCAAAGGTGCACTTGGCTGGATTCAACTTCAAGTTGTACTTGCGCAACCTGTTGAATAGCTTCATGAGATGGTCTAAGTGGTCATCCTCCTTTCGGGATTTGACAATGATGTCATCCACGTAGATCTCTATCTCTTTGTGCATCATGTCGTGGAAGAGAGCCATCATAGCTCTCTGATAGGTAGCTCCGACATTGATGAGGCCGAATGACAACTGTCTATAGCAAAAAGTTCCCCAAGGTGTGATGAAGGCAGTTTTCTCACGATTCTCTTCAGCAACCATGATCTGATGGTACCCCACAAAGCAATCAGCGAAGGAGTACATGTCGTATTGAGCAATATTGTCAATGAGAATGTGGTTAAAGGGCACGGGAAAGCTATCTTTAAGGCAAGCTTTGTTCAAATCCCGGTAATCCACGTAAACTCGTTCTTTTCCACCAAGTTTAGGTACAGACACAATGTTGGATATCCACTCAGGATATGTAGACACCATGATGATGCCAGCTTGAAATTGTTTCACAATTTCCTCTTTCACTTTCAAACTCCACTCAGGTTTCAATCGCCTGAGCTTCTGCTTGACTGGCTTGAATCCCTCTTTGATGGGAAGGCGATAAAGAACAATGCCAGTGGACAAACCCACCATGTCCTCATGAGACTATGCAAACACATCCTGGAATTGGGTTAGTAGCATAACCATGTCATTCCTTTGGTTTGGGGTAAGGTCTGAACCAATCTAGAATAACTTAGGGTTTTCTAATGTTCCAAGATTGAAGGAGATGGTTTGATCAAGGTTGGGTTTAGGCTTGTCTTCGACCCATTCTTTGATCTCCGAAGGCACCTCAATGTCCTCTTGTATTTCCAGCAAGTCTGAGTCCAACTTTACATCAAAGTTACAATCCTTGTGGAGAAGAGGCATCCTATCAGCAAGTACAGGCACACCTAAGTTCAGAGTCCTAAAACAAAATATGTTTTCACTTAATATATATGACACTGTTTAATCATACATAATGTTAGCATATACGGACAAAACAACTGCTAATACTGTACAGAAAAGTAAGTAGTTATTATATCTACAGGGTAGAAAGAAGTCCTGCCCATTTTACCCTTGTCGACCAATGCAAGGAGTGCTGCTCCAATTGGCAAGGATAAAGTCCGGGTGGACTGCACTGATAGAGGGGTTGTCATCTTCCTCCTCTTCCCGAATGATGACCATAATGTCTTGGCAATCATCGTCTGGGGTATGTCTGTTTGTATGTTCATCATGAACAATGACGTGCATGCCCGACATTATCCAGACGACGTTTTGTTTGATTCTTTGTTTCTCTTCCTCCACTCTGGGATCCGGAACAAAGACTGTAAGACCCCGAATTTTATGAAATAAAAGTATTCAATTTTTCTTATAATTACAATTCAGTAAATGGTTAAATTGATAAAAAGTTTAAAGTTATGGGTGAAATATGATTTTTTTTCAAAATAAGCAAGTGGTTATAAAATAATCATTGTTGTCGGGGAATATTCGTTTGGTCGTGGAATATTCTTTCTGTGGGGGAATATTCGTACGACGGCGCAGCCATTTGTGGGCCCCATAACAGAATAACTGTCGGATGAAGAAAATGACAAATTTAAGTTTTTACAAATAACGGCGTAGTTGTTACCGTTAACACTGTTGGAATACCCGGTGGTTAAAATACAGTAATACGCGTTATTGCACAGTAGCACACGGTATTGCATCGTATTTTTGAAATTATTGATTCTTACGTAAGAAGGCACTACTCAATAATTGTTACAGTAATTACTGTTCAATATTTTATTTTATTGATTCAATAATTGCTACGTTGAAATTTTATATTATTGTTGTTCAATAATTTTCACTGCACAGTATTTCCCATTATCAGATCAATAATTCATATTATTTGAATAGTATTATTAGATAACATTATTGGCAATGTCTAGAAAGTTCTGTCTAAGGAGAGGTTTGGTCATCTAATTGCGCGCCAGTAAGGAGAAATCCTTATTGGAAAGTCCCCTCTTTCCTGGGAACGGCCTGGTTGTCATAAATGTGATTCTGTAATATTATTTGTGAATAATTAATTATTGATTCATATGATAAGAAAATATTTATTTTATGTGAATATAAATGAGGGATATATTTTTGTGGTTAAAAAATGAAGGAGTTAATGTTGAGATTTTTATCCGTATTTTTGTCGGAATGGAGGTATTAAAAATTAGGGTTTTTGAGATATTTTGCGGGGGTTATAATTTTTAATCCGACCGTTGGATCGTGGTAATTTTTGGATATGTTATACATATATAAGTTGAGTATATGCCCACAAATTTTGAACCGTTAAAAATGAACGTATGATTTGTTATGAATTTTACGAGATGACTGGTTCAGAAATTGTTGAATTTTCGGAGTTTATCATTTTGGTGGAAAATTCTAGAATTGGTGGGCCCCACTTGTGGTTGGTGAAGAAATGTGCTGAATTATATTTCAAATGTGGTGGGTGGGAATAGTAGCAGGTAAAGCCATCAGGTTGCAGGTCAAACCTACCAAAATTTTCCTATAAATAGAGGGCTAAGTTAGAATTGAAAATCACACCAGAAACATAAGCTTTCTCTCTTTCTCTCTCTATATTATGAAGCATATTTTGTGAGTTTTTAGATACTTGGTGAGTTGCTATTCATCAGTGCAAGTTTCCTTCAGCATCATATCCGATATCCAGTCAGAAGTACTGCTCTTTTGAGGTAAGGGATTGTATGGGATTGTGAGGGATAGTAAGGGATAGTAATGAATTTTATTGTGGAATTTTTATCTTTTGTGTCGGGGTTACTATTCATGAGTTACTATTCACGATTTACTATTCATGAGTTACGAATATTACTCTTGAGGTTAAAACAATATGTTAATCATATTATTTTTATCATCATATATAACATTTTTATAACCCTGATGTTGAAATTCTCTTTCACTGGAGTGTAAAGATGGATAGATTATTGGTATGATCATGACTAGGGTTCTCTTTGGCCTGTAGTGCAAAGTTGAATTGTGACTGGTATGATCATGACCATTGAATTTATAATTGAATATCTTAAGCTTAAGTGCAATGGTGAATTGATCAACATGGTTATAATTATTGTTTATATAAATTCTGAAATTATTATATATTTCTTTGAGATATGAATATATTTGGCCTGTAGTGCAAATATGAATTGTTGATGAATATCTTTGGCATGTAGTGCAAAGATGGCCTGTTGATGAATATCTTTGGCCTGTAGTGCAAAGATGAACTGTTGTTGAATATCTTTGGCCTGTAGTGCAAAGATGGTTTGTTGATGAATATCTTTGGCCCGTAGTGCAAAGATGGATTTGTTAGTATGATTATAAACAGGAACTGTGATTTGGTATAACCATGATCTTTGATGTTTCAGGTAAAGACAGGTGATGAAAATATTCTTCGTCCTGGGTGCGAAGAAAAATTTATAGTCACAATTATGATTATGAGTTATTCATATGATTGTGGAAAGGAACTATTGAGTGATGTTACATGGAATAAACATTGTTGGTGGATTTTTAACATGGAAGAGATAATGGACTTTATGGTCTATTTGACTCTTCTAATGGATTGCATGTTCCGCTGCAACTATGGTTGAATCTTTTATCATTTACCATATGTTCTAAATCTCTGATTTATTGTTGATGAAGGCTATTGATAATTTAATTATCTTTAGTCATGATATTCTTTACTGAGCTAGTTGTGCTCACCCTTTTGCTTCACATTTCCTTTCAGGTAATAAGAGTGTAGCTGGGTCGAGTGGGGGTAACAAGGGAATAGAACGTTGGTCATCATTTAGTAGTTATATTTGGTGAATCATCTAGGGTGAAGCGAACCCAACGTTGGAAGGGTGTTTTGTTACTATCATACAAGATGTCTAATGACATACAACCTCGTGTCATCATAAGACAGGGTTGTGCTCATCCACTTGCCGAGTATATCTACAAGCACTACCTATATAATCTTGGTGTTTGTTTAAAGTATAATTCTCAGTTAGATACAGTGGAGATAATGATAAGTCAAGAGAAGACTCACCATTGGGAAGAATATGATAGTAATCTTCTCGTTTTTCTTTGGGGTCTATTGGGTCAACCAAGGATAATTCTGTGGCCATATGATATCTATCATAACCTAGAAGCATGGCCTCCCATGTACGAAGGTTTTCTTGAGCACTTCCCAAATATTCTAGTTTCTAAAACAGTTTTTGACTATACCCTTATGTAAGGTGTTACTGTGAGGTGCTGTCCACGGTTGGAACATGAGTCACATTTGGTATATATTTGTATCCAAACTCACAGCATATGTGTTGTTGTATTTTGCACGACAATTGTTGTAATAAAGTTACAGTTGTTTTCTGTACCATGTATTTGGCGACTCAGAATAGGTTGGATGGAATGGACCTATTTTGGGGTCGTTACAAAGACTTCTTTTGCTTTGAATGGCACTGGCTTGGGAAATAGCATAGCCATCACGTGAGTTGGCACCTTTACAGGAGGTTGTGCGGACTCAGAGCTTAAGGGCGAAGATAAACGCCGCGTGGTTGGAGTCGAAGGAATCTGCTGATGCTTATGAGGATTCCTCTGACTAGAACTGGCAGAATAACCTAGTCTACCTGTCCCAGTTTTCCTGGCTATTTGGATGGGGTACTTGATACCTTGGTGATCTTTACCCAGCCCTTGTCCTGGCTGATGACCCAAAGACATCATTTCTTGAGTAGCTGACATTACTTCGGCAGATGGGCAATGGTGTCTCAATGGCATGATATTGAGGGTTGCTTACTTCCAAAGTGTGGAAATTGACTGGCTCAACATCGAAATTAAAATTGATGAGCGGTATGTCACCTGATTGAGGGCATTTCGGTTCAGCGTTGACTGTCACTAAGCTACTGTTGATAATGTATTTCAGTTGCTGATGAAGGGTGGAGGGGACTGTCCCAACCATATGAATCCACGGTCTTCCCAAGTGCAGGTTGTATCCCGAATCTATCTTGAGTACGTGGAAAGACACGCAGAATGTAAGGGGACCACTCTCAATTAGCAGCTCAATCTCTACGACCGAATTATGGCAGGCCCCGTCAAAAGCCTTGATAACCGTGTGGCTGCTCCGAATTCGGTTAAGATTGATATTCATCTTCAACAATGTAGCGTATGGACAGATATTTAGAGATGAGCCTCAGCTAGCATATATCCGAAGGATAAGACCGCAATGTGTAACGGTTTGCAATGATCAGTCCCTTTGGGCGGTATGTCATCATCAGTGAAGGATATCACATTGTTGTTGAAAATGTGATCAACCAAATGTAAAAATTTTTCCACATCCACTGATTTCGGTAAGTAGTCTTCTTCCAAAACCTTTAACAAAACCTTCCGATGATCTTCAGAAGTTAAAACCAAGTCCAAAATTAAAATTTGGTGTAGAGCTTCTCTTAAGCTTAAAACCACATTGGCTTCGTTATGACCCATAGCACGGAGGAAATTTTCAATCTTCTCTATGGGTATTTTCCCCTTTGTTTTGATGGTAGGCTTCATCACCCGTTGGGGGAGATACAGTGGATTCTCCTTCGACACTGTAGCAGTTGTATACGAGGTGGATCCTTCACCTTCTTCATAACTCCACAGAACTGTGTGCAAGCTAACAATAGGATATTGTGCTCTGCATGGTAAGTTGATTGGCTCGGGAGCAGCCACTTTCAAAGGATTGTTGCTTCCTCTGAGTTGAATTATTGGTACGGTGAGTGGCTTGACAATGTCATCAACCTCAGTAGAAATAACTGCTACCAATCCCTTCCATTTAGTAGGACAGGTATTCTCACCACTACGTAACACAGTATCATTGTCTACTAGTTGCAGGACATCGCTATCAATGAGATTCTGAATAAGGTGGCGGAGTGCCCAGCATTCTTCCGTACTGTGACCGCGAGAATGGGAGTGATACTGACATACTCCCTCAGGGTTGTACCGTCCTGAACGGGAATTGATTGGAGGGATAAGGGAATTAATTCTTTCTTCATTGATTAGCATCTGAAGTATCTCCACCATAGGTTGGCCCAGGTATGTGAATTTCCTTCTATTGGTAAACTCCCGACGGGCTTTGGCATTCGCTCTCTTTGCCACTTTGTCTTCCATCATTTCACTTTCTGGATGTGATGAGGGAATATTCATGACAAGAGGAAGGAGATTAGCATGCTCCTGATTTACTAACTGGCGTGTAACTTGATGCTGCCGACTTACTAACTGGCGTGTAACTTGATGCTGGCAGGTCACCAGTATTTGAAGTAATAGGAGAGATTTGAAGTAATTTCCTCTTTTTTTAAAAAAATAAATAAATTAAAGTTGAGAAGATTTAGAAGGAAATTAATCAAAAATTATAATCTCGAGATAGTAATATACTATTTTAATTTATTATTTATTATTTTGAAGTAATTCCTTATTTTCCTTTAAATAATTTAAATTATCTTCCTTCTTATTCTCCGGAACAAAGAGGCCAGAGAAGCTTAGCTTTGACAAGCATCAATGGCGCCGCACTATTGTTTGGGCGGTACGATCTTCCAAACCCTAAAAGTCGCATCATTTCTCAGACCAGTTATCTCTAAAACCTTAACAACCCACAAGCCTCCATTTTCGCTACTCCCTAGAGCTCTCTCTTCCCCTGCTCTACAAACAACCCCACCCATTACTCTCCTAATAACCCACAAGCCTCCATTTTCGCTACTCCTCAGAGCTCTCTCTTCCCCTGCTCTACAAACAACCCCACCCATTACTCTCCCAGAAGACAAAGGTACGATATTGAAATTTTATAATTTGTTTTTCGTAATTTTTAATTTTTAATTTTTGTTGTTGATGATGATTTAGTAGTGAGGCCTCAATGGAATGCGACGATTGATTTCAAATGGATTCGAGACAATAAGGCGGATGTTGCAGTTAATATTAAGAATAGAAACTCCATTGCTAACTTGGACCTTGTTCTTGAGCTGTATGATAGATTGCTGAATCTTCAGAAGGTTAGGTACCTCTGTTACAATGTTATTATTTTTTTAATTTTTTTTTATCTTTTTCTGGTGATTGTTCTAATCTTATGCTACAAGTTTTTACTAATTTCTTTTGTAAAATGTAAATATTGCAAGAAATTCCTTATGGAAATTTTTTAGAGCCAATTGATTATATAGGCTACAAGTGTGCAAAATGTTGAATTTGTAAGTTCTATATTCACACTCATAATATAAACCTGAGGTTAAACGTAGTTGGTGTGCTCACTTAAAGCAACATTGGTTGTTTGAATCAGTATGGAGAATGAAGGCCGGTTATATGTTTGATCATAAGGAATCAAGGCCGGTTATATGTTTGATCATAAGGAGTTTATACTAAATGACATGCTAATGGGTAATTCGGAAAATTACCCTTGGATAAGGTTTAATTGCTTTAGAAATATTTTGTTCATATATGTTTGAGCGCGTTGCATGGTAAACCGTGACCTAACAATTAATGGAGGAGTTTGATGACTTTGATTCTTCAACTTAAAAGGATTCCAGCACTAAGTTGAAACATTGGAAATTCTTTAAATTTAATGAAAGGAATTTGTGTGCTTCTATTCTTATGTGTACTTAGGGAAAATTGTTGCTTGTAGCCTTGTACCTTAATAACTAATAGCTCATATATTAGCCTAAAAGTAGATAATATCTTTGAATGAACTCTCATTAATAGATATAGATGCATGCTGTGACTGCTCAAATCTAATTGTATTCGATCATGTATATCCTCATTTACCTGTTTTGTTCCTCTCGGCTCTTTTATGTTAAAGCAAAGACTCATTCTATAAATATTTAAAAGATAATGTAATCTTGTGCTTATAAGAAATACTAATAAAAAAAAAATTCACGTTAAATTGAGATGAAAACAATTTTCACTTGGAAATTATATCTTGGTAGCTTAATTATACAATTTATATTACACAAAGAAATTGGTTACTTCTCAGTTGTGGCTAATTGTTACTCGCATCTAGCAGGAAGTTAAGCGTCTTCGTGTTGAGAGAAATGTTGTTGCAAACAAAATGAAAGGAAAATTGGAACCCTCTGAGCGTCAAAAACTCATAGAAGAAGGTTTAAATTTTGCATGTCTTGCTTGAAACTATCTGCTTTCAAGTATTTGTGCAAGCATTCTGATATATTTTTCTTCAGGAAAGGATCTAAGGGAAAGTCTTTTTACTTTGGAAGAAGACCTAGTCAAGATTACCGATCAGCTTCAGCTGGAAGCACAATGTATTCCAAATATGACACATCCAGATGTTCCAATAGGGGATGAAGATTGTTCGACGTTGAGAAAAATGGTCTCTCTTTCACACACTCAGTCTCTCTCACACGTGTGTGTGTATTGTGTAATATGCACTATGGGAGATAGTTTTTATGGATTCCCTATTCATTTTCAATGTTCTTCAGTAGGTTGGTAATGCTCGTGAGTTTAGCTTCCCTATTAAGGACCATGTCCAACTCGGGAAAGAACTTGATCTGTTCGATTTTGATGCTGCTGTCGAGGTATTGCTCTAATTGAAGGTATTCTAGTATCGACCCTCTTTTTTTTCTCCCTTTTCTTTTCCTTCTCTAATAAACTACTAAGTTAGCTTTAGTCTTCGATGTTAAATCTTACCAGGTTATTGATATAAACCATTGAAATCTTTGGTTTTACATTGAGAACAAATGCTTATGGAAAAGCAGATATGGAGGAATGGATACCAAATTGACAATAACCATCAAGTTAACTCATTGCCAGTTGTTTTAGAACTTAATGCTCATGTTTGTAACTTTGTATACATAATTTAGGTCAAAATGTGGCCCAGTTTTGAGACCTTATTTGAACTTTTAGTTATCAGGCTTTACAATAAACGCAACTGTAAAGAATCGTTGGCATAAGTCATGTTTATTTAGTCCCTGTGGGGACATCTTGTCATCCATCAAAAAAGTTGTGTGTATCTAATCTGCATTCATCTTAATTGAATCTTTCAGTACTCATTTGATTCATTAGTATCTCCACAAACATCTATATGTTATTAATGATTAGAATTCATTATTATTTTTTGTATCGGAATTACTAAAAGTATGGTAATTCAAAAGTTTTCAACACTTCTTGAAGGCCATGGGATTCACAGTTTTCCTTGGATAGGAAATTTGAACTGAGATCATTTAGTATAACTTGTAAATGATGTTAGAACTTAAATCAGTTGCAATTTCTGTTTTTGGTTCCAGACTTCCACTCAACAACAGAACCAAGCCACAGAAATCAGGATGGCTGACGTCAAGTTTATATTCATCTAATGTTTTGTGGCAATTTGAACCAAGTTCCATTTAGTAGAACTTTTAAATAATGTTCGAATTTAAATTAATTGGACTCTTTGTGCTGCCTTTCAGTCTTTCACTCAACAAGAGAACCAAAACTACTGAAAGAGGGTTGGTTGATGTCAATTTGATATTCCTCTAATGTTGTGTATGCTTGTGCAGGTTAGTGGGTCAAAATTCTATTACCTGAAGAATGAGGCAGTTATGCTAGAGATGGCCCTCATAAACTGGACCCTGTCCGAAGTCATGAAAAAGGGTTTCACACCACTTACAACACCTGAAATTGTAAGATCCTCAATTGTTGAAAAATGTGGTTTCCAACCTCGTGCAACAAACACGCAGGTATGTAGACATAGTTATATTGCTATGAGGAACCATCTCAACTACTTAAAGCTGCCTCACCAATTTCATAATCCTTAGGTGTTAAACCCAGAGTTACCAGATACTCTCATATTCCTAGTGAACTGCGTATTGGTACTTGCGTACCCAAACAGGGTGTTCTTATGTACCAATACTCTAAATTTAGCGTACCGATGGCGAAAAATTTCTTTGTTGTTTAACTATAATTGCACAAATATCAGTATTATAACTTAGTATTGGATGCTCAAGCATTGCATTTGTACTAAAATATTTATAAAACAATCAACTTGTTGAGTCAACTAACAATCTTTTATAAAACTTAGGCCTATATTAATTAAGATTATAAGAGAATTCCTAACTATAAAAACTTATGTAAAGATATCATAGCTTCTCGCGTTTTAGCTATGTACCGCATACTGAAACGTACCACGTTTCAGGTAACACTGGTTAAACTTTTCCTTTGTTTGGGGTGCCAATGGTGATAATTGGTGATGACCAACTGGCTCTGCAGTTAATTGGACTCGGCAGTTGTCATAGAGACATTAGAATTTACTTAATGTTTTATTTATTTTTATGTTTTTAAGTCGTATTATTTTCTGTCATCATGGAACATGGGACCACTCTGCCTATACCTCTTTCCATGATAATTGTTTTTGAATTTCGTAGTATAGTTTTTCATTAATATTATGGTATGATCTTATCTAACTAATGCTAAGTAGAGTTTGGTTGTTTAAATTTTCCAAAATTGGCAGGTCTACTCTATTGAGGGTAGTGATCAATGCCTTATTGGCACTGCAGAGATCCCATTAGGAGGAATCCATATGGACTCTATTCTTGAAGTCTCTTCATTACCACTGAAATACGTGGCCTTTTCACATTGTTTTCGTACAGAGGCTGGTGCGGCAGGCACTGCAACAAGGTAACTCAATATGTTAAATAAGATGCTTTGTAATTTTGAATTATACATCATTCTTGATCTTTGATGTCCTCAACAGCAAATTTAAAATTTTGTAGCCACATCAAATTTTTTTCGTAAAGGGTTGCTTTGAACCTTTCAATCTTTTTGAGTTCTTTTCTATAATCCTTTCCTCTTGTTTTTCTGTATATGAATTGCATAATTCTGTGCACTTGTGTTTTTATTAGAGCTTCGGATTGTAAAGTACAAACACCATTCATCTGCACTGATGAGCATAAATGAAATCTGTTTGTGTGCAAGTATTTTAACAGTGGTTTCTCCTAAATAAGTTCTCCATGTAGTATGGTGCTACTTACTACAATTGTATCCAAACAGTAAATGCATGTTAAAGGTGGAATGATCACATCTGTTGGAAAAACATGGTTCCAAACAAGTGAAATGGTTCACTGCTTTTGTGGCAGCTGCTTTACGTTTTCATGGCTGTTAACTGGCCCTGATTTACTCTACAAGCAGAGCTCTCTTTTTTCCATCAGTTTATTTTAGTTTTTGATAAAATTATATAATACAAAAAAGGGTAATAGTCAATTGATGCGGATGATTTGGATGTGATCATCTAGTGATTATCAATTATTTTGTGGAGGATCATATCATGCACACGAAACATACGATTGTGTTTCCCCCATACTTTGGTCTCCTGCGTTTGAATTATAGCTGTTTTTCCCCTTTTGAGTGCATGTCGGTGCGTGCTTTTCACCTGTATTTTTCTTTTGGGGTGGGTTATATATCATATCAATTAATTGGTGGTGCTTCTGGACTAGGGGCCTTTATCGAGTGCACCAGTTTAGCAAGGTGGAGATGTTCATATTATGCCGACCAGAGGAAAGCGATTTCTACCACGAAGAACTAATTGGAATAGAGGAGGACCTCTTCTCATCACTAGGGTTTCATTTCAAGTGGGCATTTCTTTCCCTTCCATTTTATGTATATTCGTTTTCTTAAATTTGTATCTGGCTCAATGTATTGATCAACAATACTGTTGTGTTTCTTGACAGAACTTTGGACATGGCTTCGGGGGATTTAGGTGCACCAGCTTATCGAAAATTAGACGTGAAGGCATGGATGCCAGGCTTGGGGCGCTATGGAGAGGTATGTGAATGAATTTCATTCCGTTGGCAACATAGATTAATATGTAAAAAGTACTACTGATTATAAGATTTTTTAAAAATAATTGTTAATGAATCATATCAATTCTAAATTGAAAAATATGTCAAATCAACTTTCGAAAGTCATTAGAATGGAGGGAGTATTAAGTTTGACAGTTTTCTAATACAATATGATATATTTCCAACAGATATCAAGTGCATCAAATTGCACCTACTATCAAAGCCGCCGTCTTGGAATTCGCTATCGCCCAAAATCGACGATAATGAATCTCAAGAAGGGTAAAGGAAACCTGGCTGCAACGCAGTTTCTGCACACGTTAAACGCGACTGCGTGTGCAGTTCCCAGGATGATGGTGTGTTTGCTAGAGAACTATCAGCAAGAAGATGGATCTGTAGTTATTCCTGAGCCATTAAGGCCCTTCATGGGTGGACTTAAGGTCATTGCTCCCAAGTCCAAATAGGTTGATTAGAATAATTTATTAGAGTAATTTATTACTTTTATAACAGAAAACTATACGTCTTTCAATACCTTTTTGGATTAACTTCACAAATTTGGTTTTAGACCGGCTAAGGATAGAATTAGAAAAACGAAGGAAGTGAGCTTCTTTGGTTAAATTACAGTTCAGTTCCATTTCTCCTGTCAAATTTGTATTTTTGCTTGATTCTCTTTGTTATCTGTTCTCAATTTCATGCTCTAATTTTGTTAAGCAATCTTTACGTGTTTCATGTGATGTTCCATGCTATAAAAGACTCCTTATCATTTAGCTGCAGAAATCGGAGGCATTTTAGGAGCAGTTGGATAGCAGGGGTTTGAATTATTTCAATGTAAGGTTAAATTTTGTTAATTAAAAATTATGTCCAAAAGTTTTGGTATGTCAAAAAAAGTAAAAAGGAACTTGAATGGTCTCGTTTTGAGATGGAATTGAAAGCATAGGAAAATGGAAAGAAAATGTGAAAGCAACAATAAAAAGATGTTCCTGAGAAGGAAGAGCTTGCCAGAAAGCTTGTCGGTGGAAATTGAAATTTGCTTCGAAATCGTATCAAAAACGGAACAAACCGTATCAATTGAGTTGTACCAACAACTCCGGCGTATGTATTGATTTTAGAATGGCTAAAAAATTACATATGCGGTTTGAGTGTAGTTTTGAGAGGTTTTGTACCGCTCAAACCACACCGTTCTTATATATATTATATATTTTTTAAAAAGTTATATAGGTAAATTCTTACAAATATAATAAACAATTTTAATTATATTATGCACTTTTAAACTTTTTATTTGTGGTCAGAAATATTTCTAATTGTATTGTAATGATTTGAAGAATGTTGAAGCATTCACGAGTAACATATTTCAAACCTAAAGGTTGTTGCTTGAAGTTATTTTTGTTAAGTTTAAATATGAATTATTATCCTAAACTATAAATCATATTCCATTTCGGGGATCAAAGTATCAATTTTTTCAATCAGATGACTAAACTATCAATTTTTTTCAATTGTAATAAATTAAATCGCCACGTCAAAAATTGCTGACGTGACTATCTGAGTGAATCATTAGGCAGCTGATGTGTAAATAAAAAAGATTATTTTAATATTTATTTAAACATTTTTTATATAGTAAGGGCAAATTCGTCAAATCACTTCGAAACCCAACAAAAATTACTTTGATTTCATCCTCTTCGTTTTCTCTTTCTCTGCTTAATTCATCCTCTTCGTTTTCTTTTCCACCAACCTTCATAGCTTAGTCTCAGGATTCAACAAAATCACCCACAACATGAAGAGGAGAAGAGGGAGAAACTCATCCAGCCCAAAATCTACCGAAAAGAGGAAATAATTATCAAAAAATCTAAAACAACAAAATCTAAAACGAGGGTTTAGAATAAATCCCTTTGTTAAACCCACCATTTAAGCCGAACCCATTCAAATTCTGACCACCAGCGGAGCCACTGATTAAGCCGATATCGGAGGAATCAATCTTCCAGCTATGATTAAACCCATTAAAATCTGTCTTCAAATTACTATTGGTACCATTATTATTACCACTCAGCGACTCAACCGAGTTGAGGCCGCCGCCAACCCGAATATCAAAGTTGCGCCGTTCTTCCGGCCTTTTGGCGCCGCCGTAGGAGGTGCTCCAGATTGAGTCGTTGAGAGAGAGATTGGCTAGATTATTATTGGTCTGTACACGAAGCTGATCACTGAATTGCCAGAAAGAAGACTAATTGTTATTCTCCATCTGAAAAAAAATCAATCTTAATTATTTTCCTGAACAAAATATATATATATATATATGGAGATTTTGAGACGAAGAAGAGAGAATTGGTGTATGATATGATAATGGAGACGGTGGGAAGAGGATATATATAAATAAATAAATATATGGGAACGAATTGGGATTTATGGGAGGAAATTTCTAAGAAATTGGGAATTTGGATGGCGTGTAGATTTGTCAGTAACTGAGCTTCCCAAAATCGAAGGCCATACCTCCAAAACACGAGGTCTTGACTTTCAACGGCACCTCACTCTTCGGTTGCCTCTTCCCGGCGATGCAAGGCGTTCACACATCCCGGCGATGCAGGGCGTTTACTGTCGATCTGTATGTTCCGGAGAGATCTGAGAGGATGCATCCCAGGTCTTGAGCTTTCATGTGAAAACGGGTTGATCTGATTTGTTCTTCGCATACAAAGGAATTCTTCATCAACGCTGATCTGATTGAAAGATTGGGGGGATTTTTTGCCGGTCGATTGAAGAAGGAGATCTGAGAAGAAGGAGATCTGACTTTGTTTTGTTTTAATAGAGAATAAAAATTGATTTGCCAAATTTACCCATACTTAAACATTTTAATTTAATAAAATGGTAAAAAAATTATTTTTTTAAGACGTATCAGTTGTAGATGGCCCCACTTCAAGGGTAATTAGTGAAATAAATTAATAGTTCAATCATCTAATTGACAAAATTAAAAGGTGGATCCCCGAAGTAGAATATGACCTATAGTTTAGGATAGTAAATCATATTTAAGCCTTTTTGTTAAGGTCATGTATGATTTCTTATCAATACCTTATATATAAAGGCATCACAATCGATCCTTTAAATTACATAATTGAGTGAGTCAACTCACTTAATTTAAAATTCATTTAGCTTCTAATTTGATTTCCAACAGAATTAAATCAATTAATTTGAAATCAATTAATTAATTAACACACTCAATCGATTGATTTACTTTTGACAATCTTTGAGTGGCAAAACTTCGTATATCATCAGTAGAGGTGGCAAACGGGCGGGCGGGCGCGGACCGGGCCGGGCTAAAACGGGCCGTGCCAAAAAGGCCCGAATTTTCACGGGCCAAAAAAAGTAAGCCCATAGCTCGCGGGCGGGCCGGGTCAGCCCGCGGGTCGAAGGTGGTTTATGCCTATTTTTTGACACTTTTTTGAGCCCACAAAGCCCGCGGGCGGGCCGAACCAAAAAGACCCGAATTTTTATGGGTCAAAAAAATACGGCCCAAAACCCGCTTTTTAACGGACGGGCCAGCCCGGCCCGCGGGCTTTGGGCCCGTTTGCCGGGTCTAATCATCAGTCAAGATCTTTCATCTTCTCTCCGATCGTTCCACTCCCATATATTTGTCTTCCTTCTCTGGCTCTTTCAATTCTCCACACAAATGTTGAATCCTTCCACTTCTTCCTATCTCAACATACTCAACCCCATTCCTCTCCTATATTACACTAAGTTCCTGTCTATTTAATAGATGAAGGTGTATTTTATCGATTACAGGAATCGTTGGGAAGGAAAGCGTTGCTGCGGCAGAGAGAAACCAGAAAACAGAGAGGAAGAAGGCGAAGATGTTGAACACGGCGAGGATGATAATACTAATGAAGCCATTTTTCTGGGGTTTCAACTTTGTTTTTCTCTTCATCTCTTTATCAGTTTCAGCCAAATCGATTCCTTTTCCTCCTCTTCTGTAAATCCCCTACAAATTAAAATTCAATTTTGCTTCGTCTTCCGAAGTTAAAGAAGTGATCCTTGATTAGTATAGTTCTCTATAAATCTTCATCTCTTCATCTCCTCCTCTTATACGGTTAGATCAGATTAGCATAATTTTTGGGTTATTTACTTTCGAAACAACAGACGCAATAGCAGCCGATCTGCGAAGGCGATGTTAATGTCGTACCTTCAACATCGTCCATAATAGCAGTAGTTGTAGCAGCAACAACACCATCAACCTCTGCATGAGCAACATGGATCATGTTAATGGTGGAAAATGATCAATCTCCGCAGCTCTTATGCTTCAATCGGCAAGGTATGTACTCTGCTTTTATTTTCTCTCTCTATATTTCTGTTTTTGGATTTTTATTTACTAGGTTTATGTAAATGATTTAATTGGTATGGGAAATGTGTTGTATAGTTAAATGATTTAGTCGGTACCTTTACGAAGTTAATACGATCTTATGGATTGATTTTTGGGTTTTTATGAAAGGCTAAAGTTGGTATCTTTTCTCAACGGGAACAAAGGGGAATTATGGATAATGGAAATCAATTTTCAAAGAGGTCAAGGGAGCATAATAGTGAATTTGAAGAATGAATAGGCAAGCAAAAGGGACCTTTCATTGAGGCAAAATAATTGAATTTTAAAGTTCACATGAGGAAGAGAAGGAGAAACTTGAGAAACAAAAATTCTAAAAAGTGTCCCAAGTCAGAGAAGAAGTTTCTATTAGCTTTGGAGAATTATGAACGGTGTGCCAGAAATTGTGAAAAAGATGCATGGTGTAGGGTTTTAATGGATAAGAATTTAGTTTTCTCAAAACCTTATAGATTTATTTGTTGTAGATGGTGAAAAGAGTTTTCTCAAACATAGTAGGTAAAAATGAGATTGAGTCTTTGTGAGCGGCTGTCACTTTGTTTGTTGCATTAGTAGGTGTGTTTTGGACGGTAACCCATGGCATGCAGAAGATTAGTTGTTGGTGTTTTAAATTCAGTTTTAGAGCAATTTTAAATAAACATATGTAGATGTTAAACCTGACATTTATGTGTTAAAGAAATGGCTGTGACAAGTGGTCACATTAAGTTGTGTATTCATTTCCCAAGAGCACATTACATGTTTGATAAATGCCAAAAGAAGAATATACATTGGTATTTCATAATACCTAAAATGTATACTAATATAACAATCTTTTATTGTATTTTCTTGGGTAATGATCAAAATGGAAATAGATGAATCTTTCTATTTGAATTCTTTTGAAAAAAGTTCAATCTCGATGCATGGCAAATATATCAATAGTGGACAATTACTAAATCTTAGTTCAAGTTTAGTTTGAGGTATTTTAACTTTTGATCTTCTATTGTAAGTTAAGTGATGTTCTCACGTAGTATTTGTTTTTGTGTGTGCGAGAAACTACACACACAAATCGAGAGAGATTGTTCTGTGTTGATTCTCTGTTTTTTTGTAAAAAGGATGGGGATTCCATTCCTTTCCCCTAATTATATATATATTATACAAGGATTTTGATCATTCTATGATTTTGTCCAACCAAAGTTTTTATCAAAGGAAAAACTGTTATTATACATCCAAAGATTTGGTTTTCCTTTTTGTTTCAATGTTGAGCAGATGTTTATTTTGGTAAATAAATAGTTTTCATGTGTTAAAAATTAAAGCTAGATTTGGTAGCCACATATTAGCAGGTACATTTTGATTTTTTTTACCTTATGCAACTCACAATATTGCATGCCAAATGTTTGGTGAAATACTTGAAAGAAGAAGGTAGAACACCTAATTGTTAACTGTTTTGAAATAATTCTCTAAGACAAAGCAGTGTCAATGTTGTCCTCAATTTTATTTTTCATCTCCATAAGAATTTTCTGAAAGTAGTTGTTATTTTAGCTTGAAATTATGATAATTTGTTGGCTAATGGTTCTATTATAATTTAATAATTCATTGACAATTTTTTTCAAAATGATAATATGTTGATGGCTTATATTTGCCGATTTATGATGTTCTTATGTGTACTTAGTTATGGTTTTCAGACTTAACAAAGTATATCATTTGATGTAAAATGGTAACTTTAATATTATCTTTGCCTTTCATAATCTAGGAAATTGTAGTTGAATCATGGATGGTTATTGCAAAGCTAGAAATTACGGTTATTGGATGACATGCCATCAAGGGGTGTACAACCAGATTCTTTTAATTGATTTTAATGTTTTGATCAGTGGGTGTTGCAAGGTAGGAAATTTAGAGAAAGCTTTGTCATAATTT
Source organism: Panax notoginseng (assembly GCA_016801055.1). NCBI lineage: Eukaryota > Viridiplantae > Streptophyta > Magnoliopsida > Apiales > Araliaceae > Panax > Panax notoginseng. The sequence continues at coordinate 21,728,599 of CM029015.1, read as the reverse complement.
GATTGCATGGAGAACATGAACATTGCATGTACACCTATTTTCAACACTTTAATTGGCGGGTTCTGCAAATCTGGGAAGCTGATTGAAGCAAATGAGTTGGTGAAAGACATGGTCACTAAGAATTTTGAGCCTGATCATGTTACCTTCGCGATTTTAATTGATTATCATTGCAAGATAGGAATGATGGAAGAAGCAAAAAAGCTTTTTCTGGAGATGCTAAAGAGGAATCTTATGCCAACTGTTGTAACTTATACTACCCTATTACATGGTTATAACAGTTTAGGGGAAAGATCCAAGATGTTTTCACTTTTTGAGGAAATGATGACAAAGGATATTGAACCTGATGGAATTGTTTGTAGTTTGGTTAATGCTCAGTGCAAGGAAGGAAATTCGGAGAATGCCTTCAAGTTGTGTAATGAATTAGTTGACAGGGGTTTATTCAGCAAGAAATGTGTATGAAGTATTAATAAACCCCTAATCCCTAGGAGTTTCTTTACGAAAGTTCATACATAGTTTTCCATTAGCTAATTTCTTTCTTCTTTTATACCTTTCATTTTCTGCTAGCCCTAGGATTTATTTAACTGTTACATTGGGTGCTGTATGTTTTATTGTTTTAAGAGAATTTTGCTGTGAAATCGTACTGGGTATTTGAAATTTCATGTGTTAAGTATGAATTAGTTATAAAAATCTTCATGTGTGTATAATGGCATTTTATGCTTTGTGCACCTACAGAATTTTAAACAATTAGAGGTGTGACAATTAATTTACTAACAAATTTGAGGGAATGTTCAACGTATGAATCTCTCTTCAATTGTTTTTTCTATTGACTGAACTCATTACTTGGTATGAAATTGTGGGCTATGAGTTGGTACATGGATTGTGTACTTCCAGTTTGTTTTTTGATATGAATATCTGACAAATTATTAAATTCATTATTCAATAATATGTCATGCAAAATTATATTAAAAAGTTTATATGAAAATAATTTATTATAAAAAAATTTATTTTTTTCATTGCAATTTTAATGTATTATACAGTTTGCTAATCAAACTAGCCCGTGCATTGCACGGGTTATCACCTGATTCACCTAGTTATACATAAAGATGAATATGATTTATTAACTATTATAATCGAAACTCGATCAAATGAAATCGCACCGTAAGCTTTAAAACCGTACCTCACTAATTACAAGCAGTGTCATGTGTAGTTTTAGAATTGTCAAATCGTATCCAAGCGGTTTCATGTGTAATTTGAGATTCTAACCGTATCAAACTACACCATACTCTACGCTATTAGTATTTTTAAAAACTACTATTTTTTTTCATTGTTGATATTGACATAGCAAAATGAAGTTGTCAAAATAAATAAATATTTAGTGATACTTTTGTAACTATTTTATTGTCACTTAACAATATAAGAGAGATTTATTGATTTGACAATATTTTTTTTCTTACAGTATTAATCATTTTTTAGTTGTTTAATTCACATCTTTTAACATAACTTTATCATTTCAGTACCCGCTTGTAACTTTGGAAAGAGGGGTGAGAAATTACTCTAATCTTTGAAACATAAAAGCTTAGTGCTTTTTAGGGGATCTTAAGCATGAGTTCCTTTTTGTTGAATAGTCAAAGAAAGAAATATCCATCTATGGCATAACATAGAGGGGAATCCAATTATAAAAAGTATGGCAAATATATATATATTACAAATATGTATGAAAGATAACGTACTACAAATCTCATTAAATACTATAATATTAACTTTTAAAAACTATTGCTTTAAAACTTAAAAATATACATAATCATGCTTTTTCATTTTTGATGGTAAACAAAAATAACTTTTAAAAAGTATTACCTACAAGATCAACATGCGTATATAATCACAAATCTCCATCCTCGTTACTATCACTTGAATCTTCAACATGCTCATCTTCGACATCAACATCCTACAAGTAGCAGTACATGGAATACATGTCAAATGTAAGACCTCGAATTTTATGAAATAAAAGTATTCAATAATTACTATTCAGTAAATGGTTAAATTGATAAATGTTAAAGTTAAGGGTGATATATGATTTTTTTTTTCAAAATACACAAGTGGTTATAAAATATTCATTGTTGTCGGGGAATATTCGTTTGGTCGTGAAATATTTTTTCTGTCGGGGAATATTCGTACAACGGCGCAACTATTTGTGGGCCCCATAACATAATAACTGTCGGATGAAGAAAACGACAAATTTGAGTAACGACGTAGTTGTTACCGTTAACACTGTTGGAATACCCGGTGGTTAAAATACAGTAATACGCATAGTTGCACAGTAGCACACGGTATTGAACAATATTTTTTTTAATTATTAATTCTTACGTGAGAAGACACTACTCAATAATTGTTACAGTAATTACTGTTCAATATTTTATTTTATTGATTCAATAATTGCTGCGTTGATATTTTATATTATTGTTGTTTTAATAATTATTGCTGCACAGTATTTTCCATTATCAGATCAATAATTCATATTATTTAGAATAATATTATTAGATAGCATTATTGACAATGTCTAGAAAGTTCTGTCTAACGAGAGGTTTGGTCATCTAATTGCGCGCCAGTAAGGAGAAATTCTTATCGGAAAGCCCATCTTTCTTGGGAACGGTCTGGTTGTCATAAATGTGATTCTGTAATATTATTTGTGAATAATTAATTATTGATTCATATGATAAGAAAATATTTATTTTATGTGGATATAAATGAGGGATATATTTTTATGGTTAAAAATGAAGGAGTTAATGTTGAGGTGTTTTATCTGTATTTTTGTCGGAACGGAGGTATTGAAAATCAAATTAGGGTTTTTGAGATATTTTGCGAGGGTTATAATTTTTAATCCGACCGTTGGATCGTGGTAATTTTTGGATATGTTATACATATATAAGTTGAGTATATGTCCACAAATTTTGAACCGTTAAAAATGAACGTATGATTTATTATGAATTTTACGAGATGACTGGTTCAGAAATTGTTAAATTTTCGGAGTTTATCATTTTGGTGGAAAATTCTAGAATTGGTGGGCCCCACTCTTGGTTGGTGAAGAAATGTGCTGAGATTTTTATTCAAGTGTGGTGGGTGGAAATAGTAGCAGGTAAAGCCATCAGGTTGCAGGTTAAGTCTGCTTCGGCGTGCTAACATTTTCCTATAAATAGAGGGCTAAGTTAGAATTGAAAATCACACCAGAAATATAAGCTTTCTCGCTTTCTCTCTTTCTCTCTCTATATTATGAAGCATATTTTGTGAGTATTTAGATACTTGGTGAGTTGCTATTCATCAGTGCAAGTTTCCTTCAGCGTCATATCCGATATCCAGTTAGAAGTGCTGCTCTTTTGAGGTAAGGGATTGTAAGGGATTGTAAGGGATAGTAAGGGATTTTAAATGTTATTCTTTCAATATCATTATACCGAAATATTGGTATGAATTTTATTGCGAAATTTCTACCTTTTTGTGTTGGGGTTACTATTCATGAGTTACTATTCACGAGTTACTATTCATGAGTTACTATTCATGACAAAAATTAGTTTCTTTTTCTAACTAAATTATAGTTGATTTATGAATATTACTCTGGAGATTAAACTATATATTGATTATATTGTTTTTATTATCATATATAACATTTTTATAACCCTAACGATGATATTCTCTTTCACTTGAGTGTAAAGATGGGTAGATTATTGGTATGATCATGAGTAGGGTTCTCTTTGGCCAGTAGTGAAAAAGTTGAATTGTGACTGATATGATCATAACCGTTGAATTTATAATTGAATATCTTTAGCTTAAGTGCAAAGGTGAATTGATCAACATGGTTATAATTATTGTTTATATAAATTCTGAAATGATTATATATTTCTTTGAGATATGAATATATTTGGCCTGTAGTGCAAATATGTACTGTTAAGGAATATCTTTGGCCTGATGTGCAAAGATAAATTGTTGATGAATATCTTTGGCCCGTAGTGCAAAGATGACCTGTTGTTGAATATCTTTGGCCAGTAGTGTAAAGATGAACTGTTGACGAATATCGTTGGTCCGTAGTGCAAAGATGAATTTATTAATATGATTATGAACAGGAACTGTGATTTGGTATAACCATGATCTTTGATATTTCAGGTAAAGACATATGAGGAAAATTATCTTCGTCCTGGATGCGAAGAGAAATTTAGAATTACAATTATGATTATGAGTTATTCATATAATTGTGAAAAAGAATTATTGATTAATGTTACAGGGATAAAATATTATTGGTGGATTTTTAACATGGAGAAGATAATAGACTTTATAGTCTATTTGACTCTTCTAATGGATTGCTCGTTCCGCTGCAACTATAGTTAAATTTTTTTATCATCTACCATATGTTCTAAATCTCTGATTTATTACTGATGAAGGCTATTGGTAATTTAATTATCTTTAGTCATGATATTCTTTACTGAGCTAGTTGTGCTCACCCTTTTGCTTCACAATTCCTTTCAGGTAATACGAGTGTAGCTGGGTCGAGCGGGGGTAACAGGGGAATAGAACGGTGGTCATCATTTAGTAGTTATATTTGATGAATCCAATAGGGTGAGGCGAACCCAACGTTGAAAGGGTGTCACTATCATACAAAATGTCTAATGACATACAACCTCGTGTCATCATAAGACAAGGTTGTGCTCATCCACTTGCTGAGTATCTTTACGAGCACTACCTATATAATCTTAGTGTTTGTTTGAAGTATAATTTTCAATTAGAGACAGTGGAGATAATGATATGTCAAGAGAAGACTCACCATTGGGAAGAATATGATAGTAAACTTCTCGTTTTTCTTTGGGGTCTATTGGGACAACCAAGGATAATTCTGTGGCCATATGATATCTATCATAACCTAGAAGCATGGCCTCCCATGTACGAAGGTTTCCTTGAGCACTTCTCAAAGATTCTAATTTCTAAAACAGCTTTTGACTATACCTTTATGTAAGGTGTCATTGTGACGTGCTATCCAAGGTTGGGATAAGAGTCACAGTTGGTATATATTTGTATCCAAACTCACAGCATATATGTTGTTGTATTTTGCACGATAATTGTTGTAATAAAGTTGTAGTTGTTTTCTGTACCATGTATTTGGCGACTCAGAATAGGTTGGATGGAATGGACCTATTTTGGGGTCGTTACATTTTGGTATCAGAGCTATAAGTAAAGAGCCCCGAGCCTCTCGCTGGTGACTTCCTGTTGATGGGAGATGCACCGAAGCCAGACTCTCCGTAGGGGACGCCGTTCTGCGGTGGCAAACTGATAGGTATCAATGTAAGGTGCTGACACAAGTTGGTGTCCAGAGTTACATTTTGGTATCAGAGCTATAAGTAAAGAGCCCCGAGCCTCTCGCTGGTGACTTCCTGTTGATGGGGGATGCACCGATGCCAGACTCTCCGTAGGGGACGCCGTTCTGCGGTGGCAAATTGATAGGTATCAATGTAAGGTGCTGACACAAGTTGGTGTCCAGAGTTACATTTTGGTATCAGAGCTTAGGGATATGGTCTCTGACGGAGATCGAAAAATATAACTAGGAGGGGAGAGATGAGTAAATCCTTCGCTAGTGTGTCCTATCTAAGTTTATTTGTTGGTCAGTCATAATATCGGGATATTATGTGATATGTTAATTTGTTAAATTAACCCTTGTTTTGAAGCTGTATTCTAGAATGATATTTGAAATATAGGAGATGAGCAATGGAGAAATTATGATGACAGGGAAGATGGAATCTGAAATGAAAGGAAGGTATTCTCAACTCTTTGAAATACCAGGTACGTAAATTTCGGGGACGAAATTTCATAAGGAGGGGAGATTGTAAGACCCCGAATTTTATGAAGTAAAAGTATTCAATAATTACTATTCAGTAAATGGTTAAATTGATAAATGTTAAAGTTAAGGGTGAAATATGAATTTTTGTTTCAAAATACACAAGTGGTTATAAAATATTCATTGTTGTCGGGGAATATTTGTTTGGTCGTGAAATAGTTTTTCTGTCGGGGAATATTCGTATGACGGCGCAACCATTTGTGGGCCCCATAACAGAACGACAAATTTGAGTAACGGCGTAGTTGTTACCGTTAACACTGTTGAAATATCCGGTGGTTAAAATACAGTAATACGCGTAGTTGCACAGTAGCACACGTTATTGAACAATATTTTTTTTTTCAATTATTGATTCTTACGTGAGAAGGCACTACTCAATAATTGTTACAGTAATTACTGTTCAATATTTTATTTTATTAATTCAATAATTGCTGCGTTGATATTTTATATTATTGTTGTTTCAATAATTGTTGCTGCACAGTATTTTCCATTATCAGATCAATAATTCATATTATTTAGAATAATATTATTAGATAGCATTATTGACAATGTCTAAAAAGTTCTGTCTAAGGAGAGGTTTGGTCATCTAATTGCGCGCCAGTAAGGAGAAATCCTTATTGGAAAGCCCCCTCTTTCTTGGGAATAGTCTGGTTGTCATAAATGTGATTCTGTAATATTATTTGTGAATAATTAATTATTGATTCATATGATAAGGAAATATTTATTTTTTGTGGATATAAATGAGGGATATATTTTTGTGGTTAAAAATGAAGGAGTTAATGTTGAGATTTTTATCTGTATTTTTATCGGAACGGAGGTATTGAAAATCAAATTAGGGTTTTTGAGATATTTTGCGGGGCTTATAATTTTTAATCCTACCGTTGGATCGTGGTAATTTTTGGATATGTTATACATATATAAGTTGAGTATATGTCCACAAATTTTGAACCGTTAAAAATGAACGTATGATTTATTATGAATTTTACGAGATGATTGGTTCAGAAATTGTTGAATTTTCGGAGTTTATCATTTTGGTAGAAAATTCTAGAATTGGTGGACCCAATCTTGGTTGGTAAAGAAATGTGCTGAGATTTTTATTTAAATGTGGTGGGTGGGAATAGTAGTATGTAAAGCCATTAGGTTGCAAGTTAAGTCTGCTTCGACGTGCTAACATTTTCCTATAAATAGAGGGCTAAGTTAGAATTGAAAATCACACCAGAAACATACGCTTTCTCTCTTTCTCTCTCTATATTATGAACCATATTTTGTGAGTATTTAGATACTTGGTGAGTTGCTATTCATCAGTGCAAGTTTCCTTCAGCGTCATATTTGATATCCAGTTAGAAGTGCTGCTCTTTTGAGGTACGGGATTGTAAGGGATTGTAAGGGATAGTAAGGGATTTTAAATGTTATTCTTTCAATATCATTATACCGAAATATTGGTATGAATTTTATTGTGAAATTTTTACCTTTTTGTGTTGGGGTTACTATTCATGAGTTACTATTCACGAGTTACTATTCATGAGTTACTATTCACGAGTTACTATTCACGACAAAAATTGGTTTCTTTTTCTAACCAAATTATAGTTAATTTATGAATATTACTCTGGAGATTAAACTATATATTGATTATATTATTTTTATTATCATATATAACATTTTTATAACCCTAATGATGATATTCTCTTTCACTTGAGTGTAAAGATGGGTAGATTATTGGTATGATCATGACTAGGGTTCTCTTTGGCCAGTAGTTGAAAAGTTGAATTGTGACTGGTATGATCATGACCATTGAATTTATAATTGAATATCTTTAGCTTAAGTGCAAAGGTGAATTGATCAACATGGTTATAATTGTGACGCCCCCAAAATAGGTATACAACACCCATTCTGAGTTGCCAAATACATGGTACAGAAAAAAACAAACTACAACTTTAATAATACAATTGTCGTGCAAAATACGACAACACATACTGTGAGTTTAAATACAAATATTGTCTTCTAGACAATATCCACACTCAAATAAGTCCTCAATACAATTATTCAAATACTATTTTACAGAAATAGTGAGGACTGCTAAAACATCTTTCTAGAACCATCACTCCATACCCCGACTAGATCCTGCTATGTTCTCACCTCCTGAGAAGAAAAATGGAACAAAAAGGAAAAGGGTGAGCTCAACTAGCCTAGTAAAGAATAATATGACTAAGATAATATACAACAAATTATCGTTAGTCTTCAACAGGGAAAAATCTGATAGAATATAATCGACAACAAGTTTTAGATCAACAACTGCAGCGGAAACAGCAAACCATTAGAAGAGTCAAGTAGAGAATGAATTATACTATCTTCTAAGATTTAAAAGTCCATCATCAATATTTTATCCCTGTAACATCAATTAATAATCATCTTTATCCAAATATTCATATTTGCACTACATGCCAAAGATATTCATTTGTATCACCTGTCAGTCATGTTCATCTCAACACCTGTTCATCTTTGCACTACAGGCCAAAGATATTCATCTAGTAATCATACATCTTTGCACTACAGGCCAAAGATATTCAGTAGTATCATCATTTAGGACTGAGGATGATGAAAAATATTTTAAAGGAAACGAATCCAGTGAGACAGAAGGACAAATATTAGGGATTCGTATAACAGTTTATCCAAGATCAATAATACTTCATAATAATCAATTGTGAAGCAGAATTCAAAAATAAAGATCAAAACATGGATACAATCAAAGATAGTAACCATAATAGACATCTTGGACAAAAAGAGAAAATTTTATTTTTCGGTGAATAGTGCCGTATTCGTGAATAGTGTCGTATACGTGAATAGTAACCCCGACACAAAAAGTTCTAAATTTGATAAAAACTCATGTTAATATTTCAGCATTATGATATTGAAGAAAATAATATCATTTAAGAAGAAAATAATATCCCTTACCTCAAAATATCAGTACTTCTGGTCGGAATACCGGTATAAGGCTGAAAGACACTTGCTCTGATGAATAGAAACTCTCAAAGTATCTAAATACTCACAAAATATACTCAATAATCTAGAGAGAGAAAGAGAGAAAACTTGTTTCTGGTGTGATTTTCAATTCTAACTTAGCCCTCTATTTATAGGAAAATGTTAGCACGCCGAAGCAGACTTAACCTGCAACCTGATGGCTTTACCTGCTACTATTCCCACCCACCACATTTGAATAAAAATCTCAGCACATTTCTTCACCAACCAAGAGTGGGGCCCACCAATTCTAGAATTTTCTACCAAAATGATTAACTCCGAAAATTCAATAATTTCTGAACCAGTCATCTCGTAAAATTCATAATAAATCATACGTTCATTTTTAACGGTTCAAAATTTGTGGACATATACTCAACTTATATATGTATAACATATCCAAAAATTACCACGATCCAACGGTCGGATTAAAAATTATAACCCCCGCAAAATATCTCAAAAATCCTGATTTTTAATACCTCCCTTCCGACAAAAATACTGATAAAAACCTCAACATTAACTCCTTCATTTTTAACCACAAAAATATATCCCTCATTTATATCCACAAAAATAAATATTTCCTTATCATATGAATCAATAATTAATTATTCACAAATAATATTACAGAATCACATTTATGACAACCAGACCGTTTCCAGGAAAGAGGGGGCTTTCCAATAAGGATTTCTCCTTACTGGCGCGCAATTAGATGACCAAACCTCTCCTTAGACAGAACTTTCTAGACATTGCCAATAATGTTATCTATTAATTATTCAAATAATATGAATTATTGATCTGATAAAGGAAAAATACTGTGCAGCAACAATTATTGAAATAACAATAATATAAAATATCAACGCAGCAATTATTGAATCAATAAAATAAAATATTGAATAATAACTACTGTAACAATTATTGAGTAGTGCCTTCTTACGTAAGAATCAATAATTGGTGCAATACCGTGTGCTACTGTATTTTAACCATCGGGTATTCCAACAGTATTAACGGTAACAACTACGTCGCTATTTATAAACAACTTATACTTGTCGTTTTCTTCATCCAATCGCTTTTCGTTATGGGGCCCACACAAGGCTGCGCCGTCGTACGAATATTCCCCGACAACAAGAATATTCCACGACCAAACGAATATTCCCCGACAAAATGAATATTTTATAACCACTTGCTTATTTTGCAAAATCTACACATTTCACCCATAACCAAAGTATTATATCAAATTAACCCCTTATTATTCACAATAATATTTAGAGAAAATTTGATTTTATTTATTAATAAGCTGGGGTCTTACAACCTCCCCTCCTTATGAAATTTCGTCCTCGAAATTGACGCACGTACCTGATATTTCGAAAAGGTGAGGATACCTCGCTTTCATTTCTAATTCCAACTCCCTGGTCATTTCTTCAATAGCATGGTTTCTCCACAAAACCTTAACTTGTGGTATAACCTTCGTGCGTAGGACATGCTCTTTCCTATCCAAGATCTTAACAGGTACCTCCTCGTACGTTAAATCTTCAGCTATCTCGTCTGGTTCTAACTCAATAATGTGGTTCGGGTCTTTAATATATTTACGAAGCATAGATATGTGAAAAACATTATGAACACGAGACATGGTTGGAGGTAATGCGAGTCTATATGCCACATTTTCTATTCGCTCAAGAATCTCAAATGGACCAACAAATCTTGGATTGAGCTTTTCTCTCTTCCCAAATCTTGTAACTCCCTTCCATGGTGCAACACGTAATAATACATGATCCCCAATATTAAATTCCACGTCCTTCCGATGAAGATCCGCATAACTCTTTTGTCGATCCTGTGCCGTTTGTATACGTTGTCGAATCGTTTGGATCTTCTCTGTAGTCATGCGTACCAACTCTGGTCCCAATAATGTTGCTTCAACCACCTCATCCCAGCATACTGGAGAATGACATTTTCTTCCATACAACGCCTCGAATGGAGCCACACCTATGCTCGCCTGATAACTGTTGTTGTAGGAGAATTCCACAAATGGTAGGTACTTATCCCAACTCCCTTTGAGATCTAGGACACAAAGTCTTAATAGATCTTCAAGAGTTTGAATAGTCCTCTCTGATTGTCCGTCCGTTTGAGGATGGTATGCCGAACTGAATCGTAAATCTGTGCCCATAGCTTTCTGTAAGCTAACCCAAAATCGTGAAGTGAATCTTGGGTCAGGATCCGAAACTATGGATACTGGCATGCCATGCAATCTCACAATCTCGCTCACGTACATACTAGCAAGGCGTTCAAGGGAATAAGTCTCACGTATCGACAAGAAATGAGCGAACTTGGTTAATCTATCAACAATAACCCAAATCGCATCTATGCCTTGAGAAATCTTGGAAAGACCCGTAACAAAATCCATAGTAATGTATTCCCACTTCCATTTCAAAATCTCAAGTGGTTGCAATGGACTCTTTGGTACTTGATGCTCCGCTTTTACACGTTGACAAGTTAAACATCTCGAGATAAACTCCGTGATCTCTCTTTTCATATTGCTCCACCAAAATGTATGTCGAAGATCGTGATATATTTTGGTACTCCCAGGATGGATTGCAAACAGTGTGTTGTGTGCCTCCATCATTATTCTATGCTTCAAGTCAAAATCGTTAGGAACACAAAGTCTGGAGTTGACTCGAAGTATTCCTTCTTCATCGATTCTTGCTTCTGGAATAACACCTTCTTGCACTTTCTTCTTCATTCGCATCAGCTCTATGTCCGTAGCTTGAGCAGCTTTAACTTTATCGATTAAAGTCAGTTCTACTCGTATATTTGATATCGTTATGTGAGTACTTGGAGCCTTCATCTCTATCTCCATCCTTTGCAAGTCATACAAAATGGGTCTTTGTGTTAACAACATTGCACTCGTACCCGCATATGATCTTCAACTCAATACGTCAGCTACTACGTTTGCTTTTCCAGAATGATATTGGATGGTATGATCGTAATCTTTCAACAGCTCGAGCCAACGTCGCTGCCGCGTGTTGAGTTCCTTTTGGGTGAAGAAATATTTGAGGCTTTTATGATCTGTATAGATCTCCACTTTCTCCCCATACAGGTAGTGTCTCCAGATCTTCAACGCAAAAACGACTGCTGCCAACTCCAAATCATGAGTAGGATAATTCCTCTCATATTCTTTGAGTTGTCGCGAGGCATAGGCTATAACTTTCCCATGTTGCATGAGAACACATCCTAACCATTTGCCTGAAGCATCACTGTAGATAACAAATCCATCCGAACCAGATGGTATTGTCAGAATAGGTGCCGAAATGAGTCTTCTCTTGAGTTCTTGGAAACTCTTCTCGCATTCCTCACTCCATACGAATTTTGTATCTTTCTGAGTCAGCTAAGTTAACGGAGTAGCGATTCGAGAAAATCCTTCTACGAATCTCCGATAGTAACCAGCTAAGCCCAGAAAGCTACGTACTTTGGTTACCGACTTCGGTTGCTCTCAATTGTGATTCATATCCCAATCTTGGATATCACGTCACAATGTCACATATTTTTTTACCACCACACAAATATAGAGTCCCCTATGGAGAGTCTGGCTTTGGTGCATTCCGCAAAGGAAGTCACCAGATAGAGGCTCGGGTACCAACTTCTATAGTTGGGTTTTTAACTCCTGAAGTTCAATAGGAGCTATTCAATATGAGATTTTAGAAATGGGTTTTGTATCGGGTTGAAGATCAATACAAAAATTTAATATCACGCTCTGGGTTAGGCCAGGAAATTCTTCAGGAAATACGTCAGGAAATTCACTAACAACAGAAATATCATTCAAATCTGACGTATTTTTGTTCAAGTCCATGACATGGGCTAAGAAAGCTTGACATTCGTTTTTCAATAAACGAATGGCTTTATGGCTTGATTTTAAAGAGTTTGACTTCAATGGTTTGGTTGCTTGAATTCGAATAACAGGTTGCTTAGAAATATGAACACTAACAACCTTACGAAAATAATCAATTTTGGCATGATGAGTAGTTAATCAATCAATTCCTAAAATCACATCAAAAGCAAGTATCTTTAAAGAGATAAGGTCAACAGGTAATGTGATTGTGCCAACTTGGATTAAGCAAGATTTATAAACTGTAGATGTAATGAAAGTTTCTCCTAACGGAGTCTCCACAGATAGGTCAAAGTCTAATTTCTCCGGAGTCAAGTTTAAACGTTGAGCACAAGCAGGAGAGATAAAAGAATGGGTATAACCGGTATCTAGTAAGGTATAAACTTCGCAAGAATTCAAGATTAGCTTACCCGTGATCACCTCGTTTGGGTTTCTCGCGTTTTGGCCAGTCACGACAAACGCTCTTCCAGGAACCGCTGATTTTAACTTATCCGGGACAGCCTTTGGAGTCACCATCCCCGCTGAACTTGATTTTGCTACAGAACAATCTCGAGCTATATGACCCTCCTTTCCACAGTTATAACATACCTTAGATTGTTGTGGGCAGTTTGGGCTGATATGTCCCTCTTTCCCACATTTGTAACATACGACCGGTGGTCGTTCTCCTCCCCTAGAAATAGTTGATGTTTGTGCTGACGTCTTCACGTTATCATTGTTGTACCTTTTCTTCTTGAAATCTTCTCCCGACTCGCTCCTTTTATTATCACGACCACGATTACCACTAGAGTGGTTACCGCTTTTGTCCGAATGTTTTCCTCCCTGCTGGTTTTCATTACTTCGATGACTGCCGCCACCGGTATGACCCTGGTTGTGGTCCCTCGGTTGCACATACTCATTATCTCGCTCTAATAATTGAGCCCTGTTTACAACATCTGAATATAAAGAAAATTTATGAGAGATAAGATATTATCGAATATCGGGTTTTAGACCTCTCACAAACATCCTTGTCATTCGTTCCTCATTTTCGACCAAATGAGGTGCAAACCTGGATAACTCTGCAAATTTCGCCTCGTACTGGGACACCGCCATGTTGTTTTGTTCCAGTCTGATAAACTCCACCTCCTTCATATAACAAATACTTTCAGGAAAGTACTTGTCATTGAATAGTTTTGAAATGTTTCCCAGGACATGTTGAGTGCGTCAGGCTGGGTACGCTTCACAGACTCCCACCAGTAGTCTGCCTCACCGCGGAACATAAAGGTAGCGACTGGAACCTTCTATTCCTCCGTGCATCCCAAGACATCGAATATCTTGGTAATTTGCTTGACCCACGTTTCCGCCATGATCGGATCCGGCTTTCCCTTAAATTCTGGTGGTCCCAATTCTTTGAACTGCTTGGCTGTGACAAACTGCGCGTTGTTATCATTTCCACCCGTATTCTGCACACGAGTCTGCCTCGTCTGATTTTGCATGAACTGCAAAAAGCTCCTAAACATTTCATCATTCATCGTTTCCTCGGTAACGTTGTTTACAGGAGGAATATTGCCTTCCTGTTGCACGTTCCCCTGGGTGGTGATTAAATGTGTCTCCACGGTCTGATTTACTCCATTATTAACGTTCTCAGCTGCCATTCTTAAATACTGCCATAAAACAAGGGTTAATTGACATGTCACATATTATCCCTATACTCTGACCGACCAAATAAACACCAAATAAACCTAGTCAGGTCATACTAGCGAAGGAAATTCATCGTCTCTCCCCTCCTAGTTCTTATCTCACATCTCAGCCAGGGATCACATCCCTAAGCTCTGATACCAACTGTGACGCCCCCAAAATAGGTATACAACACCCATTCTGAGTCGCCAAATATATGGTACAGAAAACAAACTATAACTTCAATAATACAATTGTCGTGCAAAATACGACAACACATAATGTGAGTTTAAATACAAATATTGTCTTCTAGACAATATCCACACTCAAATAAGTCCTCAATACAATTATTCAAACACTATTTTACAGAAATAGTGAGGACTACTAAAACATCTTTCTAGAACCATCACTCCATACCCCGACTAGATCCTGCTATGTTCTCACCTTCTGAGAAGAAAAATAGAACAAAAAGGAAAAGGGTGAGCTCAACTAGCCCAGTAAAGAATAATATGACTAAGATAATATACAACAAATTATCGTTAGTCTTCAACAGGAAAAAATCTGATAGAATATAATCGACAACAAGTTTTAGATCAACAACTGCAGCGGAAACAGCAAACCATTAGAAGAGTCAAGTAGAGAAAGAATTCTACTATCTTCTAAGATTTAAAAGTCCATCATCAATATTTTATCCCTGTAACATCAATTAATAGTTATCTTTATCCAAATATTCATCTTTACACTACATGCCAAAGATATTCATTTGTATCACCTGTCAGTCATGTTCATCTCAACACCTGTTCATCTTTGCACTACAGGCCAAAGATATTCATCAAGTAATCATACATCTTTGCACTACAGGCCAAAGATATTCAGTAGTATCATCATTTAGGACTGAGGATGATGAAAAATATTTTAAAGGAAACGAATTCAGTGAGACAGAAGGACAAATATTAGGGATTCGTATAATAGTTTATCCAAGATCAATAATACTTCATAATAATCAATTGTGAAGTAAAATTCAAAAATAAAGATCAAAACATGGATACAATCAAAGATAGTAACCATAATAGACATCTTGGACAAAAAGAGAAAATTTTATTTTTCGGTGAATAGTGCCGTATTCGTGAATAGTGCCATATACGTGAATAGTAACGTATACGTGAATAGTAACCCCGACACAAAAAGTTTTAAATTTGATAAAAACTCATGTTAATATTTCAGCATAATAATATTGAAGAAAATAATATCATTTAAGAAGAAAATAATATCCCTTACCTCAAAATATCAGTACTTCTGGTCGGAATACCGGTATAAGGCTGAAAGAAACTTGCTCTGATGAATAGAAACTCTCAAACTATCTAAATACTCACAAAATACACTCAATAATCTAGAGAGAGAAAGAGAGAAAACTTGTTTCTGGTGTGATTTTTAATTCTAACTTAGCCCTCTATTTATAGGAAAATGTTAGCACACCGAAGCAGACTTAACCTGCAACCTGATGGCTTTACCTGCTACTATTCCCACCCACCACATTTGAATAAAAATCTCAGCCCATTTCTTCACCAACCAAGAGTGGGGCCCACCAATTCTAGAATTTTTCACCAAAATGATTAACTCCGAAAATTCAATAATTTCTGAACCAGTCATCTCGTAAAATTCATAATAAATCATACGTTCATTTTTAACGGTTCAAAATTTGTGGACATATACTCAACTTATATATGTATAACATATCCAAAAATTACCACGATCCAACGGTCGGATTAAAAATTATAACCCCCGCAAAATATCTCAAAAACTCTGATTTTTAATACCTCCATTCCGACAAAAATACTGATAAAAACCTCAACATTAACTCCTTCATTTTTAACCATAAAAATATATCCCTCATTTATATCCACATAAAATAAATATTTCCTTATCATATGAATCAATAATTAATTATTCACAAATAATATTACAGAATCACATTTATGACAACCAGGCTGTTCACAAGAAAGAGGGGGCTTTTCAATAAGGATTTCTCCTTACTGGCGCGCAATTAGATGACCAAATCTCTCATTTGACAGAACTTTCTAGATATTGCCAATAATGTTATCTAATAATATTATTCAAATAATATGAATTATTGATCTGATAAAGGAAAAATACTGTGCAGCAACAATTATTGAAACAACAATAATATAAAATATCAACGCAGCAATTATTGAATCAATAAAATAAAATATTGAATAATAACTACTGTAACAATTATTTAGTAGTGCCTTCTTACGTAAGAATCAATAATTGGTGCAATACCGTGTGCTACTGTATTTTAACCACCGGGTATTCCAACAGTATTAACGGTAACAACTACGCCGCTATTTATAAACAACTTATACTTGTCGTTTTCTTCATCCAATCGCTTTCCGTTATGGGGCCCACACAAGGCTGTGCCGTCGTACGAATATTCCCCGACAGCAAGAATATTCCACGGCCAAACGAATATTCCTCGATAAAATGAATATTTTATAACCACTTGTTTATTTTGCAAAATTTGCACATTTCACCCATAACCAAAGTATTATATCAAATTAACCCCTTATTATTCACAATAATATTTAGAGAAAATTTGATTTTATTCATTAATAAGCTGGGGTCTTACAATAATTATTGTTTATATAAATTCTGAAATGATTATATATTTCTTTGAGATATGAATATATTTGGCCTATAGTGCAAATATGAACTGTTGAGGAATATCTTTGGCCTGATGTGTAAAGATGAATTGTTGATGAATATCTTTGGCCCGTAATGCAAAGATGACCTGTTGTTGAATATTTTTGGCCAGTAGTGTAAAGATGAACTGTTGACGAATATCATTGGCCCGTAGTGTAAAGATGAATTTATTAATATGATTATGAACATGAACTGTGATTTGGTATAACCATGATCTTTGATGTTTCAGGTAAAGACATATGAGGAAAATTATCTTCGTCCTAGATGCGAAGAGGAATTTAGAATTACAATTATGATTATGAGTTATTCATATAATTGTGAAAAGGAACTGTTGATTAATGTTACAGGGATAAAACATTATTGGTGGATTTTTAACATGGAGAAGATAATAGACTTTATAGTCTATTTGACTCTTCTAATGGATTGCTCGTTCCGCTGTAACTATAGTTAAAATTTTTTATCATCTACCATATATTCTAAATTTCTGATTTATTACTGATGAAGGCTATTGATAATTTAATTATCTTTAGTCATGATATTCTTTACTGAGCTAGTTGTGCTTACCCTTTTGCTTCACAATTCCTAATACGAGTGTAGCTAGGTCGAGCGTGGATAACAGGGGAATAGTACGGTGGTCATCATTTAGTAGTTATATTTGATGAATCCAATAGGGTGAGGCGAACCCAACGTTGGAAGGGTGTCACTATCATACAAGATGTCTAATGACATACAACCTCGTGTCATCATAAGACAAGATTGTGCTCATCCACTTGCTGAGTATCTTTACGAGCACTACCTATATAATCTTGGTGTTTGTTTGAAGTATAATTTTCAATTAGAGACAGTGGAGATAATGATATGTCAAGAGAAGACTCACCATTGGGAAGAATATGATAGTAAACTTCTCGTTTTTATTTGGGGTGTATTGGGTCAACCAAGGATAATTCTGTGGTCATATGATATCTATTATAACCTAGAAGCATGGCCTCCCATGTACGAAAGTTTCCTTGAGCACTTCCCAAAGATTCTAATTTCTAAAACAGCTTTTGACTATACCTTTATGTAAGGTGTTATTGTGACGTGCTATCCAAGTTTGGGATAAGAGTCGCAGTTGGTATATATTTGTATCCAAACTCACAGCATATATGTTGTTGTATTTTGCACGACAATTGTTATAATAAAGTTGTAGTTGTTTTCTGTACCATGTATTTGGCGACTCAGAATAGGTTGGATGGAATGGACCTAATTTGGGGTCGTTACATCAAATATATGGAATGTCAAATATATGAAATGAATGCATGCATTCTAAACATAAGACCAAGAAAACTGAAGCAAAAAAAAAAGGCTAGTTGTAGCAGTATGTGGGTAAGAGATGGGATTTGATGCCAGACACTTCGTCAAGGTGGTGGCCAACAACTTTGACGTTCTTGCTCGGTATATATATTTTCGACGTCGAGAAATTTCGATTCCTAAGTTGTTCTTACCCTTTTTTATTTTCTCTAGGTTGATTTATTTGCTTTATGGGTGAGTTTTATGAAAAAACCGACATAAATGTCGACGATTTTGAAAAGATTGATTTTATGCGCGATTGGGCTGAATTAGACAGAGCTGACATTTGGTATGAGTTTAAATGGTTGTACCAACTCAACCGGATTTTGAAAAGTTTTCATAATATGGCCCAATATGTGACTCCGTTTAAATGATCTTGAACCCGAGATTCATAGAGTTCGGATGCTTGCTTAAGCGAGGGGAAGGTGTTAGGCACCTCTCGACTTCCGTGAAACACAGTTACCGCGACTTTTTCATTCCCTATACATTGTGTGTGTGTGTGTGAATCTTTAATAAAAGTGCTCAAGTGCTTTATTTTGAAAGTAGTGTTATGTCTCTTTGGACCTATGTATAAATGGTTTGATTTATAGTCGAGGCCCTTTGATACTTCTAATTTTATTTTATAAGCGGCTTCATTTGATTTTATTTAAGATACGAAGCATCCTTGAACTAAATTGAAACTATTTACAGGGGTCAGGATCCTTGTGGGCATGAAAACCATCTAAGTAAGCCTGAGCACCCACATATAGGGGTGTTCAAAATTTTCAATTTTTTCAGTTTTTTACCAGTACGGACGGTACCGGTTTTTTTCAGTACTAGTTTTTTCGGTACCGGTTTTTCGGTATTTTAACACTTTTCGGTACCGGTAGCGGTAATGACTTTTTTGAATTCGATAAAAATCGAAATACTGAAAATACCGAAATTTAATAATTTAATAATTAATATTTAATGTTATTTAATTTTATATATTAAATTTTTTTTATATATATTAATAATTTCTATATAATAGTAGTTTTATTAATTTTTTTATATATATTAATAATGTTTTGTAGTTTTATTTTATATATTAACTATTATTAATAGTTAATGATTTTTTAGTTTTTTAAAAAATTATTAATATATAAAAAAAATTATTTAATTATTATTAATAATTATATATATTACCATGCGGTATAACCGAAAACCAAACCGAAAAAATCGGTACCGATTTTGTACCGAACAGGTACCGAAACCGGTAATTCGGTACCGATTTCGGTTCTTATTTTTTCGATAATTTCGGATCGGTACCGGTTGGGTTTTTTACCGATGAACACCCCTACCCACATACATGGTCTTCACTATTATGGGGCCTTAAATTTGGATACCGTTTTAAGGCCCTAGATTACATGTACACTAGATTGCAAGCTGATATTTACAACTTAAATAAGTCCATCACTGGAACTGAGTTTTAGATTCATTGATTGAATCTTCAACTGTATAGTTTCTAGGCTCACATAACATTATTTAAAAGCTTGAAAGATGTATATTTCAGCATAATATATACATATATTTACAAACTTTGCTAAACAAGTGATTTATTGATTAAATCCTTGCACACGAATAAATAAGCCTCCCGCTTCCTCTAGATACATATCTAGGGTCGCGTGGTAGCAACAATATTTATAAAACTTGAAAATAAACTAGATCTACCTAGATCTTAGCCAATCTAGCTTAAAGGTTCTAGTTTTGCAAATTTTGAACTGATTAAAAGCTAGATCTGGCTAAATCTAGAATAGATCTCATCAATACACTGTAAATATTTACTATTTACATAACATGAACAGTTAAAAGTTAGATCTATGCACAACCAAGTAGTATATATATATATATATATATATATATATATATATATATATATATATATATATTGAAGCAGTAATGAGCACATATCTGAGAAGATCTTACAGTATGGCGCGAGAACTGCACAACGAACGACTAAAAACTTCTAAGAACTTGATTTCAACCGATAGAAACTTGATATAACAAAGTTTACATGTATATAAGTGTTTAGAATAAAGATTTACATTGTTTAGAAGCAAAATCTAGCCTCTCTCTCTAACTCGTGATTTCTCTCTCTAGAAATTTTCTGCCACTAGAATCCCTCCTCAAATTACTGAAATTTGGATTTTTATAGATGAAAAAGGTGCAGCCACAGGTCTGTTGGAGGCACCTGCGGCTGCCCTAAAGTGGGCCCTGTTTGCTCAATTTTCATGCTGCAAAGTCAATTTTTGTGTTGTGCGTTGAAACGGCCATAACTCTCAATTCGAGAGGAGTTAGAAGACGTGCCATATCATTCCAGAAAGCTCTTTCCGATAGCTTTTCAATGACATGTTATTTACCCAATTGTGAGTTCAGGAAGGTAGAGAAAAAGGGGAAAAACTATCCGTGGGTAGATGCTAGCTAGCCATTCGCCTTGCTGTGCGCCGGGAAGCTTGCTCCTTTCAATCCGGGAATAGTTTAGAGATATGAAATATCATTTCAAAAATCTCTTTCAGAGGGCTATGCAATGTCATCGGGCTTGACCATTCCTGAATCAAGGAAGATGGGTCCATAACCAGTATAACATCTTCAAGTATCCGAAGGTAGTCCGTGGAGCTGTCTTGCATAGTTTGCACTTGGGATTGCTGCGGTGGTTCCTTGTGAGCCTATCTTCAGTCGGATGATTGTTTTTTATGTTGTGTTTGGAAAAATGACATCTTTCCCTCCTGGGGTTGAAATGGCTGTTGCTGTCCCTCGAGGTTATTTTTGGGGTATAAGTTGTGATGTTGTCTTCCCTCGGGGTTGTCTCCAGGGTTTGATTTGATGTCCCACGGGGTTGTCTCCGTGGTTTAATGTTGTATTCCTCTGGGGTTATCTCCGGAGTGGATGTTGTAATCCTCTGGGGCTGTATTCGAAGTGGAAAAATATATTTTTGTCCTCCTGCATGGTTAGTAATAAGAAAACAAAATTTCGAGTGCCAACAGATGCCTCTCTTTGTAATGTTTATGCAATGTAATGAAATGAATATTACAAAGACTACTAGGTACTCAAAATATGACATTGGTAGATGCAATGCCATGTGTAAAGTATGCATCGATATATAAGTGTTGAAATTTTAAAGGATTATTCCCGTCTGCTCGGGAGGATGATTGTTATACTGATGTCACCGGGCGTTGCCGATGGTTTCACTAATTGCATCATAAATCGCATATCATCGCACATCGTATTTCACATACCGCAAATCGCACTTCGCATATCGCACATTGCACTTCGTAAATCGTACTTCGCACATTACATTTCGCAAATCGTATTTCACACTTCGTAAATCACAAATCATATATCAAGTCACATATCAGTGATCACACATTGCAAATTGCATATCGCAAATCACATTGCCACCACCAGGTATTGCTGATGCCTATATTGGGGCTGACTCCAACGGTTGACTTCCATCGGGGATTGATGCCAATGCCTACTTTAGGGCTGACTCCAATGTTTAGTTTCCATCAGGTATTACTGTCGATGCCTACACTGGGGTTGACTCTAACGGTTTGATTTCCACCGGTGTTTTCGATGCTTATGCTGGTGTTGACTCCAACGGTTTCATTTCAATCGGTTTGTCGATGTCTACGCTGGTGTTAACTCCAACGATTTCATTTCCATCGGTGTTACCAATGCTTACGCTAATGTTAACTCCAACGGTTTTATTTCCATCAGTGTTGCTGATGCCTACGCTGGTGTTAATTCCAACAATTTGTTTTCCATCTGTTCTGTCGATGCTTACGCTGATGTTGACTCCAACGGTTTCATTTCCATAAGTGCTGCTGAAGCCTACGCTGGTGTTGACTCCAATGGTTTGTTTTCCATCGGTGCTGCCGATGCTTACGCTGGTGTTGACTCCAACGTTTTTGTTTCCATCGGTGTTGCCGATGCCTACACTGGTGTTGACTCCAACAGTTTTATTTCCATCAGTGTTGATGATGCCTACGATGGGGTTGACTCCAACGACTTACACCACCGACCTTTCCCGATGTTTTCACTGAACTTAGTATTAAAAGGCTTACACTATTAGTTATTTTAAACTTCGCTAGGGATGGTTTTCAACCTTACATCATCGGATGATCTCGATGCCTACCATGTCAGTAGTTTTCAATGGCTTACATCATCGAACCTTCCCAATGCCTACCTTACCGGTAGTTTGAAACGGCTTACATCATCGGATAATCTTGATGCCTACCCCGATGGTAGTTTACAACGGCTTACATAATCGGATAATTTTGATGCCTACCCTGACGGTAGTTTACAACGGTTTTCATCATCGGGCAATCTCGATGCCTACCATGATGGTAGTTTACAACGGCTTACATCATCGGATAATCTCGATACCTAACATGACAGTAATTTACAACGGTTTTCATCATCAGACAATCTCGATGCCTACCTTAATGGTAGTTTACAACGGTTTACATCATACAAAAATGATGCCTACCCTGAAGGTAGTTTACAACAGCTTACATCATTGGAAAATCTCGATGCCTACCCTGAAGGTAGTTTACAACGACTTACATCATCGAAAAATCTCGATGCCTACCTTGACGGTAGTTTACAACAGCTTATATGATCGAACAATCTCGATGCCTACCCTGAAGGTAGATTACAACGACTTACATCATTGGACAATCTCGATGTCTACCCTGACGGTAGTTTACAACGATTTACATCATAGGATAATCTCGATGGCTGCCCTGACGGTAGTTTACAACGTAATCAGATCTTTCCGATGCCTACCCTGACAGTAGTTTATAACGACCAAATTTTCCTAGAGTCTGTGCATTTAATGTGCACGCATATTTAACTCTAATGGGGATACATGCTGAAGTTTTTAATAGAGATGTGCGCTGGTATAGCGCGGTTGCACATGTACAGACCATGCATGATGTGATGATATAAATTTATCCTTAGGAGTCTGTTGTCCTAGGTTGATGCACATGTTTAATTAAATTGACTAGATATAGAAATATACCTCACCCTTTCTGAGGCAATTTGGAGTTTTTGTTAGCTGTTGGGCGCCTGTGCCCCATTTCCTTGTATTTTTTATTTTCAGTTGTATAACATAGATGATTAAAGTTTTATGATGTATATAATGATTTTCATTTATTGCACCTATTGTCATTTATCATGATGCATGTATTTATATGTCATGGATTTGCATTTATATATTTGAGTTAGCATTGACCCCTATGTGGTCTTATGATACTGTTTTTACTGATGAGACGCTTGTTTTTGAGTTAAGGATCTCTTGGAAAATTTTCCCTTCTTTGGTCGTTGCAAACTTATGTCATTGTAATTTCTTTCAGAAGTCCTCTCATTTCTTTTGATGAGAAGCTTAGTCCCGCCTTAGACTCATTCCATTTCATTGAATGGCTAAATGCCCTAGCCCTTTCGCTTGTTGTTATCGGGGATTCCTATAAGAAACTTGCTTTGTTGATCACATCAAGAGTGAGCAATATTATGCACATACGATGAACAAAATGCACCAAAACTTGACGGCTCGGGTCGTCAGGATTAGTATAATCTTGTCAATGAGGCATATGAAGTTAAAGTTCATGAAATTAAATGCTTGCATTAACTAAGTTTTTATCTTCTCGCTAAAGATCTTGAAATTGAGTATGAAAAATGAGTTTTTGTGAGCAAGTTGTGAATGACTATCTTCAAGATTTAATTTTTTATATTTCCATTTTGACGAAATTTTTTATTTAACAAGTCATGAAATTGCAAGAAAACTTTTAAGCATTCATGGTCATTGTGCATAAGTAATACTTCATCTTCGCTCTAGGCAGCGTTCTTCACAGAATTAACATCATATGACATATGCACTATGAGTGACGCAACCCTTAGTAGGGGTATCTCTTCTATGACTTTCAGATGATCTCATTTCCATCTTTTAAATTTTTCCTGATTCCAAATTTTCTTTTTTCCTTTTTCCTTTGCTTAACTTATCTCATTTTCCTAGGCTATTCAGAGTTATCCATTTAACGAGTTTTGGACCAATGACTTCCAAACCAAACGACTTTAGGGCACTAGGTGTAAAGACACCCCTTCGGGTTTACTTGCTCGAGTAACAAAGGCCACACTTTGAGACAAGTCAGGCAGTCTACTCTATTTGCTTCTCACCTGATCTTGTGCAAGGTCCATTTTTTAGGCTTAAATTGTAAGACCCCAACTTATTAATGAATAAAATCAAATTTTCTCTAAATATTATTGTGAATAATAAGGGGTTAATTTGATATAATACTTTGGTTATGTGTGAAATGTGCAAATTTTACAAAATAAGCAAGTGGTTATAAAATATTCATTTTGTCGGGGAATATTCGTTTGGTCGTGGAATATTCTTGCTGTCGGGGAATATTCGTACGACGGCGCAGCCTTGTGTGGGCCCCATAACGGAAAGCGATTGGATGAAGAAAACGACAAGTATAAGTTGTTTATAAATAGCGGCGTTGTTGTTACCGTTAATACTGTTGGAATACCCGGTGGTTAAAATACAGTAGCACACGGTATTGCACCAATTATTGATTCTTACATAAGAAGGCACTACTCAATAATTGTTACAGTAGTTATTGTTTAATATTTTATTTTATTGATTCAATAATTGTTGCGTTGATATTTTATATTATTGTTGTTTCAATAATTGTTGCTGCTCAGTATTTTCTATTATCAGATCAATAATTCATAATATTTGAATAATATTATTAGATAACATTATTGGCAATGTCTAGAAAGTTCTGTCTAAGGAGAGGTTTGGTCATCTAATTGCGCGCCAGTTAGGAGAAATCCTTATTGGAAAGCCCCCTCTTTCTTGGGAACAGCCTGGTTGTCATAAATGTGATTCTGTAATATTATTTGTGAATAATTAATTATTGATTCATATGATAAGGAAATATTTATTTTATGTGGATATAAATGAGGGATATATTTTTGTGGTTAAAAATGAAGGAGTTAATGTTGAGGTTTTTATCAGTATTTTTGTCGGAATGGAGGTATTAAAAATCAGGATTTTTGAGATATTTTGCGAGGGTTATAATTTTTAATCTGACCGTTGGATCGTGGTAATTTTTGGATATATTATACATATATAAGTTGAGTATATGTCCACAAATTTTGAACCGTTAAAAATGAACGTATGATTTATTATGAATTTTACGAGATGACTGGTTCAGAAATTATTGAATTTTCGGAGTTAATTATTTTGGTGAAAAATTCTAGAATTGGTGGGCCCCACTCTTGGTTGGTGAAGAAATGTGCTGAGATTTTTATTCAAATGTGGTGGGTGGAAATAGTAGCAGGTAAAGCCATCAGGTTGCAGGTTAAGTCTGCTTCGGTGTGCTAACATTTTCCTATAAATAGAGGGCTAAGTTAGAATTGAAAATCACACCAGAAACAAGTTTTCTCTCTTTCTCTCTCTAGAATATTGAGTGTATTTTGTGAGTATTTAGATACTTTGAGAGTTTCTATTCATCAGAGCAAGTTTCTTTCAGCCTTATACCGGTATTCCGACCAGAAGTACTTATATTTTGAGGTAAGTGATATTATTTTCTTCTTAAATGATATTATTTTCTTCAATATCATTATGCTGAAATATTAACATGAGTTTTTATCAAATTTAGAACTTTTTGTCTCGGGGTTACTATTCACGTATACGGCACTATTCACGAATACGGCACTATTCACCGAAAAATAAAATTTTCTCTTTTTGTCCAAGATGTCTATTATGGTTACTATCTTTGATTGTATCCATGTTTTGATCTTTATTTTTGAATTTTACTTCACAATTGATTATTATGAAGTATTATTGATCTTGGATAAACTGTTATACGAATCCCTAATATTTGTCCTTCTGTCTCACTGAATTCGTTTCCTTTAAAATATTTTTCATCATCCTCAGTCCTAAATGATGATACTACTGAATATCTTTGGCCTGTAGTGCAAAGATGTATGATTACTTGATGAATATCTTTGGCCTGTAGTGCAAAGATGAACAGGTGTTGAGATGAACATGACTGACAGGTGATACAAATGAATATCTTTGGCATGTAGTGCAAAGATGAATATTTGGATAAAGATAACTATTAATTGATGTTACAGGGATAAAATATTGATGATGGACTTTTAAATCTTAGAAGATAGTAGAATTCTTTCTCTACTTGACTCTTCTAATGGTTTGCTGTTTCCGCTGCAGTTGTTGATCTAAAACTTGTTGTCGATTATATTCTATCAGATTTTTCCCTGTTGAAGACTAGCGATAATTTGTTGTATATTATCTTAGTCATAATATTCTTTACTGGGCTAGTTGAGCTCACCCTTTTCCTTTTTGTTCCATTTTCTTCTTAGGAGGTGAGAACATAGCAGGATCTAGTCGGGGTATGGAGTGATGGTTCTAGAAAGATGTTTTAGCAGTCCTCACTATTTTTGTAAAATAGTGTTTGAATAATTGTAATGGGGATTTATTTGAGTGTGGATATTGTCCAGAGGACAATATTTGTATTTAAACTCACAATATGTGTTGTCGTATTTCGCACGACAATTGTATTATTGAAGTTGTAGTTTGCTTTTTGTACCATGTATTTTGACGACTCAGAATGGGTGTTGTATACCTATTTTGGGGGCGTCACATAAATTACCCATTTAGCGAGTGTTGGGCCGGTGACTCCCAAACCAGACGGCTTTAGGGCACCAGGCGTAAAGACACCCCGTAGGCTTAATTGATTGAGTAACCTAGACCACGATTCGAATCTGCTTAAGTTTCGTCTGCAAGGTTTCATCTGCAAGGTTTTATTTGTGGCCTTTATCTCGGGGAACCAGTTATCGGGTATGAGATAGACTTTGCCACGATGGTCACCCTTGTACTTTTTTATGTTAAAAGAAGATAAAGTCTTCTTGAATTTCATGGGTTGATGAGTTGCTGAAGGGTTGCATCTTATGATTATTGCCATTTCATCCATGCGAGTGTTTGTTTTAATATATCGATATATTTTCCTTTCCAGGGCTTGTGTCGGATTTGATGGAATGGTGTTGAGATGTCGTAGGGTCTTTTTAGCATGGGCAGTCGACCTTTGGGGTTTTTCTTGGGTGTATACTTTGGTGTATTAGGATTGGTATTTTTTTTGGTATTTGGGTTGAGGGATAAAAGGCTTAATTATTGGTTTTGGGGGTTAGACCGCACCATATATGGCTACCTACGTACTCTCATGGCTGGAGGGAGATCAAGTCTTTCGTAGTTTAGGCTAAGGATATCAAGAGATTTGATTTTTTTTGTTTTTTTACAAGTGTGGAAAATAAAAGTACATAACGCTAAGAAAGTAATACCGTCCCAACATCTCCTGGAACTCAAAATTTTATCCTCTGGATCTATGTAATGACCGAGAAAATCGGATTATTTGTAAAATAATTTTATTTGATTAAATAATGAATAAAATTATAATATGTGTTATTTATAACGAGTAAGCAAGATGAAGGTTGTTCTATAACCTAAAAGTGAAATAAAGTTGTAGTATTCTGGCTACGTGGTAGAATTAAGGTGTTTAAATTTTCAAGACGAAAATAAAAATTTTCCGAGAAATTTTTTGAAAAATACTATTCATCCATTTTTCTTGGAAATTATTTTTGAACTTCCGAGAAATACGTAATAATAGAATAATAAGGAATAATGGATTATGTAATAATAATTCAGTTATGACAAACGCAGTTTTTCGCCTGTGTACTAAGTTTGAGAATGTTAAGCAAAGTAAATATTTGAATAAATGATGATCGTATAATGATAAGTATTATACGAGGCAATGAATACAAGTATTATACAAAGTGTTATACTAGTATATACGAAAGATAGTATAACGTATATTACGAATGATTATACGAACTAGTATACGTAAAGAATACGAGGATTATACGTTAAACGCTTTAATCCTATTGCAATGAACTTGTAGGATTTGTGTAAGAATTGGGCAAGCCAAAGTGCAATCTTGTTAAGGCTCAAAGATTAATAATGAAAGCCCAACTTTAGGCCCAAAGTTATTTAAACTTAAGCCCAAACCAAGAACCGGACCAGTGGATCGAACTGATGGGTCACCGGGTGAGAAAAACCTATGGGGCAACCCATGTGGGCCCCTCATAAGTGAGTCATGGCTGGCCACTTGGTGGCCAAGCAAAGGATAAGTGTTGTGGGGAACAAGTAAGGAATAGTAAGGAGGTTGAAAGTAAGGAGGTGGGATGGCTTAATGACCATTATGCCCTCACCTTGGAAATTCTATAAATAGAAGGCTTGGATTTTCATTTGTGCCTTGTTCATTTCACCAACATCAAAACATATTGAGAGAAAAGTGAGAAGAGCTAGAGTCTTGCTATTTCAAGAAGCAAAGAAGAAGAAAGAAAGTTAAGAACACAAAGGTAAGGAATCCTAGACCATTATTCTTTATCTCTTCAATTATAGTTTGATAGAGAAGTGAATATTGGTGGAGCATGTATCATAAGGAGGAACAAGGATGATTTTTGTGTAAGACCCTAACTTATTAATAAATAAAATTAAATTTCCTCTATTTATTATTTTGAAATAGAAAGGGTTGATTTGATTAATGTGGTTAGTTATGGGTAAAATGCGCAAATATTTCAAATAAGCAAGTGGTTATAAAATATTTATTTTTGGTCAGTGAATATTCGTGTGGTCGTGGAATATTCTTTATGTCAGGGAATATTCGTACGACGACGCAACTATTTGTGGGCCCCATAACGAAAAACGATTGGATGAAGATAACGACAAAAATTGAGTTTTTATAAATAACGGCGTAGTTGTTACCGTTAACACTGTTGGAATACCCGGTGGTTAAAATACAGTAATACGCGTGGTTACACGGTAGCACACGGATTGCACAGTATTTTTGAATTATTGATTTTTACGAAGGAAGGCACTACTCAATAATTGTTACAGTAGTTACTGTTCAATATTTTATTTTATTGATTCAATAATTGCTGCATTGATATTTTATATTATTGTTGTTCAACAATTGTTACTGCACAGTATTTTTCTTTATCAGATCAATAATTCATATTATTTGAATAATATTATTAGATAACATTATTAGTAATGTCTAGAAAGTTTTGTCTAAGAAGAGGTTTGGTCATCTAATTGCGCGCCAGTAAGGAGAAATTCTTATTGGAAAGCCCCCTCTTTCCTGGGAACGGCCTGGTTGTCATAAATGTGATTTTGTAATATTATTTGTGAACAATTAATTATTGATTCATATGATAAGGAAATATTTATTTTATGTGGATATAAATGAGGGATATATTTTTGTGGTTAAAAATGAAGGAGTTAATGTTGAGGTTTTTATCAATATTTTTGTCGGAATGGAGGTATTAAAAATTAGGATTTTTGAGATATTTTGCGGGGGTTATAATTTTTAATCCGACCGTTGGATCGTGGTAATTTTTGGATATGTTATACATATATAAGTTGAGTATATGTCCACAAATTTTGAACCGTTAAAAATGAATATATGATTTATTATGAATTTTACGAGATGACTGGTTCAGAAATTGTTGAAGTTTTGAAATTTATCATTTTGGTAGAAAATTATAGAATTGGTGGGCCCCACTCTTGGTTAGTGAAGAAATGTGCTGAGATTTTTATTCAAATGTGTTGGGTGGGAATAGTAGCAGGTAAAGCCATCAGGTTGCAGGTTAAGTCTGCTTCGGCGTGCTAACATTTTCCTATAAATAGAGGGCTAAGTTAGAATTGAAAATCACACCAGAATTCATAAGTTTTCTCTCTTTCTCTCTCTAGATTATTGAGTGTATTTTGTGAGTATTTAGATACTTTGAAAGTTGCTATTCAGCACAAGTTTCATTCAGCCTCATATCCGATATTCAGTCAGAAGTACGGTTATTTTGAGGTAAGGGATATTATTTTCTTCCTAATGATATTATTCTCTCAACATCATTATGCCGAAATATTGATCTAAACTTTTTTTTATCAAATTTGGAACTTTTTGGTGTCGGAGTTACTATTCACGTATACGGCATTATTCACCGAAAAATAAAATTTTTCCTTTTTGTCCAAGATGTCTATTATGGTTACTATCTTTGATTGTATCCATGTTTTGATCTTTATTTTTGAATTATGATTCACAATTGATTATTATGAAGTATTATTGATCTTGGATAAACTGTTATACGAATCCCTACTATTTGTCCTTCTGTCTCACTGGATTCGTTTTCTTTAAGATATTTTTCATCATCCTCAGTCATAAATGATGATATTACTGAATATCTTTGACCTGTAGTGCAAATATGTATGATTACCTGATGAATATCTTTGGCCTGTAGTGCAAAGATGAACAGGTGTTGAGATGAACATGACCAACTGGTGATACAAATGAATATCTTTGATCTGTAGTGCAAATATAAATATTTGATTCAAGATGTATATTGATTGATGTTACAGGGATAAAATATTGATGATGGACTTTTAAATCTTAGAAGATAGTAGAATTCTTTCTCTACTTGACTCTTCTAATGGTTTACTGTTTTCGCTGCAGTTGTTGATCTAAAACTTGTTGTCGATTATATTCTATCAGATTTTTCCCTGTTGAATACTAATGATAATTTGTTGTATATTATCTTAGTCATAATATTCTTTACTGGGCTAGTTGAGCTCACCCTTTTCCTTTTTGTTCTATTTTTCTTCTCAGAAGGTGAGAACATAGCAGTATCTAGTCGGGGTATGGAGTGATGGTTCTAGAAAGATGTTTTAACAGTCCTCACTATTTTTGTAAAATAGTGTTTGAATAATTGTAATGAGGATTTATTTGAGTGTGGATATTGTCCAGAGGACAATATTTGTATTTAAACTCACAGTATGTGTTGTCGTATTTCGCACGACAATTGTATTATTGAAGTTGTAGTTTGCTTTTTGTACCATGTATTTGGCGACTCAGAATGGGTGTTGTATACCTATTTTGGGGGCGTCACAGTTGGTATCAGAGCTTAGGGATATGATCCCTGGCTGAGATGTGAGACAAGAACTAGGAGGGGAGAGACGGGAAATTCCTTCACTAGTATGACCTGACTAAGTTTATTTGGTGTTTATTTGGTAGGTCAGAGTATAGGGATAATATATGACATGACTATTAACCCTTATTTTATGGCAGTATTTAAGAATGGCAGCTGAGAACGTTAATAATGGAGTAAATCAGACCGTGGAGACACCTTTGATCACCACTCAGGGGAACGTGCAACAGGAAGGCAATATTCCTCCTGTAAACAACGTTACCGAGCAAACGATGAATGATGGAATGTTTAGGAGCTTTTTGCAATTCATGCAAAATCAGACGAGGGAGACTCGTGTGCAGAATACAGGTGGAAATGATAACAACGCGCGGTTTGTCACAGCCAAGCAGTTCAAAGAATTGGGACCACCAGAATTTAAGCGAAAGTCGGATCCGATCATGGCGGAAACGTGGGTCAAGCAAATTACCAAGATATTCGATGTCTTGGGATGCACGGAGGAACAGAAGGTTCCATTCACCACCTTTATGTTCAACGGTGAGGCAGACTACTGGTGGGAGTCTGTGAAGCGTACCCAGCCTAACGCACTAAACATGTCCTGGGAAACGTTTCAGAAACTGTTCAATGACAAGTACTTTCCTGAAAGTATTCGTCATATGAAGGTGGTGGAGTTTATCAGACTGGAACAAAACAACATGACGGTGTCCCAGTACGAGGCGAAGTTTGCAGAGTTATCCAGGTTTGTACCTCATTTGGTCAAAAATGAGGAACGAATGACAAGGATGTTTCTGAGAGGTCTAAAACCCGAGATTCGACAATATCTTATCTCTCATAAATTTTCTTTGTATTCAGATGTTGTAAACAGGGCTCAATTATTACAGTGAAATAATGAGTATGTGTAACCAAGGGACCACAACCAGGGTCATACTGGTGGCGGCAGTCATCGAAGCAATGAAAACCAGCAGGGAGGAAAACATTCGGACAAAAGCGGTAACCACTCTGGTGGTAATCGTGGTCGTGATAATAAAAGGAGCGAGTCGGGAGGAGATTTCAAGAAGAAAAGTTACAACAATGATAACGTGAAGACGTCAGCACAAACATCAACTGATTCTAGGGGAGGAGAACGACCGCCAGTTAGATGTTACAGATGCGGAGAGGAGGGACATATTAGTCCAAACTGCCCACAACAGTTCAAGGTATGTTATAATTGTTGAAAGGAAGGACATATCGCTCGAGATTGTACTATAGCGAAACCAAGTCCAGCTGGGACGGTGACACCAAAGGCGGATACGGACAAAATAAAGTCGGCGATTTCTGGAAGAGCATTTATCGTGACTGCCCAAAACGCGAGGAACCCGAACGAAGGTATAACGGGTTAGTTAATTATAAATTCTTGCGAAGTTTATACCTTACTAGATACCGGTTCTACCCATTCTTTTATCTCTCCTGCTTGTGCTCAACGTTTAAACTTGACTCCGGAGAAATTAGACTTTGACCTATCTGTGGAGACTCCGTTGGGAGAAACTTTCATTACATCTACAGTTTATAAATCTTGCTTAATCCAAGTTGGCACAATCACATTACCTGTTAACCTTATCTCTTTAAAGATACTTGCTTTTGATGTGATTTTAGGAATTGATTGGTTAACTACTCATCATGCCAAAATTGATTTTTTTGTAAGGTTGTTAGTTTTCATATTCCTAACCAACCTGTTATGCGAATTCAAGCAACCAAACCACTAAAATCACTCGCTGTCATACCAAGCCATAAAGCCATTCGTTTATTGAAAAACGGATGTCAAGCTTTCTTAGCCCATGTCATAGACTTGAACAAAAATACGTCAGATTTGAATGATATTTCTATTGTTAGTGAATTTCCTGATGAATTTTCTGAAGAATTTCCTGGCCTAACCCAGAGCGTGATATTGAATTTTTGTATTGATCTTCAACCCGATACAAAACCCATTTCTAAAATCTCATATTGAATAGCTCCTATTGAACTTCAGGAGTTAAAAACCCAACTATAGAAGTTGGTACCCGAGCCTCTATCTGGTGACTTCCTTTGTGGAATGCACCAAAGCCAGACTCTCTGTAAGGGACTCTATATTTGTGTGGTGGTAAAACAATAGGTGCCATTGTGACGTGCTATCTAAGATTGGGATATGAATCACAATTGAGAGCAACCGAAGTCGGTTACCAAAGTACGTAGCTTTCTGGGCTTAGCTGGTTACTATCGAAGATTCGTGGAAGGATTTTCTCGAATCGCTACTCCGTTAACTTAGCTGACTCAAAAAGATACAAAATTCGTATGGAGCGAGGAATGCGAGAAGATTTTCTAATAGCTCAAGAGGCGACTCATTCGGAACCTGTTCTGATCATACCATCCTGGAAAAGCGAACGTGGTAGCTGACGCGTTGAGTAGAAGATTATATGCGAGTACGAGTGCGATATTGTTGAACACAAAGACCTATTTTGTATAATTTATAAATGATAGAGATAGAGTTAATGACTCTAGGGACCCACGTGATGATATACGAGTAAAATCGACTTTAATCGATAACATTAAAGCCGCTCAAGCTACAGACCTGGAGCTGATGAATATAAAGAAGAAGGTGCAAGAATGTGTTATTCTAGAAGTAAGAGTCGATGAAGAGAAGAAAGCTCAAGCCTTTGATTTATTTGAAATCCTCGATCTAGTAGGAACTGTGGCCTATAGACTCGCCTTAACGCTAAGTATGTCGCGTGATCATAACATTTTTCACGTATCGATGTTACGTAAATATATGGGCGACCCGAATCATATTATTGCGTTAGAACCAAACGAGATAGCCGAAGATTTAACGTATGAGGAGGTACCTGTTAAGATATTGGATAGGAAAGAACATGTCCTATGCACGAAGGTTATACCACAAGTTAAGGTTTTGTGGAGAAACCATGCTATTGAAGAAATGACCTGGGAGTTGGAATCAGAAATGAAAGCGAGGTATCCTCACATTTTCGAAACACCAGGTACGTACGTCAATTTCGAGGACGAAATTTCATAAGGAGGGGAGATTGTAAAACCCCAACTTATTAATAAATGAAATTAAATTTCCTCTATTTATTATTTTGAAATAGAAAGGGTTGATTTGATTAATGTGGTTAGTTATGGGTAAAATGCGCAAATATTTCAAATAGGCAAGTGGTTATAAAATATTCATTTTTGGTCAGTGAATATTCGTGTGGTCGTGGAATATTCTTTATGTCGGGGAATATTCGTACGACGGCGCAGCTATTTGTGGGCCCCATAACGGAAAACGATTGGATGAAGATAACAACAAAAATTGAGTTTTTATAAATAACAGCGTAGTTGTTACCGTTAACACTGTTGGAATACCCAGTGGTTAAAATACAGTAATACGCGTGGTTGCACAGTAGCACACTGATTGCACATTATTTTTGAATTATTGATTCTTACAAAGGAAGGCACTACTCAATAATTGTTACAGTAGTTACTATTCAATATTTTATTTTATTGATTCAATAATTGCTGCATTGATATTTTATATTATTGTTGTTCAATAATTGTTACTGCACAGTATTTTCTTTTATCAGATCAATAATTCATATTATTTGAATAATATTATTAGATTACATTATTGGCAATGTCTAGAAAGTTCTGTCTAAGGAGAGGTTTGGTCATCTAATTGCGCGCCAGTAAGGAAAAATCCTTATCGAAAAGCCCCCTCTTTCCTAGGAACGGCCTGGTTGTCATAAATGTGATTCTGTAATATTATTTGTGAATAATTAATTATTGATTCATATGATAAGGAAATATTTATTTTATATGGATATAAATGAGGGATATATTTTTGTGGTTAAAAATCAAGGAGTTAATGTTGAGGTTTTTATCAGTATTTTTGTCGGAATGGAGGTATTAAAAATTAGGGTTTTTGAGATATTTTGCGGGGGTTATAATTTTTAATCCGACCGTTGGATCGTGGTAATTTTTGGATATGTTATACATATATAAGTTGAGTATATGTCCACAAATTTTGAACCGTTAAAAATGAACGTATGATTTATTATGAATTTTACGAGATGACTGGTTCAGAAATTGTTGAAGTTTCGGAATTTATCATTTTGGTGAAAAATTCTAGAATTGGTGGGCCCCACTCTTGGTTGATGAAGAAATATGTTGAGATTTTTATTCAAATATGGTGGGTGGAAATAGTAGCAGGTAAAGCCATCAGGTTGCAGGTTAAGTCTGCTTCGGCGTGCTAACATTTTTCTATAAATAGAGGGCTAAGTTAGAATTGAAAATCACACCAGAATTCATAAGTTTTCTCTCTTTCTCTCTCTAGATTATTGAGTGTATTTTGTGAGTATTTAGATACTTTGAAAGTTTCTATTCAGCACAAGTTTCATTCAGCCTCATATCCGATATTCAGTCAGAAGTACGGTTATTTTGAGGTAAGAGATATTATTTTCTTCCTAATGATGTTATTTTCTCAACATCATTATGCCGAAATATTGATCTAAACTTTTTTTATCAAATTTGAAACTTTTTGGTGTCGGGGTTACTATTCACGTATACGACACTATTCACGTATATGGCACTATTCACGAATACGGCACTATTCATCGAAAAATAAAATTTTTTCTTTTTGTCCAAGATGTCTATTATGGTTACTATCTTTGATTGTATCCATATTTTGATCTTTATTTTTGAATTATGCTTCACAATTGATTATTATGAAGTATTATTGATCTTGGATAAACTGTTATACGAATCCCTACTATTTGTCCTTCTGTCTCACTGGATTCGTTTTCGTTAAGATATTTTTTATCATCCTCAGTCATAAATGATGATATTACTTAATATCTTTGGCCTGTAGTGCAAAGATGTATGATTACCTGATGAATATCTTTGGCCTGTAGTGCA
The DNA here is from genome assembly GCA_016801055.1 of Panax notoginseng. NCBI lineage: Eukaryota > Viridiplantae > Streptophyta > Magnoliopsida > Apiales > Araliaceae > Panax > Panax notoginseng. The sequence continues at coordinate 21,692,138 of CM029015.1, read as the reverse complement.
AAGATGAACAGGTGTTGAGATGAACATGACCAACTGGTGATACAAATGAATATCTTTGGTCTGTAGTGCAAATATGAATATTTGATTCTAGATGTATATTGATTGATGTTACAGGGATAAAATATTGATGATGAACTTTTAAATCTTAGAAGATAGTAGAATTCTTTCTCTACTTGACTCTTCTAATGGTTTACTGTTTTCGCTGCAGTTGTTGATCTAAAACTTGTTGTCGATTATATTCTATCAGATTTTTCCCTGTTGAATACTAATGATAATTTGTTGTATATTATCTTAGTCATAATATTCTTTACTGGGCTAGTTGAGCTCACCCTTTTCCTTTTTGTTCTATTTTTCTTCTCAGAAGGTGAGAACATAGCAGTATCTAGTCGGGGTATGGAGTGATGGTTCTAGAAAGATATTTTAGTTGTCCTCACTATTTCTATAAAATAATGTTTGAATAATTATAATGAGGACTTATTTGAGTGTGGATATTGTCTAGAAGACAATATTTGTATTTAAACTCAGAGTATGTGTTGTCGTATTTCGCACGACAATTGTATTATTGAAGTTGTAGTTTGCTTTTTGTACCATGTATTTGGCGACTCAGAATGGGTGTTGTATACCTATTTTGGGGGCGTCACAATTAGGGGATTTAAACCTTAATAAACCATGTTACAAGTGAATCATAATCATAGAAGTTATGAACTAATGAAGAACTTGTGAAGAATTGTCATTTTGTTGTTGATGGACAAGTTTAAAAACCATCGTGTATAGGATTAGATGAAATATGATTGGTTAGGTTGATAGAAATATGGAATGAATCCATTTTGAACGGTGTAAAAATCTCAAGTAACGAAGTTATGGCGAAATTTACGAGATTAGACGATAATCGTCGAAATCGTGAAATTCTCAGAATGAAAGTCGAAAGTCACCGTTTAACTCGGAAATATTGGTTTTCGATCGAGAATAGTATAAATTTGCATTTTAGAGTTGCGGACTCGAAAATGGTCACATTCCGACGTAGAACGAAGAAATGAGCTTTAAACATTCACGAACGTTTAACGAACGACTCTATAAAGAACTTAATAGGTGAATTCCTTGTTAACGGATTCAAAAATGTAAGATTTTCTAAATGAAATCGTAGTACATGTGATATGTGAGCTAACGGCTTTTGAACGAGCCAATTCTGACTTATAATTAATAAGTTATGAGCCTAGAAAAATTGCAGAAGAAATAAATTGAGAAAGTTCTCTGAGACACAGGGCTAGCGTCGCAGTGCCGACCAAAGCACTAACCTTGGCGCCGCAGCGCTATACCGAAACCCCAACCCACTGTGAAGTGGCGCCGCAACGCAACTATAGTATAGGACTTTGGCGCCGCAACGCCGAGGCCGAGTCATAGACACTGTGAACTCGCGCCGCAGTGCCAACACTAGAGAAGGGACAGTGACAAATGAACATGAATGTAATGCATATGGAAGTTGATTGAAAGTAAATTATAACTTTAATTAACTTGAAGTAACATCCTTAAGGATGAATTTAACCTTAAGAATTACAACTAAAGGTTGACAAAGGTTACAAGAATGTAAACACAATGTAATACGATAAACTGTAACGAATGTTAACCAATCTAATGAATAATTAGATTGAGAAGAAGGGTAAGATAAATTAGTGACCATACATGATTGTTTATGACCTAATATGGTATGTTATGTGATCATGTATTGTTAAATCCTTAAAGACTCAAAAGGAAAGTGTAGTAATTGTAGAAGACGCTGAAGGCAAGTGTTTTAAACCCTTGTCTATGTTTCTTCTAGACAAGCTTTGTGATTCATGTATCCTACACATGAATTGATGTATAATGATGACGAAGCCAATTCCTTTGGCTAGACTTAATATGTTTTGTGGATTTTCTTATAATCTAACGAACTATTATCAATGTTGTTATCTTTTGCCAACTGTTTTGGTATGAATTTCAAAGAAAGACTGAGTATGAATAAACAAATATTTTGTCGTCAAACAACAGGCACGTGAGGTTGCCAAAACTTAAACGTAAATACGTTTAAAGAAGTAGTGTTGTACAACATAGAGTACTATAGGCTGATCACCTAGACATGCTCGTAAGATACACCGAACTTATGGACTTGGTGTTGGGTTGTCCTTTTCAAAGAATGAATGAAATGCTCAAGGTCTTGGACCAAAATTTATGTTTAACAAATTTTGTTCATTATGAAACGTTTTAAAGAAAAGAGAAGTGCTAGTTTGGTTTATCTATAGTACTTTATAACTATTGATTCAGTTATAGAAGATATACGAATCATATGATTCAAACCCTATTGCCTAAATGAAATTGTTATACTTGCTGAGCTAGTTATGCTCACTCTTGCTTGAACCAGATGAATGTAGGTAAGACCGAACGTACTGAAGGATCGAGTAAAGATAAAGGAAAGGCTAAGGCAGACAAATAGTTGCCTTTGTAATTGTATAGTATGAATGTTGTAATTATTTGATATTATGATAAAGAATACATGTAATGGTTACAAAGAACCTGGGAAGGGAAATATTGTTTTGGAATATATAGAAGACATATTCACTCTTTTGAAGTGTTTCAATTGAATGTATGCGTGAACTGTAACACCGTGTAGCACCATCTATCGGGTTGGAAGATACCTGAATTTGGGGGCATCACAATCTACGTCTTCCTGGCTAGCCGAGGCCTGATAATCCAGTTGTCAGTGGTTATGTTGCCTTCGAGGCTCGCGATACAGGTTATCTCCTGATCATGAATATCTTCAATCACCGCTATAACTTGATCACCTCTTGGTTCGGTACATCCCTCAAAGTAGCTCAGACTGGACCCATCGCAAAAAAGGATGAGCTCTTGATTCCTTGATGGGTTGGCTTCCCCAACAACCTTACCTCCTTTTTCTTGATCTGTTCCATCATCTTTTTCATGAGCCTGATGTTGGTTGAAAAATTGATCACTAAACACGTGCAAGCATACACGGTCTAACAAGTAATACAGTGATAAAGAAAGTGTCGTACCCACGATGAACTATCACTAATATTTACCAAATACCGACTTTGTATCGCTTAAGTCGTATTCGAACAGCAGAATAATAGAAGTGTGATTAATCTAGTTATATCTAATTACCAAAGCAAGTAAATGGATAATGAATGGTATCGAAGGTGCTACAAGCTAAGGTGATAACTTTACCCCGCACTGCATTTTGTCAAACACTTGGTGTACTATGCTACATCAAACTTCCTATCCTTCCCTCTTTGGTCTTAATGGTCACGACAGTTTGTCGACCGAGAACACACAAGTGCTCATACACCTCTTTCGAGGTATATACAAACATATCCTCTCTAGATCCACCCGATAAGGAATAGAACAAGAAAGAACATCTAAGCTAGGTGATAATCCTACACATGTATATGTGAATTAACCATAACAAGGATTTAACGCTTAAGTTCTCAATTAGGTCACACGTGGTGCACAGATATATGTCTATTCTCTAGACAACTTATGCAGTCAAATCAAGTCGACAACTCATAATCACATGGCAATATAGATTACCAAAATTATCACTAATTTCTTAACAAGAATCATTAAGTATGAATATATTAAACCAATCCATATAATGTCAACTAAAGAGATAAGACATTCAGTTCAAATTAACAAAGGGTTCCATTATAACCTTAGAGCCAATACTTAGTTCATAGCTCTTGAACAAAATATAAGTAGCAATAAAGACAACATTTATGGATTACAAAATCAAAGGAAACAAATGGATAAGAATAAACTATGTCAAAGCTCTTCAGTCTCCAAGAATTCCACTCCTTTCAAGCTTTCCAATCCGTGTTGCTCACTGCTCTTGAGCTTCAAGGAATCCCAAACTTCTCCCTAATCTACCTAATCTATATTTATAAACATTACCTAAGAGAAAATGAGAAAGAAATTACAAGGGAGAGAGAGACTATTTCCCAGAGCGGGATACTATCCGATTATGTGTGAGGAGGCTATGCTTTACATATATATATATATATATATATATATATATATATATATCAGTTTCCTCTAAAAGCTAGGTCAAATCTAGCTCTGCACTACCTGGGAACCGGAGGTGGCGCTGCGGGGCGGAGAGTAAGCTTGGCATTAGCGCTGCAGCACCACGTCAGCACAAAAAAAAATCGGAGGTCGCACTGCAGCGCCAGTCTATGAAGGAAATGGGGTGCTGCAGCGCCATGCTGACGTCACCGTTAACCAGGTTGGGGCGCTGCAGCGCCAGGTTTAAGCTTGGCGTTGGTGCTGCATCGCCAGTGCAGGGAAATTGACAGTTTTGTCCCCTGAAAGCTGGAAAAGACCTAATAAACCCTGCAATACATCAGTTAAGCAAAATAATACTAAAATCATATAAAAGCTATATAAAATCTATGAAGATCAAGCAACTTCTTAAGCAATAAAGGACCCGATTTATGGGTATAAATCCCACTCATCACCTGAGAGAACTCGACTTTGAAGTTTCTTTCGACCTGTTGTTGTATTTCTCGCGAGAAACTTTTCCTTTTGGCTTTTTTTTCATTGGAAAAGATTAATATTTCCTCCTCATCATTCAGGAGGGTCGAATCAGGAATGTGGTTGCTGACTTTGGGCAACAAGATGTTTGATGGTGGTAGATGAATTTCCTTAGGGGACTCTCTTATTTCATCTGCCACTCCCCTAATTATGACCAGTACACCTTGTGTTTTGCTAAGATTGGTGCTCATAGGCGTCACTTCCTTTGAACTGTCTGCCTCAAATTGAAATCTTAAGCTCTTCATTTCCCTTTCACCTTTTCTGGTCATTGGGATTTCTATCTTCATCTCTCCTTTTTTAATAAGATTTTGGATTTTACGTCGCAGAGACCAACATTCCTTAGTTGCATGTCCAGGTGAGTTAGAATGGTAGAGACATGGCTTGGTGGAATCATAACTCTTTATCCCAGGATTTGCGAGAGGTAGCAACTCAGTAATCTTTCCTTTGCTTATCAGAAAGTGTAACATCTCTTCATTTGATTTGTTCAGAGGGATGAATTTTAGGTCTTTTATTGGATCTTTCTTCTTTGAGAATTCGCATTCTTCTGAGCGATTTTTCCGCGGGTGAGATTTTTTAGGAATTTTATCATTCCACTTTTCTTACCCTTTCAGTCTGCTTCTTTCAGTCTGCTTTGATCTTCTTCATTTAGCTGGCTCATCTTGGAGGGATATAAACTTGCATTGTGGTTAACCTCTTCTTTCTCTTGATTTCATGGTAATTGAGTGAAAAACTGCCTTGTAATATGATGTTAGCGCACTACCAGATTGGTCACCAGAGTTATTTGATGCTGGATTGTCTCAATTTTTTGACTTACTGTCATACATTCCTCCGAATTATCCCATTCCAAGACATTTGTTTTACTCTTTTAGGGGTATTCCTCTATCCTCTGTATCATGCTGCAACAGAAGGTTGGTGTTGACATTTGGCTGGTCAGGTCGTTAGACCACAACATCGCCACTTTCGATCAGGTTTTGGATTTTATGCTTTAAGGACCAACAATCTTGTGTATCGTGTCCTGGAGACCCTGAGTGGTAAGCACATTTTTTTCTTGGGTTAAAGCTTCTCCCATTTGGATTTATATAGGGGAGGAGCTGAGTGATCTTCTTTTGGGTTGTCAGAAGTTTTAATATATTTTCAAGTAAATCCCTTAGGGTTGTAAATGTTCTCATGCGTCTGACTTCTCTGGCTTTCTGGGATGAAGGACTTGTAGGATTTACAGATAAATGGAATGGGGAGTAATTATTTTACTTTTGAATGGGCGGGTTCTGACTGCCTCATTTTTGCCCCTGAAATATTAAGGATACATCTTCTTCTTTCTTCTTGTGGGTTCTTCGAGGGTTACTCCCGTAATTTTCGGTCTAGATGTGTTCAACCACTGTCTCCAGAGTTGTTATGACGCCCCCAAAATAGGTCCATTCCACCCAATCTATTCTGAGTCGCCAAAACATGGTACATAAAATAACTACAACTTCATTATCACAATTGTCGTGCAAAATACAACAACACATATACTGTGAGTTTGAATACAAATATATACTAACTGTGACTCATGTCCCAACCTTGGATAGTACGTCACAATGGCATCTTACATAAAGGTATAGTCAATAACTGTTTTAGAAATTAAAATCTTTGGGAAGTGCTCAAGGAAACCTTCGTACATGGGAGGCCATGTGTCTAGGTTATGATAGATATCATATGTCCACAGAATTATCCTTGGTTGTCCCAATAGACCCCAAAGAAAAATAAAAAGATTACTGTTATATTATTTCCAATGGTGAGTCTTCTCTTGATATATCATTATCTCCACTGTCTCTAATTGAGAATTATACTTCAACCAAACACCAAGATTATATAGGTAGTGCTCGTAGATATATTTTGCAAGTGGATGTGCACAACCCTGTCTTATGATGACACGAGGTTGTATGTCATTAGACATCTCGTATGATAGTGGAAAATCACCCTTCCAAAGTTGGGTTCGCCTCACCCTATATGATTCACCAAATATAACTACTAAATGATGTATAAAATACAACACACTATTCTAAAATTCTCAATAAAATTATTTTCATACTGTTTAGGGAGAACCTTCACAGCTAGAGAACCTTAATCGAAATGTTATAAATTACTTAATAATCTCATAATCTAATATTATTAATATTACAATAATATTTTAATCATTTCTTAAACTTATAAATAATTTATTTTAATTATTTACATTTTACTAATTAATGCATTTAATCATCCTAAAATGCCAAACTCATAAGATTTCATCACCAATAACCAAAACCCTCATAAAAAATCTGTACATAATATATTTTCTAATTTTCCAATTTTCTTACTTCACATAACATATTTAATTCATTTACTCATAACTAATCCATTTTTATGAAAAATACCAAATCAGTCCCAAAAAAAAAATCTTGGATTTAGCATAATATAGTCCCATATTGAACATATATTTTTTTCGGAATTTTTAAAATTTATTTACTATTTTTCATATGGCCAAAACTGCCGAATATTTAGACATTTATCATAAATTGTACTTTTGTCCAAAACTTCCGAATTTTACAGAGTATACTTCTGTTATATACATGTACTTCCAATAAAATTTTTACCAATTTTAGAGTTAACCACAAGGAGTTATAAGGGTTTACTTTTAAAATAGTCTTTTCCCATAAAATTCATAACTCTTAATCTATACATCCAAAAATCACCATTTTTGGACACAATCTAGAAAACTCATCAAATTATCATTTTAAATTTTTCCAGAATTTTTGAAGGTCAAAAAAATTACAAAACATGAAAAACATAATAACCCTTACAATCACTTACTATCCCTTACCTCAAAAGAGCAGTACTTCTGATTGGAATAACGCTGAAGGGAACTTGCACCTTATAGCAACACTCAAGATATCTAAATGCTCACAAAAATACGCTCGATAATATAGAGAGAGAAAACTTCAGTTTCTGTTGTGATTTTCAATTCTAACTTAAGCATTCTATTTATAGGAAAATGCTTAGAACACCAAAGCAGAAAATTTAATAAAATATTATTATTTATAAAACAAATTCCTACGCACACCTTGCCATATGATTTCAGCAACTAACACATGCAAGTGGGGCCCACCAAAATAAAAAACATATTTTAAACATTTTTTGTAACAAAATCAATTAAAACCCAATATTCCGAAACTTCAATAATTCATAATAAATAGTCTTTTTATCAGAAAAATTCAAATCTTATGTCCTTTCTATAGGAAATTCAATTATCTACAACTTTGTAAGTTTAAGTTTTTTCAAATTCTAATCAGAAACTGACCGAAATTCATATACGGGCGATTTTACAGGCTATAATCAAATTTTAGTCAAAAATTGGGTCCACTAACACACAAAACATGTGTTAAACATTTTTTGTAACAAAAATACTCTTCCTCCTCATTTATTCATATATCACACATTCATTGTAAAAATATCATCATTATTATATTATTGTAATATAATAATATATTTTATCAGAAAAGATAAAATATTAATTTTCAACAATTATCACTTTTCTAAAAATTTCTCCATTTATATCCACATATATTAACGTAGCAATTATTGAAATAATAAAATAAAATATTGAACAGTAATTACTATAACAATTTTTGAGTAGTGTCTTCTTATGTAAGAATCAATAATTGGTGCAATACCGTGTGCTACTGTGCAACACCGCGTATTACTATGTTTTAACTACCGGTATTCTAACAGTGTTAACGGTAACAACTACGTCATTATTTATAAAAACTCATACTTGTCGTTTTCTTCATCCAATCGCTTTCCGTTATGGAGCCCACACAAGGCTGCGCCGTCGTACGAATATTCTCCGACAGTAAGAATATTCCATGACCAAACGAATATTCCCCAACAGAAATGAGTATTTTATAACCACTTGCGTATTTTGAAAATTTTATATATATCACCCTTAACTTTAACTTTTATCAATTTAACCATTTACTGAATAATAATTATAAAAAATTTGAATACTTTTATTTCATAAAATTCGGGGTCTTACAATCTCCCCTCCTTATGAAATTTTGTCCCCGAAATTTACGTACCTGGTATTTCAAAGAATTGAGAATACCTTGTTTTCATTTCAGATTCCATCTTCCCTGTCATCATGATTTCTCCATTGCTCATCTCCTGTATTTAAGATATCATTTTAGAATACAGCTTCAAAACAAAGGTTAATTGACATATCACAATTTGTCAACTTAAGTAAGAAAATTCAGCTTAGGTAGGACACACTAGCGAAGGATATTACTCATCTCTCCCCTCCTAGTTCTATTTCCCGATCTCCGCCAGAGACCATATTCCTAAGCTCTGATACCAACTGTGACTTTGGACACCAACTTGTGTCAGCACCTCACAATGATACTTATCTGTTTGCCACCGCAGAACGGCGTCCCCTATGGAGAGTCTGGCTTCGGTGCATCCCCCATCAACAGGAAGTCACCAGATAGAGACTCGGGGCTTTTTACTTATGGCTCTGATACCAACTGTGACGCCCCCAAAATAGGTCCATTCCACCCAATCTATTCTGAGTCGCCAAAACATGGTACAGAAAATAAATACAACTTCATTATCACAATTGTCGTGCAAAATACAACAACACATATACTGTGAGTTTGAATACAAATATATACCAACTATGACTCATGTCCCAACCTTGGATAGTACGTCACAATGGCATCTTACATAAAGGTACAGTCAATAACTGTTTTAGAAATTAAAATCTTTGGGAACTGCACTACAAGAAAAATGTTTATCAACGACCGCTCATCAGCGACCGTATACAGTCGCAGATAGGTATCAGCGGCCACATACGGTCGCTAATCGGCGTCGCACAAAATCTGGTCGCTAAGGCTCACATCAGTGACCACTATTAGTGACCGCCATATCTGCGACCGATAAGAGCGACCGAAATGATAAATTCGATCGCTGAGCTGAGTCAGCATGGACCATGAACAAAGCTGACGTGCTCCACATGGCAGCGACCGGTATCAGCGACCGCATCCGGTCGTCGATAGTCTCAAATATAAATTCGGTCGCTAATAAGTATCAGCGACCACATGCGGTCGCTGATATGAAAAAAAATAAACAAATTTTTGCTGTTTTTCAAAATTTCCAAAAACCTGTACCTGCTTTATCCCAACACACATACACAACAAGATAAGCAGCATACACAATAAAATAAACATCAATTGTACCCACCAACACATACACCAAACTAGTTTCAAAACTAGTTTAAATAACATAACTGAATATACAAGTTATGAACATACACATGCAATAAATAACATTTCAAAACTTGTTTAAGTAACATACATACAAGTAAAGAAAAACTTGTAAAAGTACAAGCTTATACTATAACTATAAAAGTGATATATATATATATATATATATAAAGCAGGTACGTCAAGCATCATCGCCTCCTTGATCACCCTGTAATTAACAAAATAATAAAATAAGTTAAAAATATATACTAACTATGTTAATATTGGTATATTACGACAACATATACAACAAATTAATTTTATACCTCGTCGCCATCCCCATGCTGTGATGCTACTGCCGCCGCCACTGCTTTAGCTAACTCCTTAGGATCTAGAGCCCCCAGATGCCCGCCCAGTATCATCAGAAGTTTTTCGATCTTGACATATAGCTCTAACACAGTCAGCCGGAGTATGAACAACTGGATGGCTCGATGATTGTGTAGACTGGATAGAAGAGCAGCCTGAGCCACTGAAGGATGGGCGTCGTCGTTGTCCTTAACCTTTAATGTAGTTCTTCTTCACAACAGATGCCCTCTCCCATAACTCTTGATCAATAGACGGACGTGGAGTGCCTTCAGGATAGCGTTCATTCAATAAACGCTTATAAGTGTCCCGTCATCATGTTAACAATTAAATAGTGAAAAATAAATTAATTCTGTAAGCATTGATAAACAAGATCAAGTTGTTAAAATTTATTACCGCTATCTGGATAGCCTCAGGCAGACCATCACGGGTGGCCACGTACACGTCCAGCCAATGGATAGGTGTACCTTGAGACTGAGATTCCTATACAAAAAAAGCATAATATTACTAAGTAAAAATGTGATATATTTTCTACAATTCATGATTTTAAACATATTAAAACTTGTAATTAAATACGTACCCTGGCAGTGATATGCTACAACTGTGAAATACTACCGCCCTTGTATGTCCCTTTAGCCTTTTCGCCTACGGGTACACCCGTGGATCTGTTGCTGGTGGCAGTCTTTCGTCTTTTCACCCAGCTCTTAGCCCTCCATTGGGCATACATCTCAGCCCATATGGCCTGGGTGCACCACCAGGGACTATGCTCGTGTATGTAATCTTCTCCCTGGCCTGGATGGTCGATCTCTGTATTGTGAAGGGCTTTTTGTCTTTCTTTATTCAAATTGTCTTTGGTGCGGACCACGCACTTCTGCCAAAATAATGTCTGTATCACTGAAGCCTGCGCGTCCTCCCATCTATACCGTTTCTGCAAATAAAACAACAATAAAAATATTACTAAATAATTATCCTTTGAATACTAAATAATTATCCTTTGTCATAATTAAAAAAACATACCTAAAATTCTGCCCAAACAGCATCCTTGTGGGCGATAGGTGTGCTCGCCCACGTAATCACAGGTGTAGGCCAATTCTGCAAACACAGCTGTGATATACACTTGACGATCTTATTATTTGAAAAATTACTATAATATACAACATCAATTAGCATATATTAAAGCAAATTATATCTAAGTTATAATACTTATGAACATATTTCAAACTTATACTTAAAAAAAATTCGCCAGAGTCTCCCCTGTAATATAGACTAGCCACATGCACGACGACATGCATATATGAACATTTCTAGGCACCCAATACACAAACCAAGAGAAATATACAAACTTTCAATACAATATATAAGACCAAAATAATAACGATTGAATGCAAATTAAAGCAGTAAAAAATTCAAACTCATATACATTACCAATATAATATCAATCAAAACATTACCAATATACAATAAATGGAATCTTAAATGCTTATATATAAATGGTATATGCGGGACGTACGTGCTATTCGGAGGAGGGCGAATCTGAATAAGAATCCGATCATCTGGATTACTAGGGGCCTTGGGCACATGATTAGGCCCCCTACCCAAGCCGCGCTTTTTCTGTGCTGATTCAGAAGCCATCTGTATATTACAAATTTCAAGATGTTATTATGAATCATGTTTGATTACATGTATATATGACAATAAACATCTGCGCTGCTTCAGAAGCCATCTGTATATTACAAATCCGATCATATGACTTAAGTATACTTGTAAGCATCTGATTAACATTTAAGCATACTTGATGTTAACGAATGATTAACGAACGAATGATTAACAGTCTCTTTATTGACCAAGTGTGTCTAGTTACCTTTTCTGTTGCACTAACAGTTCCCTAGCACTGCCTATTTTGGCTTAACAACCCCCTAATAGCTTACCATGCTAACAACCAAACTTGGAGTGATAGTACAGTGTCGTATAATATGTGGGTTAATGAGACTAGTCCTAGCTAGGAAGTCAAATGAACAAGGGTAGTTCAGCTGTCTTCATCAACAATTTATTTCTTTTTGGAAGTCTACGGAGTGGAGTTATAAAACTAGCAACTTTATATTGGCCCCATTTGCATTGGCATAGCCCGAGAGTTCATAATTGTACATTTTATGTCTAAACAATCCAGTAGTCATCATCATTGTACCATCACTTGGGCTTATTTACCCATAGTCTTCATCCTCTTTCTTCCTTCCTTATATATATATATATATATATATATATATATATATATATATATATATATATAGAATGTTCTTGAGGTTAGTATCAAATTCAAGCATTTATTATACCAGACCAACTGCTGGACTTTGAGATTGTTGGTTCCTGCATGCTGATTCTAAGCTAAGCTAAAAAAATAATATATGTTTTAACACACACTCCTATGTTATGGTAGTTTGAGCATTTGTCGGGATGATAGTATTTTAGTATTAAACTTCACGCTAACATTGGTAATATTACTATTAATCACAAACCTCGCGGAACGTGAGAATCAACAGAATTAGTTATGCGTCATCTCAAGGACTATCTCAAGACCTATTACTGTATTTGGAGAGGGACGAAAATATGCTAATCCTTACATCTTGTCTTGGATAAAAGAGGTTATCCAATGAACTCTCCCAAACATACTGAATTTCTAATCGACTACAATTAAGTAACCCATAAATATAGCTCCTTATTAGGTGATACACAGACGCATAAGAAATCTTTGCTAAAATCAAGGTGAGTCTGAAGAAACAACCCAATTTTGAATAACACACAAGGTTGAATAACACATATTCAGCATATTCCCAATTTCAACACATATTAAAACACATATTCAGTATATTAAACACATATTAACCCTAAAAAAAATTTAACCTAAAAATTTCAGTAATCTCATAAAACTCTTTGCAACAATTTCAGTATATTCCCAATTTCAATAAGAAGCTATAAATTTCAGTAATCCCAAATGCAATAATCCCAAATTCATACCACAATGAACTACTAGAATTCATACCCAAATTCATAGCTCTAAATTAACTCTTAAAATAAAAATTCAGTAGCAATATAAGATAATTTATTGTATGAACTGGCTTTTCCCAAACTATTGTATAAGAAATTCAGTAGCAATATAAGATAGTGTTTTCATAGTTAGGTTACCTATGGGCGGCGGCAGCAGCGATGGCAGTGGCGGCGGCGGCGGGTGGCGTGCGTGCGTCTTCTCCTTTTTCTTCTCTCCCTCTTCTCTCTATTCGATCTCCCTCTTTTTTTTTCTTTCGTTTCTGTTTCTACGAATGACTGAAACTGGGTAAATTAAGTTTGATCAGCGACCGTTATCCGCGACCGCATGCGGTCGCTGATATTAATTGGTCGCACATACCCTTGGCGCCAACATTTCGTGCCAAATTTTACGAGGGAAATGTGTGTTAGCGACCACCCAGCGACCGCATGCGGTCGCTGAAATTAATTAGCGACTAGATTAATGGCTGGTCGCAGATATCGGTCGCTACTAGTTATATCAGCGACCGTAAAGCCGGTCGCTGATATTGTTGGTCGCTGTTAGACATTTTTCTTGTAGTGCTACTCAAGGAAACCTTCGTATATGGGAGGCCATGCGTCTAGGTTATGATAGATATCATATGTCCATAGAATTATCCTTGGTTGTCCCAATAGACCCCAAAAAAAATGAATAGATTACTATTATATTCTTTCCAATGGTGAGTCTTCTCTTGATATATCATTATCTCCACTGTCTCTAATTGAGAATTATACTTCAATCAAATATCGAGATTATATAGGTAGTGCTCGTAGATATACTCTGCAAGTGGATGTGCACAACCCTGTCTTATGATGACATGAGGTTGTATGTCATTAGACATCTTGTATGATAGTGGCAAATCACCCTTCCAAAGTTGGGTTCGCCTCACCCTATATGATTCACCAAATATAACTACTAAATGATGTATGAAATACAACACACTATTCCAAAGTTCTCAATAAAATTATTTCTATACTGTTTAGGGAGAACCTTCACAGCTAGAGACCACCGTTCTATTCCCCTTTTGCCCCCGCTCGACCCAGCTACACTCTTATTACTTGAAAGGAATTGTGAAGCAAAAGGATGAGCACAAATAGCCCAGTAAAGAATATCATGACTATAGATAATTATCAATAGCCTTCATCATTAATAAATCAGAGATTTAGAACATATGATAGATGATAAAACTTTTCAACGATAGTTGCAACGGAACGATCAATCCATTAGAAGAGTCAAATAAACCATAAAGTCTATTATCTTCTCCATGTTAAAAATTCACCAACAATATTTTATCCCTGTAACATCAATCAACAATTTTGGTCCACAATCATATGAATCACTCATAATCATAATTGTGATTCTAAATTTCTCTTCTCATCCAGGACGAAGATAATTTTTATCACCTGTCTTTACCTGAAACATCAATGATCATGGTTATACCAAATCACAGTTCCTGTTCATAATCATACTAATAAATTTATCTTTGCACTACGAGCCAAAGATATTCGTCAACAGTTCATCTTTGCACTACTGACCAAAGGTATTCAACAACAGGTCATCTTTGCACTACAGGGTAAAGATATTCATCAACATATCATCTTTGCACTACAAGCCAAAGATATTCATATCTCAAAGAAATATATAATCACTTCAGAATTTATATAAACAATAATTATAACCATGTTAATAAATTCACCTTTGCACTTAACTTAAAGATATTCAATTATAAATTCAATGGTCATGATCATACCAGTCAACAATTCAACTTTGCAATACTGGCCAAAGAGAACCCATAGTCACGATCATACCAATAATCTATCCATCTTTACACTCAAGTCAAAGAGAAATTTCAACACCAGGGTTATAAAAATGTTATATATAGTAATAAAAACAATATAATCAAAATATGAGTTTAATTTCAAGAGTAAGATTTATTGTTCAACGATAATTTGGTCAGAAAAAGAAACTAATTTTATCGTGAATAGTAGCTCGTGAATAGTAATTTGTAAATAGTAACTCATGAATAGTAACCCCGACACGAAAAGATAAAGTTTCACAATAAAATTCATATCAATATTTACAACACCTTAATCCAAATGTTATAAATTACTTAATAATCTCATAATCTAATATTATTAATATTACAACAATATTTTAATCATTTCTTAAACTTATAAATAATTTATTTTAATTATTTACACTTTACTAATTAATGCATTTAATCATCCTAAAATGTCAAACTCATAAAATTTTATCACCAATAACCAAAACCCTCATCACAAATCTGTATATACCTTATATAGAATTCTCAAGCCATCAAATTCTATTTTCCAATTTTCTTACTTCACATAACATATTTAATTCATTTACTCATAACTAGTCCATTTTCATGAAAAATATCAAATCAGTCCCAAAAAAATTTCTTTTCTGAGATTTAGCAGAATATAGTCCCATATTGAACATATATTTTTCTCAGAATTTTTAAAATTTATTTACTATTTTTCATATGGCCAAAACTGCCGAATATTTAGACATTTATCATAAACTGTACTTTTGTCCAAAAATTTTGAAATTTACAAAGTATACTTCTGTTATATACATGTACTCCCAATAAAATTTTTACCAATTTTAGAGTTAACCACAATAAGTTATAAGGGTTTACTTTTAAAATAGTATTTTCCATAAAATTCATAACTCTTAATCTATACATCCAAAAAAAGTCATTTTTGGACACAATCTAGAAAACTCATCAAATTATCATTTCAAATTTTTCCAGAATTTTTGAAGGTCAGAAAAATTACGAAACATGAAAAACATAATAACCCTTACAATCCATTACTATCCTTTACCTCAAAAGAGCAGTACTTCTGATTGGAATAACGCTGAAGGGAACTTGCACCATATAGCAACACTCAAGATATCTAAATACTCACAAAAATACGCTCGATAATATAGAGAGAGAAAACTTCAGTTTCTGGTGTGATTTTTAATTCTAACTTAAGCATTCTATTTATCGAAAAATGCTTAGAACACCAAAGCAGAAAATTTAATAAAATATTATTATTTATAAAACAAATTCCTACGCATACCTTGCCATATGATTTCAGCAACTAACACATGCAAGTGGGGCCCACCAAAATAAAAAACATGTTTTAAACATTTTTTGTAACAAAATCAATTCAGACCCAATATTCCGGAACTTCAATAATTCATAATAAGTAGCCCTTTTATCAAAAAAATTCAAATCTTATGTCCTTTCTATAGGAAATTCAATTCTCTACAACTTTGTAAGTTTAAGTTTTTTCAAATTCCAAGCAGAAATTGACCGAAATTCATATACGGACGAGTTTACAGGCTATAATCAAATTTCAGTCAAAAATTGATCCACTAACACACAAAACATGTGTTAAACATTTTTTGTAACAAAAATACTCTTCCTCCTCATTTATTCATATATCACACATTCATTGTAAAAATATCATCATTATTGTATTATTGTAATATAATAATATATTTTATTAGAAAAGATAAAATATCAATTTTTAACAATTATCACTTTTTTAAAAATTCCTCCATTTATATCCACATAAATAATATTTTTCTTATCATATAAATCAATAATTAAGTATTCACAAATAATATTACAGAATTACAATAATGACCACCAGGCCGTTCCCAGGAAAGAGGGGGCTTTCCAATAAGGATTTCTCCTTACTGGCGCGCAATTAGATGACCAAATCTCTCCTTAGACAGAACTTTCTAGACATTGTCAATAATTCTATCTAATAATATTATTCAAATAATATGAATTATTGATCTGATAATAGAAAATACTGTGTAGTGGCAATTATTGAAACAACAATAATATAAAATATTAACGTAACAATTATTGAATCAATAAAATAAAATATTGAACATTAATTACTGTAACAATTATTGAGTAGTGCCTTCTTACGTAAGAATCAATAATTGGTGCAATACCGTGTGCTACTGTGCAACACCGCGTATTACTGTGTTTTAACCACCGGTATTCCAATAGTGTTAACGGTAATAACTACGTCATTATTTATAAAAACTCATACTTGTCGTTTTCTTCATCCAATCGCTTTTCGTTATGGGGCCCACACAAGGCTGCGCCATCGTACGAATATTCCCCGACAGTAAGAATATTCCACGACCAAACGAATATTCTCCAATAGAAATGAGTATTTTATAACCATTTGCGTATTTTAAAATTTTTATATATATCACCCTTAACTTTAACTTTTATTAATTTAACCATTTACTGAATAATAATTATAAAAAATTTGAATACTTTTATTTCATAAAATTTGGGGTCTTACAGTTGTGAGATCTTTAATTTTTCCATATTTCAACCCCATTTCAACCATTTCTCCATGTTTGATCATTTCTGAGAATGGTTTTCCTATTCCAGCTAGGACCCTCTTATAATATGGAGCTTCTTATATGTCGATGAATGTCATCACCATTTCAATTTCAGTTATAAGTGGGCTGACTTGTGTTGCCATACGTCTCCATCTTTGGGCGTATTCCCGAAAAGACTCATTGCTTTGATTTTGACTTTGGTCACTTGGTATCTATCTGGTGCCATTTGTGACAGGAAGCTGTATTGATTCAAGAAGGCATGGGATAGCTCTTCCCAACTGTGGATTTTAGAGTTGTCAAGTCTGTCATACCATGACATGGCTTCTCTAGTCAGACTTTTCTGAAATAGGTGCATTCTCAACTTCTTGTCCTCTATAGAGGATCCGAGTTCTCCAATGCATACTTTCAAGTGGGTATAAGGATCTTCTAACCGGTTGTACTTTTCTAAATCGGGGACTTGAAATTTATCCGGATAACGAGCCCCTTGAGAATATGTAGAGATCTGAGTAGTTGACATTCCCATATGTTCTCGTTCCTTTGATTGACAGGATAGTTTCTTCCATTTTCTAGACTTTCTTTCTAATGTCACCAGTTTCTCGGTCATCTTTGAGATTGATGATTTCAGGGGTTTTGTTGGTTCCTTCACTTGAATGAGGTTCAGGTATCTGAATTTCTACCTTTTTATCAGGACCTTGATTGCCACCTTGTGCAGAGGACTCTGGTTATGTGGGTATTTGTTGGCCCTGATGCTTTTACTTTGTTCTTTCAGTAGGATAGACAATTCTGCTATTTGATTTCTAAGTCCCTCGAACTCCTCTCGAGACACTAGGATAGATTGGGCACTTTCAGCCATATCTGTGGATAGGCTTTGTTCCTGCTTAGATTTTGATCTGGTAATAGGACCAATTTTTTCTACAAAAAAGGTATGTAGTTTAGTCTTGATAAGCAGTAATAGTATGCATGCCATGCAATGAGTTAGTTTTAAGGTTTTTTTAATGTTTTCCTACAAAACAAAAGTTAATTGTTTTGATGACAGGATAACATGACAGGTATGACATTTAATATTTGACATGAAATTAACATTTGATATTTGACAGGAATTAAAATTTAATATTTGACATGAATTGATATTTGACGTTTATTGAAAAAGGAAAGGCATGAAGAGTCTTCCCTTCGCGTTTGGTTTATTAGAGGCTGACCTATCTTAGGTTTATTCTCAAGGACTTTTCGGCATGAAGGTTCCCAGATCATCGCAATCTACTAGATTGGAAATTAATCGATCTTTCTATTGGAGCGGATCTGAGTGACGCCTTTGTTGAGGCTCGTGGGATTATGCTCCTCTTGATTCCAGTAATCAGCTACCGACGTGTTTGCCTCCTGGTGGAGGAATCACACAACATACATTCATTGCGTCTCACCGCATGCATTATGATGACATTGTGCGAAGCACTAATATAAAGCATTGTAAAGAAACATTCATTCACATACATTCATAGAAAACAAAACCATTCATCAAACGCATGCAGATAAAATGGAATTGAAAAGATTGAAATACGACTTAAGCCCTCTACTGTCTCCAGTAGAGTCACCACCTGTCGACAACAGGAAATTTTAATTCCTAAGTTGTTATTACCCTTTATTATATTCGCTAGGTTGATTTATTTGTTTTAAGGGTTAATTTTAAGAAAAGACCTACATAAATATCGACGATTTTGAAAATATTGATTTTATGCGCGATTGAGCTGAATAAGACAGAGCTGCCAGTTGGTATGAGTTTAAATGTTTGTACCAACTCAACCAGATTTTGAAAAGATTTAGCAATATGGCCCAATATGTGACTCCATTTAATTAGTCTTGAACCCGAGATTCATAGAGTTTGGGGGCTTGCTTAAGCAAGACGAAGGTGTTGGCACTCCCTGACTTCTGTGAAACATGGTTACCGTGACTATTTCATTCCCTATGTATTGTCTGTATGTGTGTAAAGCTTTAATAAAAGTGCTCGAGTGCTTTATTTTGAAAGTAGTGTTGTGCCTCTTTGGACCTATGTACAAAGTGTTTGATTTATAAAAAAGTTTATTTTTTAAACAACATATTAAAGTGATATTTTGAAAACAAGTTTTTCAAACCCTTTCGCTCAAATAAGAATTGAGGCCCTTTAATACTTCCATTTTTATTCTATAATAGGCTTCGTTTGATTTTATTTAAGATGCGAAACATCCTTGAACTAAATTGAAACTATTTACAAGGGTCAGGCTCCTTGTGGGCATGAAAGCCATCTAAGTAAGCCCGAGCACCCAAATACATGAGGCCTTAAATCCGAATAGCGTTTTAAGGCCCTGGATTACATGTACACTGGATTACAAGCTGATATTTACAACTTAAACAACTCCATCACTGGAACCGAGTTTTAGATTCATCGATTGAATGTTCAACTGTATAATAGTATATACATATATTTACAAACTTCACTAAATAAGTGATTTATTGATTAAATCCTTGCACGCGAATTAATAGGCCTCCTGCTTCCTCTAGATACAGATCTAGGGTCGCGTGGTAGCAATAATATTTACAAAACATGAAAATAAACTAGATTTACCTAGATCTTAGCTAATCTAGCTCAAAGGTTCTAGTTTTGCAACTTTTGAACCAATTAAAAGCTAGATCTGGCTAGATCTAGGATAGATCTCGTCAATACATTTTAAATATTAACTATTTACACAAAATGAACGATTAAAAGTTAGATCTATGCACAACCAAGCAGTATATATTTAGCCTTTATATATATACTAAAGCAATAAATGAGCACATATCTGAGAAGATCTTACAGTATTGCGCGATAACTGCGCAACGAATGGCTAAAAACTTTCAAGAACTTGATTTCAATTGGTAGAAACTTGATATAACAAAATGTATATGTATATAAGTGTTTAGAACAGAGATTTACAATGTTTAGAAGCAAGTTTTAGCCTCTGTCTCTCTTTGTAACTCGCGGTTTCTCTAGAAATTTTCTGCAACTGGAATCCCTCCTCAAATGAGTTGAAATTTGGATTTTTATAGTGGAAAAAGGTGGAGCTGCAGGTTTACTGGTGGCAGACATAGGTAGACCTACGGCAGCCCTAAAGTGGGCCCCGTTTACTCGATTTTTGTGCTGCAAAGTCAGTTTTTGTGTTATACGATGGAATGACCATAACTCTCAATCCAGAAGGAGTTAGAAGACGTGTCATATCATTTCGGAAAGATCTTTCTGATAGCTTCGCAATGGTATATTATTCGCCCAATTCTAAGTTCATGAAGGTAGAGAAAATGGGGGAAAATTATCCCTAGGTAGATGTCAGCTAGCCATTTGCCGTGCTGTGCGCTGGGAAGCATGTTCCTTTCAATCCGGGAATTGTTGGGAGATGTGTATTACCATTTCAGAAAGCTCTTTTAGAAGACTATGCAATGACAACAGGCTTGACCATTTCTGAATCAGGGAATATGGGTCCATGACCAGTACAACATCTTCAAATATCCGACGGTAGTCCGTGGAGTTGTCTTGCATAGTTTGCACTTGGGATTGCTGCGGTGGTTCCTTGTGAACCTATCCTCAGCCGAATTATTGTTTTCTATGTTGTGTTTGGCAAAAAGACATCTTTTCCCTCCCGGGGTTGTCTTAAGGGTTGAAATGGCTATTGCTGTCCCTCGGGATTGTTTCAGGGGTATAAGTTATGAAGTTTTTTTCCCTTGGGGTTATCTCCGGGGTTTGATTTGATGTCCCACGTGGCTGTCTCCGTGGTTTGATGTTGTAGTCCTCCAGGATTGTCTCTGGAGTGGATGTTGTAATCCTCCGGGGCTGTATCTGGAGTGGAAAAAGACGTTTTTGCCCTCCTGCATGGTTAGTAATAAGAAGACAAAATTTCGAGTACCTACAAATATGTGTGTGTGTGTGTGTATATATATATATATATATATATATATGCTTTTCTCACACTATCAAGATATATATATTTTACGTTCAATTTTGTTTTCTACAAGGAAATTAGAAACCCCAATTTGGTTATCTGATAGGGATGGTTCTATATAATTAATATGGGAACTCCACTCACACTCACAGACAAAAATTTATATATTTATTAGTGGGTGATTTGGTGTTTATGTGCAGGCCTGTGGTCAGTCTTGTTTATCCTCTGTAAGTAGGTTTCGTCCTCTTCAGTTTATATCAATTTCTTACCCTGTCTGTGTCACTTTGATTTCCATAAAAGTTAACTACTGAAAACATAAAAGTTCACACTCAAGTGAAGAAGTAAATGGTCAGAACACGTACGGGTTCTGAGAAGCAGTCTAATATTTTTTGTACAAGAAACATCAATTCGTACTTGGAACAGATTAGGGAGATAGACGAGCAAGTAAGACAGACAGCAGTAGAGTAATATGCAAATTTGAGGAGTGGATAAAAGTCACCATCACAGCTTTCTCAAGGGAGCACTGACATGTAATCAGTCATATCAAAATCACCAACAATGCTAATGGGTCTTTGGCTTCTAATCAGTAAGAAAGACAAACGTGCATAACACCTATAGCAATATCAGAATGAGTGACGAAGTCTCAAAGGCTATTTGGAAGAAAAAGCACTTACATAGCTATTTGGAAGATTCAACTGCTTTTCACTTTGTTTCCTCATTTCTTGAAATTGATTACGCACGTCCTTTTCCATTTGCTTTTGTCTTGCATCCAGCATAGCTTGGAATTAGGGGGTCTCCATTGCAGCAAGAATGAGAGATTGCATATCAAGTGATGTACGTGAGGGAGTCAAGCAAGATGTAGAGGCATTTGTAGAAATCGATTCACTTAACCCACTTGTTTTGAGATCCTCACTCGAATCGAAACCAACCACTCATCCTTTTTTAATACCACCTGAAGCCTCTATCCATATATCCAGATCAAAATTTGGCTCATTATTTTCATTTTTTGACAGATATCACTTTTATATTTTTACTACAATTTGAATATACAATATGTTATAACTGATAAAAGGTATTGAATGAACCAAGTTTAGAACATAATATTTAAAACATGTATAATTGACAATACACAAAGCTTATAGGTACAAACTTACTCCTACTTTTCTTGCCTTGTCATTACAATACACACCGTCCTTTTAGTGTGTTAGATCAAACACCTCAATGTGAGTAGGTTTAGTTTTCTTCTCATTTTCTTACCATCACTGAAGCACAAACACAAGAATCAAACCTTTTTAATTATATTAAAGCAAGCATAACAAAAAATACTTGCCTTTTTATTCTCTACTTCATTAATAAATTGATACATGTCCTGAAATTCAACCCATAACTCATTGTTGAGGTCTTTTGCCACTGATAACCAAGTCGGATATGGCCCCATTTGATTTTTTATAGAACTAACAATTTGTCATACGAAAAAATTAGGCTGAAATCTACAAACACAAATAGAATTTATTGTTTAGAGCATAAAAAGACAAAAGGTGCAAGATCTACCTGCAAAGAAAGTAGGCTTTCTTGTTATTACAAATGTTGCAAGATCTACCTGCATAGTATGGACACAAATACAAGGGATAGATATTTGATTCAGCAACTGAACAACAAATTCACAAGCCAACATGTTTTCATAGACAAGTTGATAATAGCTAACATCAATGATTACAACCCCCAAGATTTCTTCTCAGGTTTGTGCCATATACACACATATATATAGTGTTGCAATAGTTAAGTTATTCCGCCAAGGCTGTTCTTCTTACAACCACCACATTAGCGACAACAAGACTTACAAAATGAATCATTGGCATTAGTAAAACACATTCTTAAACATTTGAACTGAGCCTTGGTATTCCTGTGGCTTTTTAAATTGCTATATAAATTTGCTCCTAGAACTTAGAAGTACTTTGTATGGAGAAAAATATCTCGAATGGAGATCCAGTTTTTAACAAGCCAAAACTCAACCATAAAAACAAATTACTTTACAATCTTCACCCTGTTGTACTACAACCACCCAATATTATACTTGGGCATAACTATTTTATATTAATTTAGTCATATACCAATAACAGTAACAGTAACCCAAAAGAATGATACAGAGTATAACACAAATACATTTTCAAAGCTGGCCATAAACAAATACATTTTCAATAACAGTAACCCTGCTGACTATATATGTATGTATCTCGAAAATGAATTATGTTTAACTACAAATTATCAATAACATATATATATATATATATATATATATATATATAGAAAAACCAAATGACACTAACAGATTATGTTAAACTACAATAACAATAACAGTAACAGTAACAGTATTTGTATCAGTAACATTAATTTTTTTATCGAGTGAAACCTGGTGAAAACAATCGAATAGCTTGTATTTTGTGGGTTGACACCCGATCAAGGTTTATGTATCAATGGTTCGGAGATGTTGTGACATTTGACAGTACGTACCAGACAAATATGTATGGCATGCCGTTTGTTCCATTTTTTGGGGTCAACCACCATTATCAGTCTATATTGTTTGGATTTGCATTGTTAAAGGACGAGACAGATGACACTTTCGTTTGGGTATTAGAGACATGGCTCGAAGCCATGGACTACAAGGCACCTACAACCATCATCACTGACCAAGATAAAGTCATGGGTAATGTTATTGCTACAGTACTCCCTTCTACTTATCATTTATTGTGTTCTTTACATATTAGCAATAAATTTCTTGAATTGTATCATGTTTATTCTGAGCACCCATCATTCAAAGACCATTTTAACAATTGTGTGTATAATTCATTGTCCATCGGGGAGTTTGAAGAGTGTTGGCATATTCTAATAAGGAACTATGAATTATATAACAATGAGTGGCTTGGAAGTTTGTATGAGGTACGAGAGAAATGGATTCTTGCGTATACAAAGAGATATTTTGCCACGGGAATGACAACCACCGGAAGAAGCGAGAGCATGAATCATTTTTTTGATGAGTACATTAATGCTTCAATAGGTATGAAAGAATTTGTAGTGCAGAGTCAAAAGAGAGGAAGGTCGACTACATAACAAAATATCGAAAAAGGAATATGGTACTCGGTTCATCTTTGGAAGTTCATGCTACACAGGTGTACACAAAAGAAATATTTAAACGTTTCCAAAGCCAATTCGTCGATTCCATGAAATACAATGTTAGTAAAGTTAGTGAGTTGTATGTCACTGATACTAAGGTCTATGCAGTGTATATTGCAGATGAAACTGAAAGTGGTAGAAGATATAAAGAAATAGTCAACAATCGTCAGCTGGGGTCGGTAACATATAATTGCCAAATGGTTTCTAATTTTGGTGAATTATGTAGACACATTTTGATATATTTCATGTTTAAGAGTACTTCAGAAATACCGAGCGACATAATTCTTCATTGGTGGACAAGAGATGCGGACAAGAGCAGTGGTAAATAATTACTCTTTAACTCCACAGCTGCTGACTTCGAACAAGATCAAGCAAGGCGCTATAATCATTTAATGAGTGATTACTAGGATTTAGCGAGCAAAGTTTCTTACTCAGTTTGAAGTTACAAAACTGTTCTTAAACTGAATGCACGAGGAAAATCGTTGGTTGACTAGTATGATTCGGATGAGAATATTACTGAACCGGTAGACGACGACGACATTGATCACACGGTTGGAAATCTACCTCAGGATATGGGTTACGATAATGACGATGAAGATGAAGATGAAGAGTAGAAAGCAGAAGAAAACGAGTTTTTACCGCCTATTATTTCTCAAACAAAGGGTCGCAAAAAACAATCTAGATGAAAGAGTGCACTCGAGAAAATCATGCCTTCAAAGCCTCGTCAAAAATGTGCATTTTGCGGCTTTGAAACCAACCACGATAAGCGAAATCACGATCGAGGGCTATGGATTCTTGAGCCAAAAAAATAGCCTTCATTGTATTATTTATGTTATATTTTTTGTAAATATGTTAATGAAATTATTATTGAAAAGTTGATGAATTTGTTTACGAATATTGATAGTAATAATACTAAGAATATATTATTAATATTAATACTTATTTTAATATTACTATTAATAATATTATTATTATTAATAATATTAATATTACTCAGATGAAATACTACTACTTCTATTATTCATGTGACGCCCCCAAAAATAGGTATACATCACCCATCTTGGGTCGTCAGATACATGGTACAGAATACAAATACAACTTACTAATACAACTGTCGTGTACAATACGACAAAACATAAACTGTGAGTTTGAATAAAATATTGTCTATTAGAGAGTATCCATACTCAAAAGGAGTCCTCATTACATTTATTAACACACTATTACATAGAATAGTGATGACTACTAAATAATACTATCATTCGGACCATCACTCCGTTCCCCGACTTGCCCAGCTACGTTCTCATTTCCTGAAGTGAACAGTGAAAGAAAGGGTGAGCTCAACTAGCCCAGTAAGAAATATTATGACTAAGATAATGCAGAATAAATTATCATTAGCCTTCAACAATGTTAAACTGATAAAATATAATAGACATCAAGTTTAACTGCAACAGAACAAGCAATCCATTAAAAGAGTCAAGTAGAAAATAAACTCTACTATCTTTTATGATTTAAAAGGTTTTTCAACACTGTGATCGCTGGGACTCAGCTTAATAAAATAATCCACATCATTGAATCACCCCTGCACTACGGCCAAGGATATTCGTGTATTCATTAATGGTCATGATCATGCCAACAACTGTCCATCAACGCACTACGGGCCAATGAGGACTTTTACCACATCATTTGTAATATTACGGTCATGATTATACCGAATAATCCCTGGTCATAATCATACCAAGTCCATCTATGCGCTACAGGTCACAGATGACTTTTAACATTTTATAAACATGAGGATGATGACAATGATATAAGAATTCAATAAAACAAGTTCAAGAATTAATTTATCCAAGAATTAACAACGTCCAAATTGTCAACATGATACTGCTTTGTGGAGTAAAATTTAAGAATGCTTAGAAGAATATTTTCATAAAAAGATACTGGATGAACCGCAATTATCAAGGATATTCAACTAATTTCATGGAGTATAGAAGTCAAAACTTAACCAACTGAGTATAATAAAGAATGGAATAACAAAAGAAATCACCATGCATGCGATAGACCGCACAGACAGGTTATTCCAATAGAATAATAAATAATGGAACCAGGTCCGGCGTAAAACACACAGACAGGATATTCTAACAGAATAATAATAAAGACGGAACCAGGTCCGGTGTAAAACACACAGACAGGATGTTCCAACAGAATAATAATAAAGACGGAACCAGGTCCGGTGTAAAACACACAGACAGGATGTTCCAACAGAATAATAATAAAGACGGAACCAGGTCCGGTGTAAAACACACAGACAGGATGTTCCAACAGAATAATAGAAGAATGTCACCAGGTATAGGGTAGACCGCGTATACAGGTTATTCCAACAGAATAATAAGAAATGGAATAACAACAGTTCTCTTCATGAATAAGAAAGAATAACACCCCTTACCGTTTTAAAGAAGAGCTGAAATAAGGAAGTAGTTAAGTAGCAGAATACTTTTCTTCTCTCTCTCTATAGTTTCTCTCTAGAGTTCAGTGAATTCGTAAGAAATAATGAAGGAATGAGCTGCTATTTATAGAAAAATGGAATGCATAGTAACTAATCCATGAACGGTCCAAATTGATTACTTTAATCTGACGGTCCATATTTAAAGAAAAATCTTTTAAATAAAATATAATATATTCTATTTATAGAATAACATTAATAAAGTATTCTGTTTTATATAAAAAGATGATTCTGTTTTATTACGTTAATAATACGAATAAAACAAAACGTCATTATCGCTAAATAATTCATATTATTAACTGACAATAATTGAATCAAACTGAGTGACTTCTCACATAAGCATTAATAATCAATACCGTGTGCTACTATGCAACCACACGTATTACTGTACTTTTACTACCGAGTAGTTCAACAGTATCAATGGTAAAACTTTCGCCGTTATTTTTAATAAAATATTTTTGTCGTTTTCTCAATCCGACAATAATTCCATTGTGGGGTCCACCAATGATTGTGTCGTTGTACGAATATTCCCTGTTAAAACGAATATTTCCCGACCAATCGAATATTATATAACAACTTGCGTACTTTGCAAAATTTATAAATATTACCCACAACTATAACATTATATCAAATTAACTCCATAATATTCAAAAATGATATTTATAGAAAATTCATCTTTATTTATAAAAGTTAAGGTCTTACAATCTCCCCTTCTTATGAAATTTCGCCCTCAAAATTAGGGTACGTACCTGGTATGTCGAAGAGGTAAGGATACCTTGATTTCATTTCAGATTCTAACTCCCAAGTCATTTCCTCAACATCGTGATTTCTCCACAAAACTTTGACTTGAGGTATAACCTTGGAGCGTAGAATATGTTCCTTCTTATCTAAGATTTGAACAGGAACTTCTTCATACGTCAAATCCTCCTCTATTTCGTCCGGTTCTAACTCAATAATGTGGTTCGGGTCTTCCACATATTTGCGTAACATGGATATGTGAAAAACGTTATGAACACGAGACATACTTGGCGGTAAAGCGAGTCTATAAGCCACAGTTCCTACTCGATCGAGGATTAAAAATGGACCGATGAATCGAGGATTGAGCTTTCCTCTCTTTCCAAATCTCGTAACTCCTTTCCATGGAGTAACACGTAAGAACACATGATCTCCTATATCAAATTCCATGTCCTTTCGATGAAGATCAGCATAACTCTTTTGTCGATCTTGTGAGGTTTTTATACGTTGTCGGATCGTTTAAATCTTTTCTGTAGTCATATGTACCAACTCCGGTCCCAACAACGTTGCTTCACCCACCTCATCCCAGCATACTGGAGAACGACATTTTCTTCCGTACAATGCTTCGAATGGAGCCATGTCAATACTTGCTTGATAACTGTTGTTGTAGGAAAACTCCACCAATGGTAAGAATTTGTCCCAACTTCCCTTGAAGTCAAGGACACAAAGTCTTAATAAATCTTCTATAGTTTGAATAGTCCTCTCTGATTGTCCGTCCGTCTGAGGATGATATGCCGAACTATATCGTAAATCCGTGCCCATAGCTTTTTGTAAACTAACCCAAAATCGTGAAGTGAATCTTGGGTCTCAATCAGAAACTATGGATACTGGCATACCATGCAGTCTTACAATCTCGTTTATGTACATACGAGCAAGACGTTCAAGTGTATAAGTTTCTCGTATCGGTAAGAAATGAGCAGACTTGGTCAATCTATCAACAATGACCCAAATCGTATCAATACCTTGAGAAACCCAAGGAAAACTGGTAACGAAATCTATGGTAATGTGCTCCCACTTCTATTTTGGAATTTCAAGTGGTTGCAATGGACCTTTTGGTACTTGATGCTCCTCTTTGACTCGTTGACAAGTTAGACACCTTGAGATAAACAACGTTATCTCTCTCTTCATATTGCTCCACCAAAATGTATGACGAAGATCATGATACATTTTGATACTTCCAGGATGGATTGCAAACGGTGTGTTGTGCGCCTCCATCATAATTTCTTACTTTAAATCAGGGTTGTTGGGAACACAAAGTCTGGAGTTGACTCGAAGTATTTCTTCTTCATCGATTCTTGCTTCCGGCATAGCACCTTCTTGCACTTTCTTCCTCATACGCATCAGCTCCAGATCTGTAGCTTGAGCAGCTTTAACTTTATCGATTAAAGTTGGTTCTACTCGTATATTCGTCATCATCACATGGGTCCCTGGAGTCTTTAACACTATCTCCATCCTTTGCAAGTCACACAAAATGGGCCTTTGTGTTGACAATATCGCATTCGTACTTGCATATGATCTTCTAGTCAATGCGTCAGCTACCACGTTCGCTTTTCCAGGATGGTATTGAATGGTATGATCATAATCTTTCAACAGTTCAAGCCAACGTCGTTGTCGCATGTTGAGTTCCTTTTGAGTGAAGAAATATTTGAGGCTTTTATGATCCGTAAAGATCTCCACCTTCTCCCCATACA
Source organism: Panax notoginseng (assembly GCA_016801055.1). NCBI lineage: Eukaryota > Viridiplantae > Streptophyta > Magnoliopsida > Apiales > Araliaceae > Panax > Panax notoginseng. The sequence continues at coordinate 21,662,400 of CM029015.1, read as the reverse complement.
AGTAATGCCTCCAAATTTTAAGTGCAAAGACAACAGCTGCCAACTCTAGATCATGAGTAGGATAATTCCTCTCATATTCCTTGAGTTGTCTTAATGCATAGGCTATGATTTTTTCATGTTGCATGAGAACGCATCCCAACCCTTTGCTCGAAGCATCACTGTAGATGACAAATCCCTCCGAGCCAGATGATATTGTTAGAACAGGTGCTGAAATGAGTCTCCTCTTGAGTTCTTGAAAACTCTTCTCACATTCTTCGCTCCAACCGAACTTTGTATCTTTCCGAGTCAGCTGAGTTAATGGAGTAGCGATTCGAGAAAATCCTTCCACGAATCTCCGATAATAACCAGCTAAACCAAGAAAGCTACGTACTTCGGTCACTAATTTAGGTTGCTCCCAGCTTTGAATAGCTTCAATCTTTGTCGGGTCAACCGATATTCCACGACTTCATACTATGTGCCCAAGGAATGCTACCTCCTCCAACCAGAACTCGCATTTCTTCAACTTGGCATAAAGCTTGTATTCACGAAGCTTTTGGAGTACCAGCCTCAAGTGTTGCTCATGATCTTCACGGCTTTTGAAATAAATAAGGATGTCATCAATAAAGACGACCACAAAGTGATCCAAATATTCCTTGAATACCCGGTTCATCATATCCATGAAGGCAGCAGGAGCATTAGTCAATCCAAAGGACATGACTAGGAATTCATAATGCCCGTACCGAGTTCTGAAAGCCGTCTTTGGAATATCCTCAGTTCTAACCTTCAGCTGATGATATCCAGAACGAAGATCGATCTTTGAAAAGAATTGTGCTCCTTGCAACTGGTCAAACAGGTCATCAATACGTGGCAATGGGTACCTGTTTTTGATGGTGACATGATTTAACTCCCGATAATCAATACAAAGTCGCATACTTCCATCTTTCTTCTTCACGAATAGCACAGGAGCACCCCAAGGAGAAGTACTAGGACGAATAAAGCCAATGTCTAACAATTCCTGCAGTTGGATCTTTAACTCCTGAAGTTTAATAGGAGTCATTCGATATGGGGCTTTGGAAATGGGTTTTGTACCGGGTTCAAGGTCGATACAAAATTCAATTTCACGCTCTAGGGGTAGGCCAGAAAGTTCTTCAGGGAATACGTCAGGGAATTTATTAACAATAGAAATATCATTCAAAACTGACGTATTTTTGTTTTGATCCATGACATGAGCTAAGAAATCTTGACATCCGTTTTTCAATAAACGAATAGCTTTATGGCTTGAGATGACAGCGATTGATTTTAATGGTTTGGTTGCTTGAATTCGCATAATAGGTCGATTAGGAATATGAAAGCTAACAACCTTACGAAAACAATCAATTTTTGCATGATGAGTAGTTAACCAATCAATCCCTAGAATCACGTCAAATGCAAGTATTTTTAATGAAATCAGATCGACAGGTAATGTGTGGGTACCAACTTGAACCAAATAAACGAATAGCTTTATGGCTTGAGATGACAGCGATTGATTTTAATGGTTTGGTTGCTTGAATTCGCATAATAGGTCGATTAGGAATATGAAAGCTAACAACCTTACGAAAACAATCAATTTTTGCATGATGAGTAGTTAACCAATCAATCCCTAGAATCACGTCAAATGCAAGTATTTTTAATGAAATCAGATCGACAGGTAATGTGTGGGTACCAACTTGAACCAAACAAGACTTATAAACCGTGGATGTAATGAAGGTTTCTCCCAATGGAGTTTTAACAGATAAATCAAAGTCTAATTTCTCCGGAGTCAAATTTAATCGATGAGCGCAAGTAGGAGAAATAAAAGAATGGGTAGAACCGGTATCAAATAAAGTATAGACTTCGTTAGAGTTTATGATAAGTTTACCCGTGATGACCTCATTCGGGTTCCTTGCTTTCTGGGAGGTCACAACAAACGCTCTCCCTTGCACTACCGGTTTTGACTTTTCTGGAACGGCCTTTGGTGTCTCCATCTCGGCTAACTTGTTTTTGGTAAACGACAAAATCGAGCTAAATGACCTTCTCTTCCACAATTATAACATGCTTTAGACGGCATCGCGCAGTTTGGACTGATGTGCCCCTCCCCTCCGCATTTGAAACATATGATAGGTTGGCGTTCTCCTTCCTTAACAACGGGTACTGGTGCTGACGTCTTTCCATCATTGTTGAATCTCCTCTTCTTGAAATGACCATTCTTATTGTTTTGGCCCTGATTACCACCGAAGTGGTTACCATTTCTGGCCTGTTGATTCCCTCCACGCTTGTTGTCACCGCTTCGATGACTGCTCTCACTGGTATTATCATTTTGCCGACTGCTCTCTTTTGGTTGCGTTGACTCGTTATCGCGCTCCACTAACTGAGCCCTATTCACAACATCTGAATACAAACACAGTTTATGAGAAATAAGATGTTGACGTATCTCAGGTTTCAAACCTCGCAAAAACATTCGCGTCATTCGCTCTTCATTATCCACCAAGTGGGACGCAAACCGGGACAACTCAGCAAATTTAGCCTCATACTGCGACACAGTCATATTATTCTGCTCCAATTTGATGAACTCCACCTCCTTCATGTGACGAATACTTTCGGAAAGTATTTGTCATTGAACAACTCTTGAAACTTCTCCCAAGACATCTTCAGTGCGGCAGGTTGAGTACGCTTAATCGATTCCCACCAGTAATCTGCCTCTCCTCGCAACATAAAGGCGGCAAAGGGAACCTTTTGCTCCTCGGAGCATCCCAAGACATCAAATATCTTGGTAATCTGCTTTATCCATGTTTCCGCTATAAGTGGTTTTGGCTCTCCCTTAAACTCTGGTGGTCTCAGCTCCTTGAACTGTTTAGCGGTGACCGTCCGAGAGTTTTCAGTGTTTCCACCTATATTTTGGACAGGAGCCGCGCTCACCTGCTGTTGCATGAACTGCATAAAGTTTTTGAACATTCCATCATTCATCATCTGGTCAGTGTTGTTGTTTGCATGAGGATTGTCACCTTCCTGATGCACATTATCCTGATTATTGATATGTGGTGAATCAACAGTTGCATGTGCTCCATTGCTATTCTCAACATTCTTAGATGTCATTTTCAGATACTGCCACAAAATAAAAGTTAATTGATATATCATATATTATCCTTATATTATGACCGACCAATTAAATACCATACAAATAAACATAGGTAGGTCATACTAGCGAAGGAATTCCCGTCTCTCCCCTCCTAGTTCTATTCTCACATCTTAGCCAGGGATTATATCCCTAAGCTCTGATACCAACTGTGACGCTCCCAAAAATAGGTATACATCACCCATCTTGGGTCGTCAGATACATGGTACAGAATACAAATACAACTTACTAATACAACTGTCGTGTACAATACGACAAAACATAAAATGTGAGCTTGAATACAAATATTGTCTACTAGAGAGTATTCATACTCAAAAAGAGTCCTCATTACATTTATTAACACACTATTACATAGAATAGTGAGGACTACTAAATAATACTATCATTCGGACCATCACTCCATTCCCCGACTTGCCCAGCTACGTTCTCATTTCCTGAAGAGAACAGTGAAAGAAAGGGAGAGCTCAACTAGCCCAGTAAGAAATATTATGACTAAGATAATGCAGAATAAATTATTATTAGCCTTCAACAATATTAAACTGATAAAATATAATAGACATCAAGTTTAACTGCAGCGGAACAAGCAATCCATTAAAAGAGTCAAGTAGAAAATAAACTCTACTATCTTTTATGATTTAAAAGGTTTTTCAACACTGTGATCGCTGGGACTCAGCTTAATAAAATAATCCACATCATCGAATCACCCCTGCACTACGGCCAAGGATATTCGTGTATTCATTAATGGTCATGATCATGCCAACAACTGTCCATCAACGCACAACGGGCCAATGAGGACTTTTACCACATCATTTGTAATATTACGGTCATGATTATACCGAATAATCCCTGGTCAAAATCATACCAAGGCCATCTATGCGCTACAGGCCACATATGACTTTTAACATTTTATAAACATGAGGATGATGACAATGATATAAGAATTCAATAAAACAAGTTCAAGAATTAATTTATCCAAGAATTAACAACGTCCAAATTGTCAACATGATACTGCTTTGTGGAGTACAATTTAAGAATGCTTAGAAGAATATTTTCATGAAAAGATACTGGATGAACCGCAATTATCAAGGATATTCAACTAATTTCATGGAGTATAGAAGTCAAAACTTAACCAACTTAGTATAATAAAGAATGGAATAACAAAAGAAATCACCATGCATGTGATAGACCGCACAGACAGGTTATTCCAATAGAATAATAAATAATGAAACCAGGTCCAGCGTAAAACGCACAGACAGGATATTCCAACAGAATAATAATAAAGACGGAACCAGGACCGGTGTAAAACACACAGACAGGATGTTCCAACAGAATAATAATAAAGACGGAACCAGGTCCGGTGTAAAACACACAGACAGGATGTTCCAACAGAATAATAATAAAGACGGAACCAGGTCCAGTGTAAAACACACAGACAGGATGTTCCAACAGAATAATAGAAGAATGTCACCAGGTATAGGGTAGACCGCGTATACAGGTTATTCCAACAGAATAATAAGAAATGGAATAACAACAGTTCTCTTCATGAATAAGAAAGAATAACACCCCTTACCGTTTTAAAGAAGAGCTGAAATAAGGAAGTAGTTAAGTAGCAGAATACTTTTCTTCTCTCTCTCTATAGTTTCTCTCTAGAGTTCAGTGAATTCGTAAGAAATAATGAAGGAATGAGCTGCTATTTATAGAAAACTGGAATGCATAGTAACTAATCCATGAACGGTCCAAATTGATTACTTTAATCTGACGGTCCATATTTAAAGAAAAATCTTTTAAATAAAATATAATATATTCTATTTATAGAATAACATTAATAAAATATTCTGTTTTATATAAAAAGATGCTTCTGTTTTATTACGTTAATAATACGAATAAAACAAAACGTCATTATCGCTAAATAATTCATATTATTAACTGACAATAATTGAATCAAACTGAGTGACTTCTCACATAAGCATTAATAATCAATACCGTGTGCTACTATGCAACCACACGTATTACTGTACTTTTACTACCGAGTAGTTCAACAGTATCAATGGTAAAACTTTCGCCGTTATTTTTAATAAAATATTTTTGTCATTTTCTCAATCCGACAATAATTCCGGTGTGGGGTCCACCAATGACTGTGCCGTTGTACGAATATTCCCTGTTAAAACGAATATTTTCCGACCAATCGAATATTATATAACAACTTGCGTACTTTACAAAATTTATAAATATTACCCACAACTATAACATTATATCAAATTAACTCCATAATATTCAAGAATGATATTTATAGAAAATTCATCTTTATTTATAAAAGTTGGGGTCTTACAATTCATATTAATTTGGCTTTTAGTATTCATAATAGTAATTGTTAACGTCAAAATCTTCTGCCACGTCCCAATCATGTAAGACGCTATGATCCTGCACAATAAATACAGTCAACACCAAAAGCTTAACGTGTGACAACCGAAATTTTGTAATTAATTTTAATATTTATTGGATTGAATAAATATTTTTCGATAAATTAATTATTAGATTAAATAATTAATTGATGCAATTGTGGTAGATTAATTTAATTATATGTGTTACATTTATTAATTTAATGTCGAGAATTTTTATTATCAAAGTATGTGATTATGTGAACTTATTGTATTAAAAGAAATATTTAATAAGCCTATTAGTATTTTAATTAATTTAATTATTAATTAGAGAGTTAATAATTTGACATTATTTATTTATGAGAAATTATTATATTTTATTTATATTAAATTAAATAAAATATTGATGATATTGATTTATTTTATGGAGGAGTGTGACATTAATTAAACTATATGATAAAGTTTTATTAAAATAAAGGGTTTTGAAATCTGGTATGCTAACCAAACATGACACTAACGGAGGTTGGGAGCAATTACCCATGATAGATAACTGACCTCCACAACGCGTCAGTTCCTTTTCTATTTATTTCATACATCATCTTCTTCTTCATTTTTCTAAGCCTGGCATAACATCACAGAGAGAGTTGAGAAATTGTTAAGTGAGAGTGTGAGTTATGCGATAGAAGAGTTTGAGAAGAGTTTCAATTTGTCATCCTTATTCACACTACGCTTGGGTAATTCTCTCCAACCCAATTCTTATTTTACGTCAGTTAGTTTTTATGAAAATGGCTTTCATTCAAGTTCTGTTGAATTTCTGTAAATTGGGAAATTGGGTTAGGGATATATGTAATAATTCGAGTAGCATAGCATGTTTTATATATATTTTATATGATTCCATATCACAAGTTTCAGAATATGATGACTTGTTATTTCAAAATTTACAGAGTACGTCATATGGCCATATGGCCCTTATACGTAACTTTAATATGTCAACCATAAACGGTTTTGTAAAATTTAATCTTGTATATTATTATGCATGTTTAAATGAACGGAACGAATCCGTAGTGTCAATTTTTATGTTTTGTATTCAAAACCTTCAAAAATATCAAGAACAGTACAATTTGCATATTTTAATTCTGTAATTATATATACGAATTCTAACATGTAGGTATGATTAAATTCGTGTAGTAATAATTTTAATTGGAGTTTTTGGCTGTGTTCTGCAATTTTCGCGAATTGCAGAACAGTTTTTGGTTCGTCGCGCCGCGACGCCAGTCTCGTGCCTTAACATCCGCGCCGCAGCGCCAAGAGTCCGGCCGTAGCGCCATCGCACCGCAGCGCCAAGTACCAGTACAACAGTGGCGCCGCAACGCCACTCTGCAGAATGTCCAAAAATGACGTATTTTTAAATGTTCAAGTCTAGCAATGTATTAGTAACTTATAGTAATGAACATAAAAACTTGTTAGACATATAATAAGGTGTTAAAATAAATTCTTAACACGTCCATAACACAATTACGTGTAAATTGAATGATCGAATACATAGTTAGCTTATTGTTCGTGAAATCTAATTTTTTGACAATAAATGTAGTAATTGACTAATTATAGTCATGAATTCGAGATTAGACAAAGAATAACTTATGATGCTTAGTACGTTATTATTGACTGGTATTGTGAACATAATTGATATGTATGATTTAATTCAAAGAACGAGTTAATTAAGTGTAATCTACGCACGAGGCAAGTATCCTAACCCTACTTGTTATCATTATTCAAGTTTGTAAATTATTTCAAGCAATTCTTGTCATTATTAAATCAAGTTTGATTTGTTATATTAAAGATTAATTATCTTTTCAAAGTATGAATCTGTTATACAATACTTGTTCTATTGTATATCTCTTGAGATTGTTATTCAATTTAAATACCATTTATTGTTGAACCTTGTTAGACTAACGAACCCTTATTGATTCGACTAGTCCATAGTTGATGAACGTTCTAAATTTCAGAACCCTTATTGATTTACCCAAACCAAACTTCCTTTGGTACGGACTCTAACGTCAAACTGAGATGAACAACCCTGTAAAGGGATTATTTATGCGTTAGCGTTAAGTTATTGTGCACAGTATGGTACTAAGGGTTGATTCCCCTAAGTATGAGAAGAAGAGTCCATAGTCTTATAACTGTTAAATGTTTCAAGAATAATCCTTGATAATCTAGGACATAGTTCAAGGTCTTATGACCCTCAGAATTCTTTTGATTCTTGATAATCATTTTTGGTTCAAAAGTTGAGCTTCATTTCAAAATTCTTCGATTCACTCGCATGTTATTATATTGTTATTTTATTTTTATACTTGTGGGCAATCGTGCTCACTCTTACGTAATAATAACATTGCAGTTAAGAACGAAAGAACTGACAAGCCTTCTTCTAGCAAAGGCAAGGGCAAAGCTATTAAGTGATGAAGACATGTTATTAAATTTTAAGAATGTTATTGTTAAGACTCGATATTGTTTAAGACTTATTATTTGTTTATGTTTCCGCACAGAAATTTAAAGTTAGTATGACCTGGGATTGTAATTATTATTCAGATGTTGTAAGGATTTATTTCTATCTATTGCATGGTTTTCTTTTTTATGGGTAGATAAATATATGATTTTTGAATAGTGAACACCAAATCATGTGGAAATTGAAGTGCCGGATTTGGGGGTGTCAGATGACGGCTTGACCGTCGGGGGATAGCTCTGGCGTGAGAGTCAGTACAGGCGATCACAAGATTAACAAATGGAGGATAAAAATATCTAGTGTATAGAGAGAGATAAAAAATATTCGTTGTATGTGTGTGTACCTTTTTCTTGAAGACTTCCTTTCTAGGTTATACTCTCTTTACCCGATTTACCGTGCCATCCACTACCATCTGACACAGCCCCACACTCCTCATTGATTTCTGCCGACTGTATGCATGTTGTCACCTTTTTTTTCTCCACTGTGTATGCCGCCGGCCGGCTATAATCCCATCCACATTAATGATCTGCAGACTTTTGGTCAACAGCCTTCCTTTTTCATCATTACAAGTCAAAGACAGAGATATTAAAAGATCTAGTGGGTCAACCCACTGATCCAACCCGATCTTGTAAGTATCCAACAAGAATAGGATAGTGACTAGGCCTAATATCTTTAAGACCCAATAGAGAAAACCTAATGGACTAATCAAATAAGTAAGCCCAATTCACTCCACCCAATATGTGAAATATCATGACCCAACATTGCCCCCTAGTTTTTTATTAAATAAGATATTTAATAGAAAACTATAAAAGGTCCATGACTTTATAGGATTTGATAGGATTGAAATAAGCCCAATCTGAAATTTACCAAAGCCCAAACGGTGGAGAGTTAAAGTAAAGAGATGAACTGAGACCGGAAGCTCAATTGAAGAAATCATTCCAGCCGAACATACAACAACAAATATTCCACCGCTTCCCGAACAGCCCATACCTTCGCCATAAAAACTGTCCTTTTCTAAATCCGTGCCCGAAGCTGTGGTTTTCCCCACTCTCTGGCCAGAATTCAATGAAAATTTCCCTTTCGACTTCTACAATGCATTCATTAGCGACACCGATGATCATCGGTGCAGCAATAGTTCCATTATGGACCTGATGGATTAAGGAATGAAATACCATACTAAAGGAAGTTGATCTTTGACTTATCCATTTATATCCCTGCCCATAAACTTGAACTGATTGACTAATACTGGTCATTTACAGGCAAACGCTATCTTCGGGCGCCTCTGTTCCGAATACAAAGAAGCCGAAGTCGAAGCCGACGCTGCCCGAAGGGAGAACGCCATTCTGAATTCTGTGCTGGCAAAAGAAAGAAGTAACCTTGACATTGCTCTCTTCAACAATGAGTGCCTTCGGAAGGATCTCGACAAGGTCAAAAAAGAGCTGGAAACGATCAAGGCCACACATCGGGTCATCACAGATATAAATGTTGACCTGGTTCAGAAGAATGAACTTTTAACGAAGAAAAATGAAGATCTGGTCGAGTCCAATCAGAGCTTGGCGAAGCAAAATAACAATATCCACGCTAAAGAAGCAAGATATCTAGCACATCGTCAAAAGCTTGAAGAGGAACTCCGAGAACTTCGGGCCCTTAAGAATTTGGGTCAGCCACTGACCGAAGATCTTCGTAAGGAGATCCAGGCAGGATACAGAAAATTTGCCAAGCTAAATGATGGGATCGTCCATATGTATGCCAAAGGATATGAAGTCAACCGAAGTAAAGGCAAGGAAGAGCTTGTCGCGGCCAAGGTATATCCATCTCTTCTAGACTCTTTAGACGGCTGTGATGACGATGATGAAGCCTGAAGATGACCTCCCTTTTACCTTTAGCTGTAGAACTTTCTGTAAAAATTATAACTTTTTGTGAACAGTTAATATTAATGAAATATCAATTTAGACTGTTAACCAGGTGAATCATATGATCAGTTAAGTTAAAGAATAATATAAACCGAACACAATGAACTGAACTCAACACTTGAACAAAATAAAGTAATGCATACTTATTGTTACCGAAGTGTGAAATAGGTCATGTATATAAGGTGAATCCGGCCGATCCTCCTTGCATCATCGGGATTTTGTTTACCACTTGGGGTAGAACAAAGATATAAGGACCATGGAATTTGTTTACCACTCGGGGTAGAACAAATTCATAAGGACACACCTAACAATAAGGCTACCATCGAATGGTCAGCGAGTCCACCCGAACTTCCTTACTTCAATGCATTTTGTTTACCACTCGCAGCAAAGCAAAATTAAAAGGACTGTGGAATTTGTTTACCACTCGCGGTAAATCAAACCCATGAAGACACTCCAGCCGAAAAGGCTACCATCGAATGGTCAGCGAGTCCACCCCGTCCTCCTTGCTTCGATGAAGTTTGCCTACCCCGAAGGGCCTGACAAATTCATAAGGACCACCTGCCAAAAAGACTATCATCGAATGGTCAGCGAGTCCCCCCCGTCCTTCTTACACCGTTGTGAATTGAACAGTAATGAACAGAAGACCCAGTATATCTACCCCCCAGACAGCAAAGGGTACAGGAGATAAGATCGAGTATAGCTCTTCTGGTGGCTGATGTGGGATCGGACTATTGAGTTGGCACATCCTCATGAACTCGCCGAAGGATATCCTCAGCTTCGGATGTAACCAAACAATTCAACAACGGAGACAAAAAAGCCCTTCGATAAAGATCCTCATCAATAAGAACAAAGTTGGCCCTCTTGTACTTAATCTTCTAAGTCAGAATTTGATCCGAAGTAAGAATGCCATCGAATCAGCAAAGGTGTTCACTTCGGTAATAGCCGATTTTGACAAGACAATAGTAATGGAGTCATCATGGTGATCGACCCCTTCGTTGTTTGTTGCTCTAAATATGAACCTGATAGCCTGCTGCACTGATTGCCCGAAGTAGAATATCCGTCTGCACACAGCATCTATGAACTCTACTTCTGCCGAAACACTGCAACGGCTGTGTCGAACTCTTCAGCTTCTCCCTTACTATCATCAGCTTATTTCATCATCTCTAAGGACATGGCTTAAATAGTAAACCAGGTGCTGCTTACCCCCAACTTCACGCACCAAAACTGCTCCCACTGCCAACGAACTAGATGCCAAATACAAGTACAATGTTTCAGCAAGAGTGGGATTCACCAACAAAGGTGCCGACGAAAGATAGGTCTTTATTCCTTAAAAGGTGCCTTCACATTCTGAAACACATTAGACGAGATTCTCCGAAGATGAGTATCCACAGGGCGGTGTGCCCTCAGTAGATCCTCAGGAGTACGACTTTTGGATATATTTTGGTGGGGAGTTCTACCACTGTGGTGAGAATATCTCAAGGCAGTGTACCTTCTTTGTATACTCAGGTGTGTACTCCCTGGATCTGCTCCTTCGTCTGCTTCAACCATAATCCTGAGAACCAATAGGGCGGAATACCTTCCTCGGTCAATCAGGAAAATGGTCGTTGGGTCTTCGTCTCCATCAGCTTCGACCATAATCCTAAGAACCAATAGGGCGGAGTACCCTCCTCGGTCAATCAGGAAAATGGCCGTTGGGTCTTCGTCTCCATCAGCTTCGACCATAATCCTGAGAACCAATAGGGTAGAGTACCCTCCTCGGTCAATCAAAAAAATGGCTGTTGGGTCTTCGTCTCTATCAGCTTCGACCATAATCCTGAGAACCAATAGGGCGGAGTACCCTCCTCGGTCAATCAGGAAAATGGTTGTTGGGTCTTCGTCTCCATCAGCTTCGACCATAATCCTGAGAACCAATAGGGCGGAGTACCCTCCTCGGTCAATCAGGAAAATGGCTGTTGGGTCTTCGTCTCCATCAGCTTCGACCATAATCCTGAGAACCAATAGGGCGGAGTACCCTCCTCGGTCAATCAGGAAAATGGTTGTTGGGTCTTAGGGCGGAGTACCCTCCTCGATCAATCAGGAAAATGGTTGTTGGGTCTTCGTCTCCATCAGCTTCGACCATAGTCCTGAGAACCAATAGGGCGGAGTACCCTCCTCGGTCAATCAGGAAAATGGCTATTGGGTCTTCGTCTCCATCAACTTCGACCATAATCCTGAGAACCAATAGGGCGGAGTACCCTCCTCGGTCAATCAGGAAAATGGTTGTTGGGCCTTCGTCTCCATCAGCTTCAACCATAATCCTGAGAACCAATAGGGAGGAGTACCCTCCTCGGTCAATCAGGAAAATGGCTGTTGGGTCTTCATCTCCATCTGCTTCGACCATCTTGGCCAAATTGAACGCTCTGTCAGTCTGACCATCTCGATATAGGGTTCTAAGCAGTGTGCTTTCTACCCTTTTCCGATCTTGATCAGATCTTTTGCTAGCAGTATAAATGAATCTTCTTTCGGCATCACCATGGACTCTCGAACGAGAATCTTCCAAAACAGCCACCGATTGTCTTTCAAAGGTAATCATTCTACTCTTCACCATAACTTCTGACGTAGAACAGTTAAGAGTTGTGATTGAAAACTTCAAGACACTAGAAAACAGCCCTCCTTCTAGCGTCAATGTTAACGCCAAGATCTTCTGCCATGTCCCAATCACGTAAGACGCTATGATCCTGCACAATAAACACAGTCAACACCAAAAGCTTGACGGCTTGACCGTCGGAGGATAGCTCCGGCATGAGAGTCAGTACAGGCGATCACAAGGTTAACAAATGGAGGATAAAAATATCTAGTTTCTAAAGAGAGAGATAAAAAATATCCGTTGTATGTGTGTGTGTACCTTTTTCTTGAAGACTTGCTAGGTAATACTCTCTTACCCGGTTTACCGTACCACCCACTACCATCTGACACAGCCCCCCGCTCCTCAGTGATTTCTGCCGACTGTATGCATGTTGTCACCTTTTTTTTCTCCACTATGTATGCCGCCGGCCGACTATAATCTCATCCATATTAATGATCTGCAGACTTTTGGTCAACAGTCTTCCTTTTTCATCATTACAAGTCAAAGACAGAGATATTAAAAGATCTAGTGGGTCAACCCACTAATCCGACCCGATCTTGTAAGGATCTGACAAGAATAGGATAGTGACTAGGTCCAATATCTTTAAGACCCAATAGAGAAAACCTAATGGACTAATCAAATAAGTAAGCCCAATCCACTCGGCCCAATATGTGAAATATCATGACCCAACAGTAATAACTAATGAGTTTTTTTTCTATTTAGTATTATATTAAATAAGTTTTATAATATGCATTTATCTTAAATTCAATTAATATTCTTTAAAAATTTTTAAAAACGGATGGAATATTTCTTTAACGATATTTTGTAAGCATAACTTTGTTTTTGTATACATTGTCACTATTTTTAACTTTAACTCTTAAATAAGAGACTTAATAAAATGTTATTTTATTAGTTTTACTACTCATTTTGAGATTATGATTAAACTCATTTTGTTAGGAAATCGTGTGAGACAATTAACAAGTAGATCAAAATTATTGAAAATGTAAGTTTAAAGAATAATATAAGCAAAACAAGAAAATATTAAACAATAAGGGCAATATTAAGTATCAAGTAACCGTGTAAGGAAAAATAAAATAGGTACGAATCCCATTACTTAGCCATTATAAGAAAAAAAAATATGTGACAATTGTCTTATTCATTGAGTAATGTATATCATCTTATTAAGTTTTTGAGTAAATTTTTGATATACATTATTTTATTGAACTCGTGTAATTCAATATCTGGTAAAAAAAATTTATTAAATTCAACATTTCGTAAAAAAAAATTGAGTTAGTATTTTTTTTATTAAATATAACTTCTCGTAAATTACTAATTAAAACTGATATACATCGTAAATTTTTATTTTTTTTGTTTTGCCTTGCTTCCTGTATAAAATAATATTATTTGAAATCTATTGTTGTTGGCTTAGCCACTACAAGCTACAGGGGCATTTTTATTTTTTTTACTTTGCCTCGTTTTTCGTGCATAATAATATTAATTGTTGTCCTAATTTTATGGTCTTAGGGAATGTTTGATAAAAATTGAATAAATCTGAATCTGAATGAGTTGAATCTGAATGAAAAAAAATTGCTTGATAATTGATATGTCTGAAACATCTGAATGACAAAACTTTATTATTTTATCCCTCTAAAAAATTCAAAATTGTTGTAAATTTATTTAATATTTCTTAATATAGTAGTTATTTTTTTTACTTCATTCAGCTGCTCATTCAGTCATTCAGCTAAAAAAATCTGACTTAGTCATTCAGCTCGTCCATCTTACCGATTCAGCCATTCAGATCAAAACAAACACACTGACCAATTCAGTCATTCAGATTCAGTTCTATTCAGCTCTAAACAAACACCCCCTTAGCCACTTCTAACAGGCAATACATTTTGTTTTTTTTTTCCTTTGACTCGTTTCCCGTGCTTGTACTGATATGTTTTGTTTTGTTTATTGGAGGCCAACTAAATTTGGTCAATCATATTCATATTGGCGGATCATGTACAATTAATATTAATTGAATCTTTTATTGGCTTAGCCGTGACAAGGTGTAGCCGCATTTTTTTTTCCTCGTTTCCCGTATAAATTTTGTTGGGTCAGCTGCTTCTAGCTTAGGCACTGTTTGTTTACATCTGATTGTCTCTTAATGGATTGTCTCTTATTCGCTAAGAGACATGATGTTTTTTGTTTGTTTTTCTGTTACCTCTGAATGCCTCTTAATCGGTAAGACAAAAAATAAAATCTTAATAATTAAGAGGTACCACTTAATAAAATTTTTTTGATAATTTTTTTTATATAAATATATTCAACAATATTATGCATTCATTTTTGTTAAATTGAATATTTAAAATTATTAAATAAAATTTTACCCTTTAAAATGATAAAATAGTGTCATTAAGAGACAACTTATTTTTAAGTTATCAAATAATTTTTTAGATTCAAACCTCATAACTATTAAGATGATCTAATTTATAAAGACATCATTATCATTTAGATCTTAATTCTCAGGTTTATCAAACACAACCTTAGTCCCAATTTTTTTTTCTTTGCCTCGTTTCTATTTGTTCATAATATTTGGTAATTAAATAAAAAAAATCTTTTCTATCAACATGTCATACATTTTTAATACTTTCTTTCTTTAGTTCTAAATTATAATATTATTACTTAATTTTAATAGTTAAATTTACACGCTTATAATTTTTTTTGATAATTATCAAAAAAACTAATTAGATCAATTGAACATTATGAAATAAAAAAATTATCCAAATTCTGAGTTTGAAAATATATCAAGTTCAACCAAATAGATAATCTTATTCACATAGTGCATATAAATCAATTTGTGTACATGAGATAAAGTTACAACATTTTCTATATCTCAGCCTCCGAAAGTACTCTTGCAACTTTTTTATAGAGTTCTCATGCGATTCGGTATCGAAAGACCATTACATCTTCTAAGGGCCACTTCTCTTTAGCAAAGATCACAGTCTGTTGTGTTATGTTGTATTGGTTGGATCTTTGCTATAAGACCCCAAATTTTATGAAATAAAAGTATTCAATTTTTCTTATAATTATTATTCAGTAAATGATTAAATTGATAAAAAGTTAAAGTTAAGGGTGATATATGTAAAGTTAACAAAATAAACAAGTGGTTATAAAATATTCATTGTTGTCAGAGAATATTCGTACGACGACGTAGCCATTTGTGGGCCCATAACCTACAGGTCTCAGGATCGAAACCTGGCTCTGATACAAGTGTAATGCCCTAAAATAGGTTCACACAACTTATTCTGAGTCGCCAAATACATGGTATAGAAAACAACTACAAACCTCATTATTACAATTTTCGTGCAAAATACGACAACACATATACTATGAGTTTTAATACAAATATATGTAACTTTCATGGTTCTCGACCACAACACCTTACAATGATACCTTACATAAAATTACAGTCAATAACTGTTATAGAAATTAAAATCTTTAAAAAATGCTCAAAGAAATATTCGTACATGGGAGACCATGCATCTAAGTTATAATAAATATCATATGACTTGAGAATCATCCTTGGTTGACTCAATAGACCCCAAAGAAAAACGAGAAGATTGCTATCATGTTCTTTCCAATGGTGAGTCTTCTCTTGTCATATAATTATCTCCATTGTCTCTAATTGAGAATTATATTTCAACCAAACTCCAAGATTATATAGGTAGTGCTCATAGATATACTCAGCAAGTGGATGTGCACAACCCTGTTTAATAACATACGACTTCATGTTATCATAAGATAAATTAGATTAATTTTTGTGCGATAAAATAAGTAACTCTCTTCGTTCTAAAATTAGATATATATGTTTGTTTCAAAATTAGGGATACACTTCTATTTTAAGATATAAAATACCATTATAATGCCCAATGTACCCTTACAAAGGTTACTGGGATAGAATGGTTTGCAATGAACATTTCATTGTCATTTGTCCCCACAATTTGCCTCTTGAGTCCGGTGTTCCTCGTATGTGTTGGGATCACAAGTGGCAGCCCTCAAGTATTTCGGGCTTTGATAAGCTGGGTTAGATGTGAGCTTGATAAGCTGGGGTTGGATGTGGGTGTAGTTGGTATAAGTGAGTTAGGCCATGTATCTGACTATTTCGCTAAAGGCCTCTGGGCAAGTCACACCTTTAGATTAGTTGACTACATCTATGTTGATTAATTAATCAGGGTGACCAAAATTAAAATGAGTTTAAAAATTTTAAAATTTTAACATAAATACAATTTGGAATTTCTAATTCAAAATTTCATAAAACATAGCATGCATACCTGTAAATACTTGGAGTGTCTGAACTGGAGCTTTCATTTCCTATACCTCTCATACCAAAAGTAGAGTTCTGGATCTGAATCTTCGAGAGAGTGATTACTATTTAGCTCAGTCTGAAAACTGAGCACTTGATCACTCACATCCCACAAAAATATTCCTTCTTTTGTTAGCAAGTTGCCAAGCCTTTTGACAGAGGAAGAAGAAACCATGGTGTTTGGTTATTATGTGTAAGCTTCGGAGTCTCTCTCTCTTATATCAATTGGGGATCTAGGGCTAACATTTCCACAGTTTTTCCCTTAAAACAAGTGGGAATATATCATTAAGAACAAGCTGGCCCAATATTAAATAATACAAATTAAGGGCCAAGAAGTAGGAAAGATAAGATTTTTTCTTTACTGCATGTGCGTGGTAGGTGGTAGGGTCGTAGGTAGTAGGTGGTGGGCGGTGGTCCTGCGTGCTAGGTGGTGGGTGGTCCTGCGCATTTTGAATTAAAGTATAATTATGACAACCAATGAATGAAAAGTATCCGTAGGTATACCATGTGTTTATTCTTTTTATAAACTTTTCCTCATTATTTATTTTACTCAACTAGTCAATTGTATGGTACTAGTATTCATTTTATTAATTATTCATTAATTACACAAATTCAAAACATTGAGACCAGCGTAAACTTTTGTTAAGAGAATTGATATTTTTATATAAAAATTTGATATTTTCACATGATTTATGTTATATGAATAGAAAAAAAGATTTTCATAAAAATATTATTTTAATATGTAAAAATATCAAAATTCTTTTGGGATAAATTACTTTTTAGTTATTGTATTAGGGTCTGATTTTTATTGTGATTATTGAAATTTTTTTTATTACAATTGAATAACTGTACTTTCAAATTTTCGTCCGAAAAATTTTCGTCATTACTTAAAATTTTCGTCCGAAAAAACAGACGAAAAAGCTGACTGTATAAGTTAGACTTTTTTTTAACTTATGTGGAGGCTGGAGCTCAAGTTGGTCTTTTTTTTTGCTTACGTGGAGGACTTGTAATAGTACAGAACTTATAATAGTACAGTGACTTATATCACTTCTCTTCTCTTCTCTTTTATCTTTAAAGAAAATGGAGTGGTAAAATTTATTATCTTTAAATAATAATAATAATAATTTTAAAATAATAGTAATAGTAATAATAATAATTTTGAAATAACAATAATAATAATTATTAAATAAAAATAATTTTAAAATAATAACAATAAAAATAATAATAATTTTAAAAATTTTAAAAATATTATATAAATTATAAAAATATAAAAATATTTTTATATAAAGCTGATGTGTATTTAAAAAATAATATTTTTATTAATTTAAATTATTTGAGCAGGGATAAATTTGACAAATTATTTTTTATTCTCCATTAAAAAAAAAAAAAACAAATTTCATACAAATTTGTAGGGAACAAACCCCCAAATATAATTAATTTTATAAAATTAATTATTATTATTATTTAAAAATTATTATTAATATTATTTTGAAATTATTATTAATACTATTATTATTAAAAAATATTATTATTATTTTAAAATTATTATACAATACTATTAATTTTACTCCGAAGTTCTACATATTATTAAAATTATTATTATTAATAGTATTATTATTATTATTATTATTATTATTTATTATTATTATTTTACAATTATTATTACTAATAGTATTTTATTATTATTATTATTTAGTTAATAATTTCAACCTTTTTTCTTGTTTTGATAGGCAAATAAAATTTTTATAAATTAACACGTCAAAACTGTGTGAAACCAAATTTATTAATAATTTACAAAGAAATGACTCCAAACGAAGCTGCTGCAGCTACAGCGACAAATTCATATTAATATAAATATCTGAAATAAAAGAGTTTAAAATTTTATCTTAATTATTATTTATATTTAATATTATTATTATTATTATTATTATTATTATTTTAAAATTATTATTATTAATAGTATTTTTTTTATTATTATTAATATTTTTAAATAATAATAATTAATTGTTGTATTATAGAACTTCGGAGTAAAATTTATATTTTAAAATATTAATAATAATAATAATAAAATACTATTAATAATAATAATTTTAATAATAATAATAATAATAATAATTTTATTAAATTAATTGTATTTTGGGGTATGTGCCCTACAGATTTGTATGAATTTTTTTTTAATGGAGAATAAAAAATGATTTGTCAAATTTACCGTTGCTCAAATAATTTAAATTAATAAAATAATAAAAATATTATTTTTTAAATACATATTAGCTTCATATAAAAAGTGACCAAAAAGTAATTTATCCCAATTTCTTTTGCTAAAGACTTTTGGGCTAAAACTCAACACAGACGTAGTCCACTAAGAGCATCTCCAACGGTAGTAGCAAAAAAAACTTTTCAAATTGAAATTTGTTGACCTGCGTGACAATTTGAAGAGCATTATTGGTTAGTTTCATATTTTGTTTCTCATCAGTCTTTTCAATTCAATGAGTTATACATCAAACTCATCAAGCAAAATAAAAATTTTTAGCCTTTCATAAATGTTTTGAAAAGAGAGAATGAAGTTGCAGATTTGATGACTAAGATTGAAGGGATTGTTGGAGATAAATTTTCTGATGTGGCTCACCTATTTAAGTATCTCAAAGTGATTAAAGAAGCTGTTGAAGATGTTCTAATACGGAGTAATATTTGACTTCTATAAAAAAAAGTTGAGATAGTCAAACATCAATATCAAACAAAAAGTTTAAGAGTGCAAATATAAAATATGCAACACTGGAGAACTGGATTTTGGTTAATATGAGAGAACTTTTATATTTCGTTTAAAGAAATTGTAATTCAAAAGGTTATAATAATGAAATAGCAAAGTTGATCGTGAATATCGTAAATGATTGAATCATGTCTAGTTCTTTTGTAGATTTTCTCTCTGCATAAGAATTTCCATAATATATTTATTGAATATTATAATCTTTCAATACAACACGAAACTCTCACTTAAAAGGTAGGAGACCAACCAAGAAAAAAGATTTTCTACTTGGTCTATTTGTTTCTATTATCTTGGGTGGAGGTAATTAGGCGTAACAAAATATGATTAGTTAGATTTGATTTATAAAATTTAGTTGGGTTTCATTTAAGAATTAAAATTATATTATTTATTTTTAATATGAGTTGTGTGAGTTACAATCATATAGTTATGGGTCAAATATAGGTCAACTCATATTTCAAAATTTAAGCTTACCATTATTATGGTCAAATTAAACTAATTGTAAGACCCCGATTTTTTTTTAATAAAATAGAATTTTCTCTATTTATTATTTTGAAATAGTAAGGGTTGAATTGATTAATGGGGTTAGTTATGGGTAAAATGCGCAAATATTTTTTAAATAAGCAGGTGGTAATAAAATATTCATTGTTGTCGAGGAATATTCGTTTGGTCGTGGAATATTCTTGCTGTCGGGGAATATTCGTACGACGGCGCAGCCTTTTGTGGGCCTCATAACGGAAAGTGATTGAATGAAGAAAACGACAAGTATAAGTTGTTTATAAATAACAGCGTAGTTGTTACCGTTAACACTGTTGGAATAACAACGTATTTTATTTTATTGATTCAATAATTGTTGCGTTGATATTTTATATTACTGTTGTTTCAATAATTGTCACTACACAGTATTTTCCATTCTCAAAGCAATAATTCATATTAACTGAATAATATTATTAGATAACATTATTGATAATATCTAGAAAGTTCTGTCTAAGGAGAGGTTTGGTCATCTAATTGCGCGCCAGTAAGGAGAGATCCTTATTGGAAAGCCCCCTCTTTCTTGGGAACTGCCTGGTTGTCAGTATTGTGATTCTGTAATATTATTTGTGAATAATTAATTATTAATTTATATGATGAGAAAAATATTCATTTTATATGGATATAGATGGAGAAATTTTTTAAAGTGACAATTGTTGAAAATCAATATTTTATCTTTTTAAATAAAATAATATTTTATTATATTATTATAATATAATAATGATGATATTTTTATAATGAATGTGGTATATATGAGTAAATGAGGAGGAAGAGTATTTTTGTTGCAATAAATATTAAAAACATGTTAAACATGTTGGTGGACCCATTTCTTGACTAAAATTTGATTATAGCCTGTAAATCGTCCGTTTGTGAATTTCGGTCAATTTTTATTTAAAATTTAGAAAAACTTTCTTCTACAAAGTTGTAGAGAATTGAATTTCCTATAAAAAACTGCAAGATTCGAATTTTCTGATAAAAAAGCTATTTATTATGAATTATTGAAGTTCCGAAGTTCCGAAATAATTGATTTTTGAAAGTTTTAATTATTTTTAGTAACAAAAACGTTTTTTTGATTTAGTTGACTATTGGTGGCTGATATTTGGATCTGATTTGGTGTGCGTAAGAATTTTTATATAATATATTAATATTATATTAAATTTTCTACTTTGGTGTTCTAAGCATTTTTCTATAAATAGGGTGCTTAGGTTAGAATTAAAAATCACACCAGAAACTAAAGATTTCTCTCTCTATAATATCGAGCGTATTTTGTGAGTATTTTTATACTTTGAGTTTTGTTATACGGTGTAAATTCCTTCAGCACTATATCTGATATTCCAACCAGAAGTACTATTCTTTCTGAGGTAAGGGATGTTATTTTCTTCGTAAATAATATTATTTCTTCAATATAATTATGCCGAAATATTGGTTGAAACTTTTTATCAAATTTAGAATTTTTTTCATGTCGGAGTTACTATTCACGAGTTACTATTCACGAGTACTATTCACGAAGCATGATATTTTTTTTTTTGAAATTTCTATCTTTTAGTGTCGGAGTTACTATTCACGTATACTGTAAGACCCCAACTTATTAATAAATAAAATCAAATTTTCTCTAAATATTATTGTGAATAATAAGGGGTTAATTTGATACAAATACTTTGGTTATGGGTTAAATGTGCAAATTTTGCAAAATAAGCAAGTGGTTATAAAATATTCATTTTGTCTGGGAATATTCGTTTGGTCGTGGAATATTCTTGCTGTCGGGAAATATTCGTACGACGGCGCAGCCTTGTGTGGGCCCCATAACGGAAAGCGATTGGATGAAAAAAATGACAAGTATAAGTTATTTATAAATAACGGCGTAGTTGTTACCGTTAATACTGTTGGAATACCCGGTGATTAAAATACAGTAGCACACGGTATTGCACCAATTATTGATTCTTACGTAAGAAGGCACTACTCAATAATTGTTACAGTAGTTATTGTTCAATATTTTATTTTATTGATTCAATAATTGTTGCATTGATATTTTATATTATTGTTGTTTCAATAATTGTTGCTGCACAGTATTTTCTATTATCAGATCAATAATTCATATTATTTGAATAATATTATTAGATAACATTATTGGCAATGTCTAGAAAGTTCTGTCTAAGGAGAGGTTTGGTCATCTAATTGCGCGCCAGTAAGGAGAAATCCTTATTGGAAAGCCCCCTCTTTCCTGGGAACGACCTGGTTGTCATAAATGTGATTCTGTAATATTATTTGTGAATAATTAATTATTGATTCATATGATAAGGAAATATTTATTTTATGTGGATATAAATGAGGGATATATTTTTGTGGTTAAAAATGAAGGAGTTAATGTTGAGGTGTTTTATCAGTATTTTTATCGGAATGGAGGTATTAAAAATCAAATCAGGGTTTTTGAGAAATATTGCGGGTGTTATAATTTTTAATCCGACCGTTGGATCGTGGTAATTTTTGGATATGTTATACATATATAAGTTGAGTATATGTCCACAAATTTTGAACCGTTAAAAATGAACGTATGATTTATTATGAATTTTACGAGATAACTGGTTCAGAAATTGTTGAATTTTCGGAGTTTATCATTTTGATGGAAAATTCTAGAATTGGTGGGCCCCACTTGTGGTTGGTGAAGAAATGTGCTGAATTATATTTCAAATGTGGTGGGTGGGAATAGTAGCAGGTAAAGCCATCAGGTTGCAGGTCAAACCTACTAAAATTTTCCTATAAATAGAGGGCTAAGTTAGAATTGAAAATCACACCAGAAACAAGTTTTCTCTCTTTCTCTCTCTAGATTATTGAGTGTATTTTGTGAGTATTTAGATACTTTGAGAGTTTCTATTCATCAGAGCAAGTTTCTTTCAGCCTTATACCGGTATTCCGACCAGAAGTACTGATATCTTGAGGTAAGGGATATTATTTTCTTCTTAAATGATATTATTTTCTTCAATATCATTATGCTGAAATATTGATATGAGTTTTTATCAAATTTGGAACTTTTTGTGTCGGGGTTACTATTCACGTATACGTTACTATTCACGTATACGGTACTATTCACGAATACGGCACTATTCACCGAAAAATAAAAATTTTCCCTTTTTGTCCAAGATGTCTATTATGGTTACTATCTTTGATTGTATCCATGTTTTGATCTTTATTTTTGAATTCTGCTTCACAATTGATTATTATGAAGTATTATTGATCTTGGATAAACTGTTATACGAATCCCTAATATTGTCCTTCTGTCTTACTGGATTCGTTCTCTTTAAGATATTTTTCATCATCCTCAGTCCTAAATGATGATATTAATGAATATCTTTGGCCTGTAGTGCAAAGATGTATGATTACTTGATGAATATCTTTGGCCTGTAGTGCAAAGATGAACAGGTGTTGAGATGAACATGACTGACAGATGATACAAATGAATATCTTTGGCCTGTAGTGCAAAGATGAATATTTGGATAAAGATGATTATTAATTGATGTTACAGGGATAAAATATTGATGATGGACTTTTAAATCTTAGAAGATAGTAGAATTCTTTCTCTACTTGACTCTTCTAATGGTTTGCTGTTTCCGCTGCAGTTGTTGATCTAAAACTTGTTGTCGATTATATTTTATCAGATTTTTCCCTGTTGAAGACTAACGATAATTTGTTTGTATATTATCTTAGTCATAATATTCTTTACTGGGCTAGTTGAGCTCACCCTTTTCCTTTTTGTTCCATTTTTCTTCTCAGGAGGTGAGAACATAGCAGGATCTAGTCGGGGTATGGAGTGATGGTTCTAGAAAGATGTTTTAGCAGTCCTCACTATTTCTGTAAAATAGTGTTTGAATAATTGTAATGAGGATTTATTTGAGTGTGGATATTGTCTAGAAGACAATATTTGTATTTAAACTCACAGTATGTGTTGTCGTATTTTGCACGACATTTGTATTATTGAAGTTGTAGTTTGCTTTCTGTACCATGTATTTGGCGACTCAGAATGGGTGTTGTATACCTATTTTGGGGGCGTCACAGTTGGTATCAGAGCTTAGGGATATGATCCCTGGCTGAGATGTGAGACAAGAACTAGGAGGGGAGAGACGGGGAATTCCTTCACTAGTATGACTTGACTAAGTTTATTTGGTGTTTATTTGGTCGGTCAGAGTATAGGGATAATATATGACATGACTATTAACCCTTGTTTTATGGCAGTATTTAAGAATGGCAGCTGAGAACGTTAATAATGGAGTGAATCAGACCGTGGAAACACCTTTGATCACCACCCAGGGGAACGTGCAACAGGAAGGCAATATTCCTCCTGTAAACAACGTTACCGAGCAAACGATGAATGATGGAATGTTTAGGAGCTTTTTGCAGTTCATGCAAAATCAGACGAGGGAGACTCGTGTGCATAATACGGGTGGAAATGATAACAACGCGCGGTTTGTCACAGCTAAGCAGTTCAAAGAATTGGGACCACCAGAATTTAAGGGAAAGCCGGATCCGATCATGGCGGAAACGTGGGTCAAGCAAATTACCAAGATATTCGATGTCTTGGGATGCACGGAGGAACAGAAGGTTCCATTCGCCACCTTTATGTTCCGCGGTGAGGCAGACTACTGGTGGGAGTCTGTGAAGCGTACCCAGCCTGACGCACTCAACATGTCCTGGGAAACATTTCAAAAACTGTTCAATGACAAGTACTTTCCTGAAAGTATTCGTCATATGAAGGAGGTAGAGTTTATCAGACTGGAACAAAACAACATGACGGTGTCCCAGTACGAGGCAAAGTTTGCAGAGTTATCCAGGTTTGCACCTCATTTGGTCGAAAATGAGGAACGAATGACAAGGATGTTTCTGAGAGGTCTAAAACCCGAGATTCGACAATATCTTATCTCTCATAAATTTTCTTTATATTCAGATGTTGTAAATAGGGCTCAATTATTAGAGCGAGATAATGAGTATGTGCAACCGAGGGACCACAACCAGGGTCATACCGGTGGCGGCAGTCATCGAAGCAATGAAAACCAGCAGGGAGAAAAATATTCGGACAAAAGCGGTAACCACTCTAGTGGTAATCGTGGTCGTGATAATAGAAGGAGCGAGTCGAGAGGAGATTTCAAGAAGAGAAGGTACAACAATGATAACGTGAAGACGTCAGCACAAACATCAACTGTTTCTAGGGGAGGAGAACGACCACCGGTCGTATGTTACAAATGTGGGAAAGAGGGACATATCAGCCCAAACTGCCCACAACAATCCAAGGTATGTTATAACTGTGGAAAGGAGGGTCATATAGCTCGAGAGTGTTCTGTAGCAAAACCAAGTTCAGCGGGGATGGTGACTCCAAAAGTTGTCCCGGATAAGTCGAAATCAGCGGTTCCTGGAAGGGCGTTTGTCGTTACTGGCCAAAACGCGAGAAACCCGAACGAGGTGATCACGGGTAAGCTAATCTTGAATTCTTGCGAAGTTTATACTTTACTAGATACCGGTTCTACCCATTCTTTTATCTCTCCTGCTTGTGCTCAACGTTTAAACTTGACTCCGGAGAAATTGAACTTTAACTTATCTGTTGAAACTCCGTTGGGTGAAACCTTCGTTACATCTACAGTTTATAAATCTTGCATGATCCAAGTTGGCACTATCACATTACCTGTTGATCTTATCTCTTTAAAGATACTTGCTTTTGATGTGATTTTAGGAATTGATTGGTTAACCACTCATCATGCTAAAATTGATTGTTTTCGTAAGGTTGTTAGTTTTCATATTCCTAACCAACCTGTCATACGAATTCAAACTACTAAACCACTAAAATCAGTCACTGTCATATCGAGCCACAAAGCTATTCGTTTATTGAAAAACGGATGTCAAGCTTTCTTAGCCCATGTTATGGATTTGAACAAAGACAAGTCAGATTTGAATAATATTTCTATTGTTAGAGAATTTCCCGATGTATTTCCTGAAGAACTTCCTGGTCTACCCCCAGAACGTGAAGTTGAATTCTTTATTGACCTTGAACCCGGTACAAAGCCCATTTCTAAAACTCCATATCGAATGGCTCCTATTGAACTTCAGGAGTTAAAAGTCCAACTACAGGAGTTGTTGGACATCGGTTTTATTCGTCCTAGTACGTCTCCTTGGGGTGCTCCTGTTTTATTCGTAAAGAAGAAAGACGGGAGTATGCGACTTTGTATCGACTATCGAGAATTGAATCATGTCACTATCAAGAATAGGTATCCGCTACCTCGCATTGATGACCTGTTCGACCAGTTACAAGGAACACAATTCTTTTCAAAGATCGACCTTCGTTCTGGATATCATCAGCTGAAGATTAAAACTGAGGATATTCCAAAGACTGCCTTCAGAACTCGGTACGGGCATTATGAATTCTTAGTAATGTCTTTTGGATTGACTAATGCTCCTGCTGCCTTCATGGATATGATGAACCGTGTATTCAAAGAATATTTGGATCAGTTCGTTGTTGTCTTTATTGATGACATCCTCATCTATTCCAAAAGCCGTGAAGATCATGAGCGCCATTTGAAGCTGGTACTGCAAAGGCTTCGTGAAAATAAGCTATATGCCAAATTGAAGAAATGCGAGTTCTGGCTTGAGGAAGTAGCATTCCTTGGGCACGTGGTGTCAAAACATGGAGTATCTGTCGACCCGGCGAAGATTGAAGCCATACAAAGTTGGGAGCAACCGAAGTCGGTAACCGAAGTACGTAGCTTTCTAGGCTTAGCTGGTTATTATCGGAGATTTGTGGAAGGATTTTCTCGAATCGCTACTCCGTTAACTCAGCTGACTCGGAAAGATACAAAATTCGTATGGAGTGAGGAATGCGAGAAGAGTTTCCAAGAACTCAAGAGGAGACTCATTTCGGCACCTGTTCTGACAATACCATCTGGTTCGGATGGATTTGTTATCTACAGCGATGCTTCAGGCAAAGGGTTAGGATGTGTTCTCATGCAACATGGGAAAGTCATAGCCTATGCCTCACGACAACTCAAAGAATATGAGAGGAATTATCCTACTCATGATTTGGAGTTGGCAGCAGTCGTTTTTGCGTTGAAGATCTGGAGACACTACCTGTATGGGGAGAAAGTGGAGATCTATACAGATCATAAAAGCCTCAAATATTTCTTCACCCAAAAGGAACTCAACATGCGGCAGCGACGTTGGCTCGAGCTGTTGAAAGATTACGATCATACCATCCAATATCATCCTGGAAAAGCAAACGTAGTAGCTGACGCATTGAGTAGAAGATCATATGCGGGTACGAGTGCAATATTGTTAACACAAAGGCCCATTTTGTATGACTTGCAAAGGATGGAGATAGAGATGAAGGCTCCAAGTACCCACATGATGATATCAAATATACGAGTAGAACCGACTTTAATCGATAAAGTTAAAGCTGCTCAAGCTACGGACATGGAGCTGATGCGTATGAAGAAGAAAGTGCAAGAAGGTGCTATTCCAGAAGCAAGAATCGATGAAGAAGGAATACTTCGAGTCAACTCCAGACTTTGTGTTCCTAACGATTTTGACTTGAAGCATAGAATAATGATGGAGGCACACAACACACCGTTTGCAATCCATCCTGGGAGTACCAAAATGTATCACGATCTTCGACATACATTTTGGTGGAGCAATATGAAAAGAGAGATCGCGGAGTTTATCTCGAGGTGTTTAACTTGTCAACGTGTAAAGGCGGAGCATCAAGTGCCAAAGGGTCCATTGCAACCACTTGAGATCCCGAAATGGAAGTGGGAACACATTACTATGGATTTTGTTACGGGTCTTCCCAAGGTTTCTCAAGGCATAGATGCGATTTGGGTTATTGTTGATAGATTAACCAAGTCCGCTCATTTCTTGCCGATACGTGAGACTTATTCCCTTGAACGTCTTGCTAGTATGTACGTGAACGAGATTGTGAGATTGCATGGCATGCCAGTATCCATAGTTTCGGATCGTGACCCAAGATTCACTTCACGATTTTGGGTTAGCTTGCAGAAAGCTATGGGCACGGATTTACGATTCAGTTCGGCATACCATCCTCAAACGGACGGACAATCAGAGAGGACTATTCAAACTCTTGAAGATCTATTAAGACTTTGTGTCCTAGATCTCAAAGGGAGTTGGGATAAGTACCTACCATTGGTGGAATTCTCCTACAACAACAGTTATCAGGCGAGCATAGGTGTGGCTCCATTCGAGGCGTTGTATGGAAGAAAATGTCGTTCTCCAGTATGCTGGGACGAGGTGGGTGAAGCAACATTGTTGGGACCAGAGTTGGTACGCATTACTACAGAGAAGATCCAAACGATTCGACAACGTATACAAACGGCACAGGATCGACAAAAGAGTTATGCGGATCTTCATCGGAAGGACGTGGAATTTAATATTGGGGATCATGTATTATTACGTGTTGCACCATGGAAGGGAGTTACAAGATTTGGGAAGAGAGGAAAGCTCAATCCAAGATTTGTTGGTCCATTTGAGATTCTTGAGCGAATAGGAAATGTGGCATATAGACTCGCATTACCTCCAAGCATGTCTCGTGTTCATAATGTTTTTCACATATCTATGCTTCGTAAATATGTTAAAGACCCGAACCACATTATTGAGTTAGAACCAGACGAGATAGCTGAAGATTTAACGTACGAGGAGGTACCTGTTAAGATCTTGGATAGGAAAGAGCATGTCCTACGCACGAAGGTTATACCACAAGTTAAGGTTTTGTGGAGAAACCATGCTATTGAAGAAATGACCTGGGAGTTGGAATCAGAAATGAAAGCGAGGTATCCTCACCTTTTTGAAACATCAGGTACGTACGTCAATTTCGAGGACGAAATTTCATAAGGAGGGGAGGTTGTAAGACCCCAACTTATTAATGAATAAAATCAAATTTTCTCTAAATATTATTGTGAATAATAAGGGGTTAATTTGATATAATACTTTGGTTATGGGTGAAATGTGCAAATTTTGCAAAATAAGCAAGTGGTTATAAAATATTCATTTTGTCGGGAATATTCGTTTGGTCGTGGAATATTCTTGCTGTCGGGAAATATTCGTACGACGGCGCAGCCTTGTGTGGGCCCCATAACGGAAAGCGATTGGATGAAGAAAATGACAAGTATAAGTTATTTATAAATAACGGCGTAGTTGTTACCGTTAATACTGTTGGAATACCCGGTGGTTAAAATACAGTAGCACACGGTATTGCACCAATTATTGATTCTTACGTAAGAAGGCACTACTCAATAATTGTTACAGTAGTTATTGTTCAATATTTTATTTTATTGATTCAATAATTGTTGCATTGATATTTTATATTATTGTTGTTTCAATAATTGTTGCTGCACAGTATTTTCTATTATCAGATCAATAATTCATATTATTTGAATAATATTATTAGATAACATTATTGGCAATGTCTAGAAAGTTCTGTCTAAGGAGAGGTTTGGTCATCTAATTGCGCGCCAGTAAGGAGAAATCCTTATTGGAAAGCCCCCTCTTTCCTGGGAACGGCCTGGTTGTCATAAATGTGATTCTGTAATATTATTTGTGAATAATTAATTATTGATTCATATGATAAGGAAATATTTATTTTATGTGGATATAAATGAGGGATATATTTTTGTGGTTAAAAATGAAGGAGTTAATGTTGAGGTTTTTATCAGTATTTTTATCGGAATGGAGGTATTAAAAATCAAATCAGGGTTTTTGAGAAATATTGCGGGTGTTATAATTTTTAATCCGACCGTTGGATCGTGGTAATTTTTGGATATGTTATACATATATAAGTTGAGTATATGTCCACAAATTTTGAACCGTTAAAAATGAACGTATGATTTATTATGAATTTTACGAGATGACTGGTTCAGAAATTGTTGAATTTTCGGAGTTTATCATTTTGATGGAAAATTCTAGAATTGGTGGGCCCCACTTGTGGTTGGTGAAGAAATGTGCTGAATTATATTTCAAATGTGGTGGGTGGGAATAGTAGCAGGTAAAGCCATCAGGTTGCAGGTCAAACCTACTAAAATTTTCCTATAAATAGAGGGCTAAGTTAGAATTGAAAATCACACCAGAAACAAGTTTTCTCTCTTTCTCTCTCTAGATTATTGAGTGTATTTTGTGAGTATTTAGATACTTTGAGAGTTTCTATTCATCAGAGCAAGTTTCTTTCAGCCTTATACCGGTATTCCGACCAGAAGTACTGATATTTTGAGGTAAGGGATATTATTTTCTTCTTAAATGATATTATTTTCTTCAATATCATTATGCTGAAATATTGATATGAGTTTTTATCAAATTTGGAACTTTTTGTGTCGGGGTTACTATTCACGTATACGGCACTATTCACGTATACGGCACTATTCACGAATACGGCACTATTCACCGAAAAATAAAAATTTTCCTTTTTGTCCAAGATGTCTATTATGGTTACTATCTTTGATTGTATCCATGTTTTGATCTTTATTTTTGAATTCTGCTTCACAATTGATTATTATGAAGTATTATTGATCTTGGATAAACTGTTATACGAATCCCTACTATTTGTCCTTCTGTCTCATTGGATTCGTTCTCTTTAAGATATTTTTCATCATCCTCAGTCCTAAATGATGATATTACTGAATATCTTTGGCCTGTAGTGCAAAGATGTATGATTACTTGATGAATATCTTTGGCCTGTAGTGCAAAGATGAACAGGTGTTGAGATGAACATGACTGACAGATGATACAAATGAATATCTTTGGCCTGTAGTGCAAAGATGAATATTTGGATAAAGATGATTATTAATTGATGTTACAGGGATAAAATATTGATGATGGACTTTTAAATCTTAGAAGATAGTAGAATTCTTTCTCTACTTGACTCTTCTAATGGTTTGCTGTTTCCGCTGCAGTTGTTGATCTAAAACTTGTTGTCGATTATATTCTATCAGATTTTTCCCTGTTGAAGACTAACGATAATTTGTTTGTATATTATCTTAGTCATAATATTCTTTACTGGGCTAGTTGAGCTCACCCTTTTCCTTTTTGTTCCATTTTTCTTCTCAGGAGGTGAGAACATAGCAGGATCTAGTCGGGGTATGGAGTGATGGTTCTAGAAAGATGTTTTAGCAGTCCTCACTATTTCTGTAAAATAGTGTTTGAATAATTGTAATGAGGATTTATTTGAGTGTGGATATTGTCTAGAAGACAATATTTGTATTTAAACTCACAGTATGTGTTGTCGTATTTTGCACGACATTTGTATTATTGAAGTTGTAGTTTGCTTTCTGTACCATGTATTTGGCGACTCAGAATGGGTGTTGTATACCTATTTTGGGGGCGTCACATATACGGCACTATTCACGAATACGACACCATTCACAGAAAAATTAAATTTTCTTTTCTGTGTCCAAGATTGTCTTTTATGATTCCTATCTTTGATTGGATCTATGTTTTGATCATTCTTGAATTTTACTCCACTCTGATTATTTATGAAGTATTTTTGAACTTGGATTGTTTAAAGTACGAATCCTTAATATTTGTTCTTTTGTTTCACTAGATTCGTTTTCTTTAAAATATATTTTTCATCATCCTCAGTTCTAAA
Source organism: Panax notoginseng (assembly GCA_016801055.1). Taxonomy (NCBI): domain Eukaryota; kingdom Viridiplantae; phylum Streptophyta; class Magnoliopsida; order Apiales; family Araliaceae; genus Panax; species Panax notoginseng. Next base: position 21,630,611 of record CM029015.1, on the reverse strand, counting down.
TGATGATATTACTGTATATCTTTGGCCTGAAGTGTAAAAATTAATAATTTTATGATGAATATCTTTGGCCCGTAGTGTAAAGATGAACAGGTGTTGAGATGAACATGACCAACTGATGAATATCTTTGGCCTGTAGTGCAAAGATGAATATTTGATTCAAGATATTTATTGATTGATGTTACAGGAATAAAATATTGTTGATGGACTTTTAAATTCATATATGATAGTAGATTTCATCCTCTACTTAACTCTTCTAATGAATTATTATTTCACTGCGAATATTGATTTAAAATTTGTTGTCTATTGTATTCTATTAAATTTTTCCCTGTTGAAGACTAACGATAATTTGTTCTATATTATCTTAGTCATAATATTCTTTACTGGGCTATTTGAGCTCACCCTTTTCCTTTTTGTTCCATTTTTCTTCTCAGGAGGCGAGAATGTAGCGGGTACTAGTCGGGATATGGAATGATGGTTCAAGATTGTTGTCTTAGTAGTCCTCACTATTTTGTAAAATAGTGTATCAATAAGTATAATGAGGACTTAATTGAGTATGAATACTGTCTAGATGACAATATTTGTATTTAAACTCACAGTATGTGTTGTCGTATTTTGCACGACAATTGTAATAATAAAGTTGTAGTTATTTCTGTACCATGTATTTGGCGACTCAGAATAGGTTGGGTGGAATGGACCTATTTTGGGGGCGTCACAGTTGGTATCAGAGATTAGGGATATGGTCTCTGGCGGAGATCGGAGAATAGAACTAGGAGGAGAGAGACGAGTAAATCATTCGCTAGTATGTCCTACCTAAGCTTATTTGTTGGTTGGTCAGAATATAAGGATATTATGTGATATGTTAATTTCTTTAATTAACCCTTGTTTTATGGCAGTAATTGAGAATGTCGGCTGAGAATGTTAACAGTGGAGTAAATGAGACTGTGGAGACACCTTTGCTCACCAATGAGGAGAACGTTCAACAGGCCGATAATGTTCCACTTGTGAACAACACCACTGATCAGACGATGAACGATGGGATGTTTAGAAGCTTTTTGCAATTCATGCAAAATCAGACGAGGGAGACTCGTGTATAAAATACCGGTGGAAATGATAGCAACGCACGGTTTATCACAGCCAAACAGTTCAAAGAGTTGGGATCACCAGAATTCTGGGCAAAGCCGGATCCGATTAAGGCGGAGACGTGGATCAAGCAAATTACCAAGATATTCAATGTCTTGGGATGCACGGAGGAACAGAAGGTTCCATTCGCCACTTTTATGTTTCGTAACGAGGCTGATTACTGGTGGAAATCTATGAAGCGTATCCAGCCAGTCGCACTCAGCATGTCTCGGGAAACGTTTCAGAAACTGTTCAATGACAAGTACTTTCCTGAAAGTATTCTTCATATGAAGGAGGTAGAGTTTATTAGACTAGAACAGAACAACATGACGGTGTTCCAGTACGAGGCAAAATTTGTAGAGTTATACAGGTTTGCACCTCATTTGGTGGAGAATGAGGAACGTATGACGCAAATATTTTTGAGAGGTTTCAAACCCGACATACGTAAATATCTCATTTCTCATAAATTTTTTCTATATTCAGATGTTGTGAATAGGGCTCAGTTATTGGAGCGCGATAATGAGTCAGCTCAATCGAAGAATAACGACCTATAACTCGATGATAATCGTACCGATGACAACGGTCATCAGAACAAGGATAAGCATCGTGGAGGAAATTATCGTGCCAGAAATGGTAACCACTTCGGTGGTAATCATGGTCAAGATAATAGAAAAAATAACTCAAGTGGAAATTTTAAGAAGAGAAGTTTAACGATGACGGGAAGATGTCGGCAGCAGCACCAGCAACAAATTCTAGGGCAGGAGAACGACCGCCAGTTAGATGCTATAAATGCGGAGAGGAGGGACATATAAGTCCAAACTGTTCACAGCCTTCCAAGGTATGCTATAATTGTGGAAAAAAAGGTCATATCGCTCGAGATTATACGGTAGCGAAACCCAGTCCAGCGGGGATGGTGACTCAAAAGGCTGTCCCAAAAAAGTCAAAGTCAACGATTTCTGGAAGAGCGTTTGTCGTGACTGGTCAGAATGCGAGGAACCCGAACGAAGTTAGCACGAGTTAGTTAATTATAAATTTTTACGAAGTTTATACCTTATTAGATACCGGTTCTACCCATTCTTTTAACTCTCCTGCTTGTGCTCAACATTTAAACTTGACTCCGGAGAAATTAAACTTTGACCTATCTGTGGAGACTCCATTAGGAGAAACTTTCATCACATCTACTATTTATAAATCTTGTTTGATCCAAGTTGGCACCATCACATTACCTGTTGACCTTATTTCTTTAAAGATACTTACTTTTGATGTGATTTTAGGGATTGATTGATTAACTACTCATCATGCCAAATTGATTGCTTTCGTAAGGTTATTAGTTTTCATATTCCTAAGCAACCTATTATTCGAATTCAAGCAACCAAACCATTGAAGTCAAACTCTTTCATATCAAGCCATAAAGTCATTCATTTATTGAAAAACGGATGTCAAGTTTTCTTAGCCCATGTTATGGACTTGAACAAAAATACGTCAGATTTGAATGATATTTCTATTGTTAGTAAATTTCCTGATGTATTTCCTAAAGAATTTCTTGGCTTACTCCTAAAGTGTGATATTGAATTTTGTATCGACTTTGAACCTGGTAAAAAACTCATTTCTAAAATCTCATATCGAATGGCTCCTATTGAACTTCAGGAGTTAAAAATTCAACTATAGAATTTGGTACCCGAGCCTCTATCTGGTGACTTCCTTTGTAGAATACACCGAAGCCAAACTCTCAGTAGGGGACGCCATATTTGTGTGGTAGTAAACTGATAGGTACCATTGTTGTAAGACCCCGAATTTTATGAAATAAAAGTATTCAATTTTTCTTATAGTTACTATTCAGTAAATGGTTAAATTGATAAAAGTTAAAGTTAAGGGTGATATATGATTTTTTTTCAAAAATACACAAGTGGTTATAAAATATTCATTGTTGTCGGGGAATATTCGTTTGGTCGTGGAATATTTTTTTTGTCGGGGAATATTCGTACGACGGCGCAGCCATTTGTGGGCCCCATAACAGAATAACTATCGGATGAAGAAAACGATAAATTTAAGTTCTTATAAATAAACGGCGTAATTATTACCGTTAACACTGTTGGAATACCTGGTAGTTAAAATACAGTAATACGCGTAGTTGCACAGTAGCACACGGTATTACACAATATTTTTTTAAATTTTTGATTCTTACGTGAGAAGACTTTCTCACTTTTTCTCTCTAGATTATCGAGTGTATTTTGTGAGTATTTAGATACTTGGTGAGTTGCTATTCATCAGTGCAAGTTTCCTTCAGCGTTTTATCCGATATCCAGTCAAAAGTGCTGCTCTTTTGAGGTAAGGGATAGTAAGGGATTTTAAGGGTTGTTATGTTTTTCAGTTTCGTACTTTTTCAGACCTTCAAAAATTTTGAAAAAATTTGAAATGATATTTTGATGAGTTTTCTTGATTGTGTCCAAAAATGGTGATTTTTGGATGTATAGAATAAGAGTTATGAATTTTATGAGAAAAGACTATTTCAAAAGTAACCGCTTATAATTCCTTGTGGTTAACTCCAAAATTGATAAAATTTTTATTGGGAGTACATCTATATAATATTAGTGTACTCTGTAAATTTCAGAATTTTTGGATAAAAGTACAATTTATGATAAATGTCTAAATATTCGGCGGTTTTGACCATATGAAAAATAGTAAATGAGTTTTAAAAATTCTGAGAAAAATATATGTTCAATATGGGACTATATTCTGCTAAATCCCAGAAAAGAAATATTTTTGGAACTGATTTGGTATTTTTCATAAAAATAGACTAGTTATGAGAAAATGAATTAAATATGTTATGTGAAGTAAAAAAATTGAAAAATAGGATTTTATGGCTTGAGAATCCTATATGAGGTTTATGAAGATTTTTGATGAGGGTTTTAGTTATTGATGATGAAATCTTAAGAGTTGACATTTTATGATGATTAAATGCATTAATTAGTAAAGTGTAAACAATTTAAATAAATTGTTTATAAACTTAAGAAATATTATTCTTTTAATATCATTATACCGAAATATTGGTATGTATATTATTGTGAAATTTTTACCTTTTTCATGTCAGAGTTACTATTCATGAGTTACTATTCACGAGTTACTATTTATGAGTTATTATTCATGAGTTACTATTCACGACAAAATTAGTTTCTTTTTCTAACCAAATTATAATTGATTTATGAATATTGCTCTTGAAATTAAATCCATATTTTGATCAGATTATTTTTATTATCATATATAACATTTTTATTACCTTGATGTTGAAATTCTCTTTCGCTTGAGTGTAAAGATGGGTAAATTATTGGTGTGATCATGACTATGGGTTCTCTTTGGCCAGTAGTGTAAAGTTGAATTATTGACTGGTATGATCATGACCATTGAATTTATAGCTGAATATCTTTAGCTTAAGTGTAAAGGTGAATTGATCAATATGGTTATAATTATTGTTTATATAATTCTGAAATGATTATATATTTCTTTGAGATATTAATATATTTGGCCTATACTGCAAATATGAACTGTTGATGAATATATTTGGCCTGTAGTGCAAATATGAACTGTTGATGAATATCTTTGGCCTGTAGTGCAAATATGAACTATTGATGAATATCTTTGGCCTGTAGTGCAAAGATGAATTATTGATGAATATCTTTTGTAAGACCCCGAATTTTATGAAATAAAAGTATTCAATTTTTCTTATAATTACTATGCAGTAAATGGTTAAATTGATAAATGTTAAAGTTAAGGGTGATATATGAATTTTTTCGAAATACACATATGGTTATAAAATATTCAATGTTGTCGGGGAATATTCGCTTGGTCGTGGAATATTCTTACTGTCGGAGAATATTTGTACGACGACGCAATCTTGTGTGGGCCCCATAACGGAAAGCGATTGGATGAAGAAAACGACAAAAACAAGTTGTTTATAAATACTGTTGAAATACCCGGTGGTTAAAACACAGTAATACGCGTTGTTGCACAGTAGCACACGATATTGCACCAATTATTGATTCTTACGTAAGAAGGCACTACTCAATAATTGTTACAGTAATTACTGTTCAATATTGTATTTTATTGATTCAATAATTGCTGCGTTGATATTTTATATTACTGTTGTTTTAATAGTTGTCACTACACAGTATTTTCTATTATCGGAGCAATAATTCATATTATCTGAATAATATTATTAGATAACATTATTGGCAATGTCTAGAAAGTTCTGTCTAAGGAGAGGTTTGGTCATCTAATTGCGCGCCAGTAAGGAAGAGATCTTTATTGGAAAGCCCCCTCTTTTCTGGGAACGGCCTGATTGCCAGTACTGTGATTCTGTAATATTATTTGTGTATAATTAATTATTGATTTATATGATGAGGAAAATATTAATTTTATGTGGATATAGATGGAAAAAAATTTTAATGTGACAATTGTTGAAAATTAATATTTTATCTTTTTTTGATAAAATAATTCATTTAAATATATTATTTTAATAATATATTAATGGTGATATTTTTACAATGAATGTGGGATATATGAATAAATGAGGAGGAAGAGTATTTTTGTTAGATTAAATGTTTAACACATGTTTTGTGTGTTGGTGGACACAATTCTTGACCGAAAATTTATTATAGACTGTAAAATCGTCCGTTTGTGAATTTCGGTCAATTTTTGTTTGAAATTTGGAAAAACTTTCTTCTGCAAAGTTGTAGAGAATTGAATTTCCTATAAAAACTCGCAAGATTCGAATTTTCTGATAAAAGAGCTATTTATTATGAATTATTGAAGTTCCAAAGTTCCGAAATAATTGATTTTTAGAAATTATATTTATTTTTATTAAGAAAAACGTTTTTGTTGCTTTTGGCACATGTGTGGCTGATTTCTTTGGTCAAAATGGTGGGCTAAGGAAAATTATATAAATATATTATTATTATATTCAATTTTCTGCTTTGGTGTTCTAAGCAATTTTCTATAAATAGGGTGCTTAGGTTAGAATTGAAAATCACACCAGAAACTGAAGTTTTCTCTCTATTTCTCTCTCTATATTATCGAGTGTATTCTTGTGAGTATTTTGATATCTTGAGTGTTGCTATACGGTGCAAGTTCGTTCAGCGTTATTCCAGTCAGGAGTACTGCTCTTTTGAGGTAAGGGATTGTAAGGGATAGTAAGGGATGTTATTTCTTCTTAAATGATATTATTTTCTCCAATATCATTATGCCGAAGTATTGATCTGAACTTTCTATCAAATTTGGAACTTTTCATGTCGGGGTTATTATTCATGAGTTACTATTCATGAGTTACTATTCACGAGTTATTATTCATGAGTTACTATTCACGAGTTACTATTCACGAGTTACTATTCATGAGTTACTATTCACGAGTTACTATTCATGACAAAATTGGTTTCTTTTTCTAACCAAATTATAGTTGATTTATGAATATTACTCTTGAGATTAAAACTATATGTTGATCGTATTATTTTTTTTATCATATATAACATTTTTATAACCCTAATGATGATATTTCTCTTTGACTTGAGTGTAAAGATGGGTAGATTATTGGTATGATCATGACTAGGGTTCTCTTTGTCCAGTAGTGAAAAGTTGAATTGTGACTGGTATGATCATGACCATTGAATTTATAATTGAATATCTTTAGCTTAAGTGCAAAGGTGAAATGATCAACATGGTTATAATTATTGGTTATATAAATTCTGAAATGATTATATATTTCTTTGAGATAATAATATATTTGGCCTGTAGTGCAAATATGAACTATTGAGGAATATCTTTGGCCTGTAGTGCAAAGATGAGTTGTTGATGAATATCTTTGGCCCGTAGTGCAAAGATGACTTGTTGTTGAATATCTTTGGCATGTAGTGTAAAGATAAACTGTTGATGAATATCTTTAGCCCGTGATGCAAATATGAATTTATTAGTATGATTATGAACAGGAACTGTAATTTGGTATAACCATGATCTTTGATATTTCAGGTAAAGACAGGTGATAAAAATTATCTTCGTCTTGGATGCAAAATTTAGAATCACAATTATGATTATGAATTATTCATATGATTGTGGAAAGGAACTGTTGATTGATGTTACAGGGATAAAACATTGTTGGTGGACTTTTAACATGGAGAAGATAATAGACTTTATGGTCTATTTGACTCTTCTAATGGATTGCTCGTTCCGCTGCAACTATGGTTGAAATTTTTATCATTTACCATATGTTCTAAATCTCTGATTTATTATTGATGGAGACTATTGATAATTTAATTATCTTTAGTCAAGATATTCTTTACTGAGCTAGTTGTGCTCACCCTTTTGCTTCACAATTCCTTTCAGGTAATAAGAGTGTAGCTGGGTCGAGCGAGGGTAACGGGAAAATAGAACGGTGGTCTCTAGCTGTGGATGTTCTCCCGAAGCAGTATAGAAAAGTTTATTTAGTAGTCTTATTTGGTGAATCCAATAGGGTAAGGTGTACCCAACGTTGGAAGGGTGATTTGCCACTATCATACAAGATGTCTAACGACACACAACCTCGTGTCATCATAAGACAGGATTGTGCTCATCCACTTGCTGAGTATATTTACGAGCACTACCTATATAATCTTGGTGTTTGTTTGAAGTATAATTCTCAATTAGAGACAGTGGAGATAATGATAAGTCAAGAGAAGACTCACCATTGGGAAGAATATGATAGTAACCTTCTTATTTTTCTTTGGGGTCTATTGGGTCAACCAAGGATAATTCTGTGGCCATATGATATCTATCATAACCTAGACGCATGGCCTCCCATGTACGAAGATTTCCTTGAGCACTTCCCAAAGATTCTAATTTCTAAAACAGTTTTTGACTATACCTTTATGTAAGGTGTCATTGTGAGGTGCTGTCCACGGTTGGGATATGAGTCACATTTGGTATATATTTGTATCAAAACTCACCACAAATGTGTTGTTGTATTTTGCACTACAATTGTTGTAATAAAGTTGTAGTTATTTTCTGTACCATGTTTTTGGCGACTCAAAATAGGTTGGGTGGAATGGACCTATTTTGGGGGCGTTACATTTGGTATCAGAGCTTAGGGATATGATCTCTGGCGAAGATTGGAATTAGAACTAGGAGGGGAGAGTTGAGTAAATCTTTCGCTAGTGTGTCCTACCTAAGCTTAATTGTTGGTCAGTCATAATATCGGGATATTATGTGATATGTTAATTCGTCTAATTAACCCTTGTTTTGAAGCTGTATTCTAGAATGATATCTGAAATACAGGAGATGAGCAATGAGAAATCATGATGATGAGGTGATAGAATCTTAAATTGAAGCAAGGTACTCTCAACTCTTTGAAATACCAGGTACGTAAATTTCGAGGACGAAATTTCATAAGGAGGGGAGATTGTAAGACCCCGAATTTTATGAAATAAAAGTATTCAATTTTTCTTATAATTACTATGCAGTAAATGGTTAAATTGATAAATGTTAAAGTTAAGGGTGATATATGAATTTTTTCGAAATACACATGTGGTTATAAAATATTCATTGTTGTCGGGAAATATTCGCTTGGTCGTGGAATATTCTTACTGTCGGAGAATATTCGTACGACGGCGCAATCTTGTGTGGGCCCCATAACGGAAAGCGATTGGATGAAGAAAACGACAAAATCAAGTTGTTTATAAATACTGTTGAAATACCCGGTGGTTAAAACACAGTAATACGCGTTGTTGCACAGTAGCACACGATATTGCACCAATTATTGATTCTTACGTAAGAAGACACTACTCAATAATTGTTACAGTAATTACTGTTCAATATTGTATTTTATTGATTCAATAATTGCTGCGTTGATATTTTATATTACTGTTATTTTAATAGTTGTCACTACACAGTATTTTTTATTATCGGAGCAATAATTCATATTATCTGAATAATATTATTAGATAACATTATTGGCAATGTCTAGAAAGTTCTGTCTAAGGAGAGGTTTGGTCATCTAATTGCGCGCCAGTAAGGAAGAGATCCTTATTGGAAAGCCCCCTCTTTCCTGGGAACGGCCTGATTGCCAGTACTGTGATTCTGTAATATTATTTGTGTATAATTAATTATTGATTTATATGATGAGAAAAATATTGATTTTATGTGGATATAGATGGAAAAAATTTTTAATGTGACAATTGTTGAAAATTAATATTTTATCTTTTTCTGATAAAATAATTCATTTAAATATATTATTTTAATAATATATTAATGGTGATATTTTTACAATGAATGTGGGATATATGAATAAATGAGGAGGAAGAGTATTTTTGTTGGATTAAATGTTTAACACATGTTTTGTGTATTGGTGGACACAATTCTTGACCGAAAATTTATTATAGACTGTAAAATCGTCCGTTTGTGAATTTCGGTCAATTTCTATTTGAAATTTGGAAAAACTTTCTTCTGCAAAGTTGTAGAGAATTGAATTTCCTATAAAAACTCGCGAGATTCGAATTTTCTGATAAAAGAGCTATTTATTATGAATTATTGAAGTTCCAAAGTTCCGAAATAATTGATTTTTGGAAATTTTATTTATTTTTATTAAGAAAAACGTTTTTGTTGCTTTTGGCACATGTGTGGCTGATTTCTTTGGTCAAAATGGTGGGCTAAGGAAAATTATATAAATATATTATTATTATATTCAATTTTCTGCTTTGGTGTTCTAAGCAATTTTCTATAAATAGGGTGCTTAGGTTAGAATTGAAAATAACACCAGAAACTGAAGTTTTCTCTCTATTTCTCTCTCTATATTATCGAGTGTATTCTTGTGAGTATTTTGATATCTTGAGTGTTGCTATACGGTGCAAGTTCGTTCAGCGTTATTCCAGTCAGGAGTACTGCTCTTTTGAGGTAAGGGATTGTAAGGGATTGTAAGGGATTGTAAGGGATGTTATTTCTTCTTAAATGATATTATTTTCTCCAATATCATTATGCCGAAGTATTGATCTGAACTTTTTATCAAATTTGGAAATTTTCATGTCGGGGTTATTATTTATGAGTTGCTATTCATGAGTTACTATTCACGAGTTACTATTCACAAGTTATTATTCATGAGTTACTATTCACGAGTTACTATTCATGAGTTACTCTTTACGAGTTACTATTCATGACAAAATTGGTTTCTTTTTCTAACCAAATTATTGTTAATTTATGAATATTACTCTTGAGATTAAAACTATATGTTGATCGTATTATTTTTTTATCATATATAACATTTTTATAACCCTAATGATGATATTTCTCTTTGACTTGAGTGTAAAGATGGGTAGATTATTGGTATGATCATGACTAGGGTTCTCTTTGTCCAGTAGTGAAAAGTTGAATTGTGACTGGTATGATCATGACCATTGAATTTATAATTGAATATCTTTAGCTTAAGTGCAAAGGTGAAATGATCAACATGGTTATAATTATTGATTATATAAATTCTGAAATGATTATATATTTCTTTGAGATAATAATATATTTGGCCTGTAGTGCAAATATGAACTATTGAGGAATATCTTTGGTCTGTAGTGCAAAGATGAGTTGTTGATGAATATCTTTGGCCCGTAGTGCAAAGATGACTTGTTGTTGAATATCTTTAGCATGTAGTGTAAAGATAAACTGTTGATGAATATCTTTGGCCCGTGATGCAAAGATGAATTTATTAGTATGATTATGAACAGGAACTGTGATTTGGTATAACCATGATCTTTGATGTTTCAGGTAAAGACAGGTGATAAAAATTATCTTCGTCTTGGATGCGAAATTTAGAATCACAATTATGATTATGAATTATTATTATGATTGTGGAAAGGAACTGTTGATTGATGTTACAGGGATAAACATTGTTGGTGGACTTTTAACATGGAGAAGATAATAGACTTTATGGTCTATTTGACTCTTCTAATGGATTGCTCGTTCCGCTGCAACTATGGTTGAAATTTTTATCATTTACCATATGTTCTAAATCTCTGATTTATTATTGATGGAGACTATTGATAATTTAATTATCTTTAGTCAAGATATTCTTTACTGAGCTAGTTGTGCTCACCCTTTTGCTTCACAATTCCTTTCAGGTAATAAGAGTGTAGCTGGGTCGAGCGAGGGTAACGGGAAAATAGAACGGTGGTCTCTAGCTGTGGATGTTCTCCCGAAGCAGTATAGAAAAGTTCATTTAGTAGTCTTATTTGGTGAATCCAATAGGGTAAGGTGTACCCAACATTGGAAGGGTGATTTGCCACTATCATACAAGATGTCTAACGACACACAACCTCGTGTCATCATAAGACAAGATTGTGCTCATCCACTTGCTGAGTATATTTACGAGCACTACCTATATAATCTTGGTGTTTGTTTGAAGTATAATTCTCAATTAGAGACAGTGGAGATAATGATAAGTCAAGAGAAGACTCACCATTGGGAAGAATATGATAGTAACCTTCTTATTTTTCTTTGGGGTCTATTGGGTCAACCAAGGATAATTCTGTGGCCATATGATATCTATCATAACCTAGACGCATGGCCTCCCATGTACGAAGGTTTCCTTGAGCACTTCCCAAAGATTCTAATTTCTAAAACAGTTTTTGACTATACCTTTATGTAAGGTGTCATTGTGAGGTGCTGTCCACGGTTGGGATATGAGTCACATTTGGTATATATTTGTATCAAAACTCACCACAAATGTGTTGTTGTATTTTGCACTACAATTGTTGTAATAAAGTTGTAGTTATTTTCTGTACCATGTTTTTGGCGACTCAAAATAGGTTGGGTGGAATGGACCTATTTTGGGGGCGTTACATTTGGTATCAGAGCTTAGGGATATGATCTCTGGCGAAGATTGGAATTAGAACTAGGAGGGGAGAGTTGAGTAAATCTTTCGCTAGTGTGTCCTACCTAAGCTTAATTGTTGGTCAGTCATAATATCGGGATATTATGTGATATGTTAATTCGTCTAATTAACCCTTGTTTTGAAGCTGTATTCTAGAATGATATCTGAAATACAGGAGATGAGCAATGGAGAAATCATGATGATGAGGTGATAGAATCTTAAATTGAAGCAAGGTACTCTCAACTCTTTGAAATACCAGGTACGTAAATTTCGAGGACGAAATTTCATAAGGAGGGGAGATTGTAAGACCCCGAATTTTATGAAATAAAAGTATTCAATTTTTCTTATAATTACTATGCAGTAAATGGTTAAATTATGGAATGGACCTATTTTGGGGGCGTTACATCTTTGGCCTGTAGTGCGAAGATGAACTGTTGTTGAATATCTTTGGACCGTAGTGTAAAGATGGTTTGTTGATAAATATCTTTGAGTGTAGTGCAAAGATGGATTTATTAGCATGATTATGAACATGAACTGTGATTTGGTATAACCATGATCTTTGATGTTTCAGGTAAAGACATATGATGAAAATTATCTTCGTTCTGGATGTGAAGAGGAATTTAGAATGTGACGTCCCCAAAATTAGGTATACATCACCCATCTTGGGTCGTCAGATACATAGTACAGAATACAAATATAACTTACTAATACAACTGTCGTGTACAATACGACAAAACATAAACTGTGAGTTTGAATACAAATATTGTCTTCTAGAGAGTATTCATACTCAAAAGGAGTCCTCATTACATTTATTAACACACTATTATATAGAATAGTGAGGACTATAACTAATACTATCATTCGGACCATCACTCCGTTTCCCGACTTGCCCCAGCTACGTTCTCATTTCCTGAAGAGAACAGTGAAAGAAAGGGTGAGCTCAACTAGCCCAATAAGAAATATTATGACTAAGATAATGCAGAATAAATTATCATTAGCCTTCAACAATGTTAAACTGATAAAATATAATAGACATCAAGTTTAACTGCAGCGGAACAAGCAATCCATTAAAAGAGTCAAGTAGAAAATAACTATACTATCTTTTATGATTTAAAAGGTTTTTCAACACTGTGATCGCTGGGACTCATCTTAATAAAATAATCCACATCATCGAATCACCCTACACTACGGCCAAGGATATTCGTGTATTCATTAATGGTCATGATCATGCCAACAACTGTCCATCAATGCACTACGGGCCAATGAGGACTTTTACCATATCATTTGTAACATTACGGTCATGATTATACCGAATAATCCCTAGTCATAATCATACCAAGTCCATCTATGCACTACAGGCCACAGATGACTTTCAACATTTTATAAACATGAGGATGATGACAATGATATAAGAATTCAATAAAACAAGTTCAAGAATTAATTTATCCAAGAATTAACAACGTACAAATTGTCAACATGATACTGCTTTGTCGAGTAAAATTCAAGAATACTTAGAAGAATATTTTCATGAAAAGATACTGGATGAACCGCAATTATCAAGGATATTCCACTAATTTCACGGAGTATAGAAGTCAAACTTAACCAACTGAGTATAATAAAGAATGGAATAACAAAAGAAATCACCTGGCATGCAATAGACCGCACAGACAGGTTATTCCAATAGAATAATAAATAATGGAACTAGGTCCGGCGTAAACGCACAGACAGGATATTCCGACAGATTAATAAATAATGGAACCAGGTCCGGTGTAAAATACACAGACAGGATGTTCCAACAGAATAATAACAAGACGGAACCAGGTCCGGTGTAAAACACACAGATAGCATGTTCCAACAGAATAATAATAAAAACGGAACCAAGTCCGGTGTAAAACACACAGACAGGATGTTTCAACAGAATAATAATAAAAACGGAACCAGGTCCGGTGTAAAACACACAGACAGGATGTTCCAACAGAATAATAGAAGAATGTCACCAAGTATAAGGTAGACCGCGTATACAGGTTATTCCAACAGAATAATAAGAAATGGAATAACAACAGTTCTCTTCATGAATAAGAAAGAATAACACCCCTTACCGTTTTAAAAAAGAGCTGAAATAGGAAAGTAGTTAAGTAGCAGAATACTCTTATTCTCTCTCTCTCTATAGTTTCTCTCTCTAGAGTTCAGTGAATTCGTAAGAAATAATGAAGGAATGAGCTGCTATTTATAGAAAAATAGAATGCATAATAACTAATCCATGAACGGTCCAGATTGATTACTTTAATCTGACGGTCCATATTTAAAGAAAAATCTTTTAAATAAAATATAATATATTTTATGTATATAATAACTTTAATAAAGTATTCTGTTTTATATAAAAAGATGTTTCTGTTTTATTACGTTAATAATACGAATAAAACAAAACGTCATTATCGCTAAATAATTCATATTATTAACTGACAATAATTGAATCAAACTGAGTAACTTCTCACATAAGCATTAATAATCAATACCGTGTGCTACTATGCAACCACACGTATTACTGTACTTTTACTACCGAGTAGTTCAACAGTATCAATGGTAAAACTTCCGCCATTATTTTTAATAAAATATTTTTGTCGTTTTCTCAATCCGACAATAATTCCGTTATGGGGTCCACCAATGATTGTGCCGTTGTACGAATATTCCCTGTTAAAACGAATATTCCCCGACCAATCGAATATTATATAACAACTTGCGTACTTTGCAAAATTTATAAATATTACCCATAACTATAACATTATATCAAATTAACTCCATAATATTCAAAAATGATATTTATAGAAAATTCATCTTTATTTATAAAAGTTGGGATCTTACAACCTCCCCTTCTTATAAAATTTCGCCCTCGAAATTAGGGTACGTACCTGGTATGTCGAAGAGGTAAGGATACCTTGATTTCATTTCAGATTCTAACTCCCAAGTTATTTTCTCAACATCGTGGTTTCCCCACAAAACTTTGACTTGAGGTATAACCTTGGAGCGTAGAATATGTTCCTTCTTATCCAAGATTTGAACAGGAACTTCTTCACGTCAAATCCTCCGCTATTTCGTCCGGTTCTAACTCAATAATGTGGTTCGGATCTTCCACATATTTGCGTAACATGGATATGTGAAAAACGTTATGAACACGAGACATACTTGGCGGTAAAGCGAGTCTATAAGCCACAGTTCCAACTCGGTCAAGGATTAAAAATGGACCGATGAATCGAGGATTGAGCTTTCCTGTGACGCCCTCAAAATAGGTCCATTCCATCCAACCTATTCTGAGTCGCCAAATACATGGTACAGAAAATAACTACAATTTTATTACAACAATTATCGTGCAAAATAAAACAACACATATGTTGTGAGTTTGGATACAAATATATACCAACTGTGACTCATGTCCCAACCTCGGATAGCACGTCACAATGACACCTTACATAAAAGTATAGTCAAAAACTTTTTTAGAAATTAGAATCTTTGGGAAGTGCTCAAGGAAACCTTTGTACATGGGAGGCCATGTATCTAGGTTATGATAGATATCATATGGCCACAGAATTATCCTTGGTTGACCCAATAGACCCCAAAGAAAAATGAGAAGATTACTATCATATTCTTTCCAATGGTGAGTCTTCTCTTGACATATTATTATCTCCACTGTCTCTAACTGAGAATTTTACTTCAAACAAATACCAAGATTATATAGGTAGTGCTCGTAGATATACTCGACAAGTGGATGTGAACAACCATGTCTTATGATGACACGAGGTTGTGTGTCGTTAGACATCTTGTATGATAGTGGCAAAACACCCTTCCAACGTTGGGTTCGCTTCACCCTAGATGATTCACCAAATATAACTACTAAATGAACTTTTCTATACTGCTTCGGGAGAACCTCCACAGCTAGAGACCACCATTCTATTTTTCTGTTACCCTCGCTCGACCCAGCTACACTCTTATTACCTGAAAGGAATTGTGAAACAGAAGGGTGAGCACAACTAGCTCAGTAAAGAATATCATGACTAAAGATAATTAAATTATCAATAGCCTTCAATAGAATTAAATCAGAGATTTAGAACATATGGTAGATGATAAAAATTTTCAACCATAGTTGCAGCGGAACGAGCAATCCATTAGAAGAGCCAAATAGACTATAAAGTCTATTATCTTCTCTATGTTAAAAGTCCACCAAAAATATTTTATCCTTTAACATCAATCAACAATTCCTGTCCATAATCACATGTATAACTCATAATCATAATTGTAGTTCTAAATTCCTCTTCTCATCCAGAACAAAGATAATTTTCATCACTTGTCTTTACCTGAAACATCAAAGATCATGGTTATACCAAATCACAGTTCCTGTTCATAATCATACTAATAATTTCATCTTTGCACTACGGGCCAAAGATATTCCTCAACAACTCATCTTTGCACTACAGGCCAAAGATATTCCTCAATAACTCACATTTGCACTACAAGCCAAATATATTATTATCTCAAAGTAATATATAATCATTTCAGAATTTATATAACCAATAATTATAACCACGTTGATCATTTCACCTTTGCACTTAAGCTAAAGATATTCAATTATAAATTCAATGGTCATGATCATACCAGTCAACAATTCAACTTTGCACTACTGGCCAAAGAGAACTCTAGTCATGATCATACCAATAATCTACCCATCTTTACACTCCATTGAAAGAGAATTTCAACATCAGGGTTATAAAAATGTTATATATGATAATTAAATCAATATAATCAATACATAGTTTTAATCTCCAGAGTAATATTCATAAATCAACTATAATTTGGTTAGAAAAAGAAACCAATTTTGTAGTGAATAATGCCCGTGAATAATAACTCGTAAATAGTAACTCGTGAATAGTAACTCATGAATAATAACTCGTGAATAGTAACTCATGAATAGTAACTCATGAATAGTAACTCGTGAGTACTAACTCATGAATAATAACTCGTGAATAGTAACTCATGAATAGTAACTCAAAAATAGTAGCTCGTGAATAGTAACTCATGAATAGTAACCCCGACATGAAAAGATAAGAATTTTATAAGAAAAATCCTACCAATATTCCGGTATAATGATATTGAAAGAAATAATATCATTGATAAAAAAATAACATCCCTTACGACAATATCCCTTACCTCAAAAGAGCAGTACTCCTGACTGGAATAACGCTGAACGAACTTGCACCGTATAGCAACACTCAAGATATCAAAATACTCACAAGGATACACTTGATAATATAGAGAGAGAAATAGAAAGAAAACTTCAGTTTCTGGTGTGATTTTCAATCCTAACCTAAGCACCCTATTTATAGAAAATTGCTTAGAACACCAAAGTAGAAAATTTAATAAAATAATAATATAATTATAAATTTTCCTTAGCCCACCTTTGAAAATCTGGATTCATCCATAAACATGTGCAAGTGGGGACCACCAAAGTGTAAAAAACGTTTTTGTTAATAAAAATAAATAAAACTTCTAAAAATCAATTATTTCGGAACTTCGGAACTTCAATAATTCATAATAAATAGTCCTTTTATCAGAAAATTCGAATCTCGCGTCTTTTTAAAGGAAATTCAATTCTCTACAACTTTGCAGAAGAAAATTTTTCTAAATTCCAAATAGAAATTGACCGAAATCCATAAACGGGCGATTTTACAGTCTATAATAAATTTTCGGTCAAGAATTGTGTCCACCAACACACAGAACATGTGTTAAACATTTAATCCAACAAAAATACTCTTCCTTCTCATTTATTCATATATCCCATATTCATTGTAAAAATATCACGATCAATAAATTATTAAAATAATAAATTTAAATGAATTATTTTATCAGAAAAAGATAAAATATTAATTTTTAACAATTGTCACATTAAAAATTTTCTCCATCTATATCCACATAAAATCAATATTTTCCTCATCATATAAATTAATAATTAATTATTCACAAATAATATTACAGAATCACAGTACTGGCAACCAGGCCATTCCCAGGAAAGAGGGGGCTTTCCAATAAGGATCTCTTCCTTACTGGCTCGCAATTAGATGACCAAACCTCTCTTTAGACAGAACTTTTTAGACATTGCCAATAATGTTATCTAATAATATTATTCAGATAATATGAATTATTGCTCCGATAATAGAAAATACTGTGCATTGACAATTATTAAAACAACAGTAATATAAAATATCAACGCAGCAATTATTGAATCAATAAAATAAAATACTGAACAGTAATTACTGTAACAATTATTGAGTAATGCCTTCTTACGTAAAAAGTAATAATTGGTGCAATACCGTGTGCTACTGTGCAACAATGCGTATTATTGTGTTTTAACCACCGGGTATTCCAACAGTGTTAACGGTAACAACTACGCCGTTATTTATAAACAACTTACTCTTGTCGTTTTCTTCATCCAATCGCTTTCCGTTATGGGGCCCACAAAAGGCTGCGCCGTCGTATGAATATTCCCCGACAGTAAGAATATTCCACGATCAAACGAATATTCCCCGATAACAATGAATATTTTATAACCACTTGTGTATTTCGAAAAAAAAATTCATATATCACCATTAACTTTAACATTTATCAATTTAACCATTTACTAAATAGTAATTATAAGAAAAATTGAATACTTTTATTTCATAAAATTCGGGGTCTTACATTTCCTCTCTTTCCAAATCTCGTAACTCCTTTCCATGGAGCAACACGTAAGAACACATGATCTCCTACATCAAATTCCACGTCCTTTCGATAAAGATCAACATAACTCTTTTGTCGATCTTGTGAGGTTTTTATACGTTGTCGGATCGTTTGAATCTTTTCTGTAGTCATACGTACCAACTCCGGTCCCAACAACGTTGCTTCACCCACCTCATCCCAGTATACTGGAGAACGACATTTTTTTTCATACAATGCTTCGAATGGAGCCATGCCAATACTTGCTTGATAACTGTTATTGTAAGAAAATTCCACCAATGGTAAGAACTTGTCCCAACTTCCCTTAAAGTCAAGGACACAGAGTCTTAATAGATCTTCAAGAGTTTGAATAGTCCTCTCCGACTATCCATCTGTCTGAGGATGATATGCCGAGCTAAATCGCAAATCTGTGCCCATAGCTTCCTGCAAACTAACCTAAAATCGTGAAGTGAATCTTGGGTCTCGATCAGAAACTATGGATACTGGCATACCATACAGTCATACAATCTCGTTTATGTACATACGAGCAAGACGTTTAAGTGTATAAGTTTCTCGTATCGGTAAGAAATGAGCAGACTTGGTCAATCTATCAACAATGACCCAAATCGCATCTATACCTTGAGAAACCTTAGGAAAACCGGTAACGAAATCCATGGTAATGTGCTCCCACTTCCATTCTGGAATTTCAAGTGGTTGCAATGGACCTTTTGGTACTTGATGCTCCGCCTTGACTTGTTGACAAGTTAGACACCTTGAGATAAACAGCGCTATCTCTCTTTTCATATTGCTCCACCAAAATATATGACGAAGATCACGATACATTTCGGTATTCCCATGATGGATTGCAAATGGTGTGTTGTGCGCCTCCATCATGATTTCATACTTTAAATCAGGATCGTTAGGAACACAAAGTCTGGAGTTGACTCGAAGTATTCCTTCATCATTGATTCTTGCTTCTAGAATAACGCCTTCTTGAACCTTCTTCATTCATTTGCTCTGAGTATGTAGCTTGAGCGACTTTAACTTTATCGATTAAAGTCGATTCTACTCGTATATTCGTTATCTTCACGTGGGTTCGTATATTCGCACTTGTAAACGCATATGATCTTCTACTCAACGCGTCAGCTACCACGTTCGTTTTTCCACGATGATATTAAATGGTACGATCATAATCTTTAACAGCTTGAGCCAACGTCTTTGGCGCATGATACGTTCGTTTTAAGTAAAGAAATATTTGAGGGTTTAAGAAATGGGTTTTGTACTGGGGTCAATACAAAATTCGATTTCACGCTCTAGGGGTAGGCTAGGAAGTCTTCAAGAATACGTCAGGAAATTTATTAACAATAGAAATATCATTCAAAACTGTGACTCTCATCCCAGACTTGGATAACACGTCACATTGATACCTATCAACTTGTCATCGTCATTTACAACGTCTCCTACGAAAAGTCTGGCTTCGGTGCATTCCACACCAGGAAGTCAACAACGAAAGGAACGGAGATCTTTACTTATGGCTTGATATAACAATGATTGACTTTAGTGGTTTGGTTGCTTGAATTCGCATAACAGGTTGGTTAGGAATATGAAAGTTAACAACCTTACGAAAAACATGATGAGTAGTTAACCAATCGTTTTCAAAAATCATATATCGACAGGTAACGTGAAAGTGTCGATTTGAATCAAACAAGATTTATAAATAGTGGAGTTAACGAAGGTTTCTCCTAATAGAGTTTCAACAGATAAGTCAAAGTCTAATAAATTTTTATTATTATTTTTTTTAAGAGCTAAGTTTAAACGTTGAACACAACTAGGTGAAATACAAGAGTGGATAGAACCAGTATCGAATAAGGTACAAACTTCGCAAGGGTTTATGATTAGCTTACCCGCGATAACTTCATTTGGGTTCCTCACTTGTTGGGAAGTCATGACAACCGCTCTCCCTTGAACTACCCGACTTTGACTTGTCTGGGGTAGCATTTGGTGTCATCACTATCGTTGGAATTGACTTTAATATAGGGCATATTCCACCCTCAACTGCTTCATCATACTCCTGCTTCATGATCTGAATAATCAATCTTCGATCCATATCGAGTTCAGATTGACCGCTCTGTACAGGGTAATTCAAAACTCGATGTTGGGTTCTCCCAATTGCTGTCCAAAAAGAGAAATGTATATCATCTATTTTAGCCTTTTTGGATCGGACGTCTCTTTCTACAATATCAACACGTCGTGCGGCTTTTACCCACGCATCATTCATTCTCACTCGTTCAGTTGTTTCTTATTTCAGCTGGTCCTTGATATTTGAATTCTCAGATTCAAACTTTAATATCTTACACTCTGCCAAAGTGTGATTTTGTTCGAGCATCACATACCGGGTAACACAATTTTGAATCGTTACATCTCTTTGCTCCACGACCACCTGCCGTTCTTCAGCCTGCTCTTCTAACTCATGAACACGATTTTGTAATCTAAGTTTTGATCATAAATTTCTTCTAACCAATTCTCCTCAGGTTCCTCTTCTTCCTCTTCTTCCTCACTCTCAGCTGCTACCTCTGCCACTAGCTCAGGTGCAACTATTAGTTCTTCATTTACCACGTAGATATCTCTAATTTCTTCTTCGCCTGATATTACATTATCCTGGTTGGTGATTAGAGGTGCCACGGTCTCATTCACTCCGTTGTTGACATTTTCAGCTGCCATTTTCAAATACTGTCACAAAACAAGGGTTAATTATCATGTCACATATTATCAATATACTCTGACCAACTAATTAAATAACAAAGAAACTTAGGTAGGTCATACTAGTGAAAGAATTTCCAGTCTCTCCCCTCCTAGTTCTTGTCTCACACCTTAGCCAGGGATCATATCCCTAAGCTCTGATACCAACTGTGACGTCCCCAAAATTAGGTATACATCACCCATCTTGGGTCGTCAGATACATAGTACAGAATACAAATACAACTGTCGTGTACAATACGACAAAATATAAACTGTGAGTTTGAATACAAATATTGTCTTCTAGAGAGTATTCATACTCAAAAGGAGTCCTCATTACATTTATTAACACACTATTACATAGAATAGTGAGGACTACTAACTAATACTATCATTCGGACCATCACTCCGTTTTCCGACTTGCCCCAGCTACGTTCTCATTTCCTGAAGAGAACAGTGAAAGAAAGGGTGAGCTCAACTAGCTCAGTAAGAAATATTATGACTAAGATAATGCAGAATAAATTATCATTAGCCTTCAACAATGTTAAACTGATAAAATATAATAGACATCAAGTTTAACTGCAGCGGAACAAGCAATCCATTAAAAGAGTCAAGTAGAAAATAAACTCTACTATCTTTTATGATTTAAAAGGTTTTTCAACACTGTGATCGCTGGGACTCAGCTTAATAAAATAATCCACATCATCGAATCACCCCTGCACTACGGCCAAGGATATTCGTGTATTCATTAATGGTCATGATCATGCCAACAACTGTCCATCAATGCACTACGGGCCAATGAGGACTTTTACCATATCATTTGTAACATTGCGGTCATGATTATACCGAATAATCCCTGGTCATAATCATACCAAGTCCATCTATGCACTACAGGCCACATAAGACTTTCAATATTTTATAAACATGAGGATGATGACAATGATATAAGAATTCAATAAAACAAGTTCAAGAATTAATTTATCCAAGAACTAACAACGTACAAATTGTCAACATGATACTGCTTTGTCGAGTAAAATTTAAGAATACTTAGAAGAATATTTTCATGAAAAGATACTGGATGAACCGCAATTATCAAGGATATTCCACTAATTTCATGGAGTATAGAAGTCAAAACTTAACCAACTGAGTATAATAAAGAATGGAATAACAAAAGAAATCACCCGGCATGCGATAGACCGCACAGACAGGTTATTCCAATAGAATAATAAATAATAGAACCAGGTTCGGCGTAAACGCACAGACAGGATATTCCGACAGAATAATAAATAATGGAACCAGGTCCGGTGTAAAACACACAGACAAGATGTTCCAACAGAATAATAACAAGACGGAACCAGGTCCGGTGTAAAACACACAGACATGATGTTCCAACAGAATAATAATAAAAACGGAACCAGGTCTGGTGTAAAACACACAGACAGGATGTTCCAACAGAATAATAATAAAAACGGAATCAGGTCCGGTGTAAAACACACAGACAGGATGTTCCAACAGAATAATAGAAGAATGTCACCAAGTATAAGGTAGACCGCGTATACAGGTTATTCCAACAGAATAATAAGAAATGGAATAACAACAGTTCTCTTCATGAATAAGAAAGAATAACACCCCTTACCGTTTTAAAGAAGAGCTGAAATAAGGAAGTAGTTAAGTAGTAGAATACTCTTCTTCTCTCTCTCTATAGTTTCTCTCTCTAGAGTTCAGTGAATTCGTAAGAAATAATGAAGGAATGAGCTGCTATTTATAGAAAAATAGAATGCATAGTAACTAATCCATGAACGGTCCAGATTGATTACTTTAATCTGACGATCCATATTTAAAGAAAAATCTTTTAAATAAAATATAATATATTCTATTTATAGAATAACTTTAATAAAGTATTCTGTTTTATATAAAAAGATGTTTCTGTTTTATTACGTTAATAATACGAATAAAATAAAACGTCATTATCGCTAAATAATTCATATTATTAACTGACAATAATTGAATCAAACTGAGTGACTTCTCACGTAAGCATTAATAATCAATACCGTGTGCTACTATGCAACCACACGTATTACTGTACTTTTACTACCGAGTAGTTCAACAGTATCAATGATAAAACTTCCGCCGTTATTTTTAATAAAATATTTTTGTCGTTTTCTCAATGCGACAATAATTCCGTTGTGGGGTCCACCAATGATTGTGCCATTGTACGAATATTTCCTGTTAATACGAATATTCCCCGACCAATCGAATATTATATAACAACTTGCGTACTTTACAAAATTTATAAATATTACCCAAAACTATAACATTATATCAAATTAACTCCATAATATTCAAAAATGATATTTATAGAAAATTCATCTTTATTTATAAAAGTTGGGGTCTTACATAGAATCACAATTATGATTATGAGTTATTCATATAATTGTGGAAATGAACTGTTGATTGATGTTACAGGGATAAAACATTATTGGTGGACTTTTAATATAGAGAAGATAATAGACTTTATGGTCTATTTGACTCTTCTAATGGATTGCTCGTTCCGCTGCAACTATGGTTGAAAAGTTTTATCATCTACCATATGTTATAAATCTTTGATTTATTACTGATGAAGGCTATTGATAAATTAATTATCTTTAGTCATGATATTCTTTACCGAGCTAGTTGTGCTCACCCTTTTGCTTCACAATTCCTTTCAGGTAATACGAGTGTAGCTGGGTCGAGCGGGGAATAACAGGGGAATAAAACGGTGGTCTATAGCTGTTGAGGGTGAGGTGAACCCAACATTGGAAGGGTGTTTTGCCACTATCATACAAGATGTCTAATGACATACAACCTCGTGTCATCATAAGACAGGATTGTGCTCATCCACTTGATGAGTATATTTACGAGCACTAGCTATATAATCTTGGTGTTTGTTTGAAGTATAATTCTCAATTAGAGACAGTGGAGATAATGATATGTCAAGAGAAGACTCCCCATTGGGAAGAATATGATAGTAATCTTCTCATTTTTCTTTGGGTCTATTGGGTCAACCAAGGATAATTCTGTGGCCATATGATATCTATCATAACCTAGAAGCATGACCTCCCATGTACGAAGGTTTCCTTGAACACTTTCCAAAGATTCTAATTTCTAAAATAATTTTTGACTATGCCTTTATGTAAGGTGTCATTGTGAGGTGCTGTCCACGGTTGGGACATGAGTCACATTTGGTATATATTTGTATCCAAACTCACAGCATTTGGTATATATTTCTGTACCATGTATTTGGCGACTCAGAATAGGTTGGGTGAAATGGACCTATTTTAGGGGCGTCACAGTTGGTATCAGAACTTAGGGATATGGTCTCTGGCGGAGATCGGGGAATAAAACTAGGAGGGGAGAGATGAGTAAATCCTTCGCTAGTGTGTCCTACCTAAGCTTATTTGTTGGTCAGTCATAATATCGGGATATTATGTGATATGTTAATTTGTTAAATTAACCATTGTTTTGAAGCTGTATTCTAGAATGATATTTAAAATACAGGAGATGAGCAATGGAGAAATTATGTTGACAGGGAAGATAGAATTTGAAATGAAAGGAAGGTATTCTCAACTCTTTGAAATACCAGGTACGTAAATTTCGAGGACGAAATTTCATAAGCAAGGGAGATTGTAAGACCCCGAATTTTATGAAATAAAAATATTCAATTTTTCTTATTGTTACTATTCAGTAAATGGTTAAATTGATAAAAGTTAAAGTTAAGGGTGATATATGAATTTTTTTTCAAAAATACACAAGTGGTTATAAAATATTCATTGTTGTCAGAGAATATTCGTTTGGTCGTGGAATATTCTTTTTGTCGGGGAATATTTGTACGACGGCGCAGCCATTTGTGGGCCCCATAACAGAATAAATGTCGGATGAAGAAAATGACAAATTTGAGTTTTTATAAATAAACGGCGTAATTATTACCGTTAACACTGTTGAAATACCTGGTGGTTAAAATACAGTAATACGCGTAGTTGCACAGTAGCACACGGTATTGCACAGTATTTTTTTGAATTATTGATTCTTACGTGAGAAGACACACCTCAATAATTGTTATAGTAATTACTATTCAATATTTTATTGTATTGATTCAATAATTGCTGCGTTGATATTTTATATTATTATTGTTTCAATAATTATTACTGCACAGTATTTCTTATTATTAGATCAATAATTCATATTATTTGAATAATATTATTAGATAGCATTATTGGCAATGTCTAGAAAGTTCTATCTAAGGAGAGGTTTGGTCACCTAATTGTGCGCCAGTAAGGAGAAATCCTTATCGGAAAGCCCCCTCTTTCCTGGGAACGGCCTGGTTGTCATAAATGTGATTCTGTAATATTATTTGTGAATAATTAATTATTGATTCATATGATAAGGAAATATTTATTTTATGTGGATATAAATGAGGGATATATTTTTGTGGTTAAAAATGAAGGAGTTAATGTTGAGGTGTTTTATCTGTATTTTTGTCGGAACGGAGGTATTGAAAATCAAATTAAGATTTTTGAGATATTTTGCGGGGGTTATAATTTTTAATCCTACCGTTGGATCGTTGTGATTTTTGGATATGTTATACATATATAAGTTGAGTATATGTTCACAAATTTTGAACGGTTAAAAATGAACGTATGATTTGTTATGAATTTTACGAAATGACTGGTTTAGAAATTGTTGAATTTTCGGAGTTAATTATTTTGGTGAAAAATTCTAGAATTGGTGGGCCCCACTCTTGGTTGGTGAAGAAATGTGCTGAGATTTTTATTCAAATGTGGTGGGTGGAAATAGTAGCAGGTAAAGCCATCAGGTTGCAGGTTAAGTCTGCTTCGGCGTGCTAACATTTTCCTATAAATAGAGGGCTAAGTTAGAATTGAAAATCACACCAGAAACATAAGTTTTCTCACTTTTTCTCTCTAGATTATCGAGTGTATTTTGTGAGTATTTAGATACTTGGTGAGTTGCTATTCATCAGTGCAAGTTTCTTTCAGCGTTTTATCCGATATCCAGTCAGAATTGCTGCTCTTTTGAGGTAAGGGATAGTAAGGGATTTTAAGGGTTGTTATATTTTTCAGTTTCGTAATTTTTCAGACCTTCAAAAATTCTGAAAAAATTTGAAATGATATTTTGATGAGTTTTCTTGATTGTGTCCAAAAATGGTGATTTTTGGATGTATAGATTAAGAGTTTTGAATTTTATGAGAAAAGACTATTTTAAAAGTAACCGCTTATAATTCCTTATGGTTAACTCCAAAGTTAATAAAATTTTTATTGGGAGTACATCTATATAATATTAGTGTACTCTGTGAATTTCAGAATTTTTGGATAAAAGTACAATTTATGATAAATGTCTAAATATTCGGCGGTTTTGGCCATATGAAAAATAGTAAATGAGTTTTAAAAATTCTGAGAAAAATATATGTTCAATATGAGACTATATTCTGCTAAATCTCAGAAAAGAAATATTTTTGGAACTGATTTGGTATTTTTCATAAAAATAGACTAGTTATGAAAAAATGAATTAAATATGTTATGTGAAGTAAAAAAATTGAAAAATAGGATTTTATGGCTTGAGAATCCTATATGAGGTATATGAAGATTTTTTATGAGGGTTTTAGTTATTGATGATGAAATCTTAAGAGTTGACATTTTATGATGATTAAATGCATTAATTAGTAAAGTGTAAATAATTTAAATAAATTATTTATAAGCTTAAGAAATATTATTCTTTTAATATCATTATACCGAAATATTGGTATGTATATTATTGTGAAATTTTTACCTTTTTCATGTCGGGGTTACTATTCATGAGTTACTATTTATGAGTTACTATTCACGACAAAATTAGTTTCTTTTTCTAACCAAATTATAGTTGATTTATGAATATTGCTCTTGAAATTAAATCCATATTTTGATCAGATTATTTTTATTATCATATATAACATTTTTATAACCTTGATGTTGAAATTCTCTTTCGCTTGAGTGTAAAGATGGGTAAATTATTGGTATGATCATGACTATGGGTTCTCTTTGGCCAGTAGTGTAAAGTTGAATTGTTGACTGGTATGATCATGACCATTGAATTTATAACTGAATATCTTTAGCTTAAGTGTAAAGGTGAATTGATCAACATGGTTATAATTATTGTTTATATAATTCTGAAATGATTATATATTTCTTTGAAATATTAATATATTTGGCCTATAGTGCAAATATGAACTGTTGATGAATATATTTGGCCTGTAGTGCAAAGATGAACTATTGATGAATATCTTTGGCCTGTAATGCAAAGATGAATTATTGATGAATATCTTTGGCATGTAGTGCGAAGATAAACTGTTGTTGAATATCTTTGGACCGTAGTGCAAAGATGGTTTGTTGATGAATATCTTTGGCTGTAGTGCAAAGATTGATTTATTAGCATGATTATGAACAGGAACTGTGATTTGGTATAACCATGATCTTTGATGTTTCAGGTAAAGACATGTGATAAAAATTATCTTAGTTCTGGATGTGAAGAGGAATTTAGAATCACAATTATGATTATGAGTTATTCATATAATTGTGGAAATGAACTGTTGATTGATGGTATAGGGATAAAATATTGTTGGTGGACTTTTAATATGGAGAAGATAATAGACTTTATGGTCTATTTGACTCTTCTAATGGATTGCTCGTTCCGCTGCAACTATGGTTGAAAAGTTTTATCATCTACCATATGTTCTAAATCTTTGATTTATTACTGATGAAGGCTATTGATAATTTAATTATCTTTAGTCATGATATTCTTTACTGAGCTAGTTGTGCTCACTCTTTTGCTTCACAATTCCTTTCAAGTAATACGAGTGTAGCTGGGTTGAGCGGGAAATAACAGGGGAATAGAACGGTGGTCTATAGCTGTTGAGGGTGAGGTGAACCCAACGTTGGAAGGGTGTTTTGCCACTATCATACAAGATGTCTAATGACATACAACCTCGTGTCATCATAAGACGGGATTGTGCTCATCCACTTGCTGAGTATATTTACGAGCACTACCTATATAATCTTGGTGTTTGTTTGAAGTATAATTCTCAATTAGAGACAGTGGAGATAATGATATGTCAAGAGAAGACTCCCCATTGGGAAGAATATGATAGTAATCTTCTCGTTTTTCTTTGGGATCTATTGGGTCAACGAAGGATAATTCTGTGGTCATATGATATCTATCATAACCTAGAAGCATGGCCTCCCATGTACGAAGGTTTCCTTGAGCACTTTCCAAATATTCTAATTTCTAAAATAATTTTTGACTATACCTTTATGTAAGGTGTCATTGTGAGGTGATGTCCATGGTTGGGACATGAGTCACATTTGGTATATATTTGTATCCAAAGTCACAGCATATGTGTTGTTGAATTTTACACGACAATTGTTGTAATAAAATTGTAGTTATTTTCTGTACCATGTATTTGGCGACTCAGAATAGGTTGGATGGAATGGACCTATTTTGGGGATGTCACAATTGTGACGTGCTATCCAAGGTTGGGATATGAGTCACAGTTGAGAGCCGCCTAAGTCAGTAATCGAAATACGTAGTTTTTTAGGCTTAGTTGGTTATTATCGGAGATTCGTGAAAAGTTTTTCTCGAATCGCTAGTCCATTAACTCAGCTGACTCGTAAGGATACAAAATTTGAATGGAGCGAGGAATGTGAGAAGAGCTTCTAAGAACTCAACATGCGACAACGACGTTGGTTCGAGCTATTGAAAGATTACGATCATACCATCCAATACCATCCTGAAAAAGTAAACGTGGTAGCTGACGCATTGAGTAGACGATCGTATGGGGGTACGAGTGCGATATTGTCGAACACAAAGACTCATTTCAAAAGATGGAGATAGAGTTACAGATTATAAGAACCTATGTGAAGATAACGAATATACGAGTAGAATCAACTTTAATCAATAAAGTTAAAACCGCTCAAGCTACACACCAGAGCTGATGAATATGAAGAAGGAGGTGCAAGAAGTTGTTATTTCAAAAGCGAGAATCGGCGATGTGAGGAAAGCTCAAACCTTCGATTTATTGGTCCATTTGAAATCCTCGATCGAGTAGGAATTGTGTCCTATAGACTCGTTTTACCACCAAGTATGACGCGTGTTCATAACGTTTTTCACGTATCAAAGTTACGAAATTATGTGGACGACCCTAACCACATTATTGAGTTAGAACCAGATGAGATAACCGAAGATTTAACGTACGAGGAGATACCTGTCAAGATTTTGGATAGGAAGGAGCATGTCCTACGCACAAAGGTCATACCCCAAGTCAAAGTTTTGTAGAGGAACCATGCTATTAAAGAAATGACCTGGGAGTTGGAAACGAAAATGAAAGCGAGGTATCCTCATCTTTTCAAAATACCAGGTACGTACGTCAATTTCGAGTACGAAATTTCATAAGGATGGGAGGTTGTAAGACCCCGAATTTTTTTTTTTAATAAAATAGAATTTCCTCTATTTATTATTTTGAAATAGTAAGGGTTGAATTGATTAATGAGGTTAGTTATAGGTAAAATGCGCAAATATTTTTTAAATAAGCAGGTGGTTATAAAATATTCATTGTTGTCGGGGAATATTCGTTTGGTCGTGGAATATTCTTGCTGTCGGAGAATATTCGTACTGTAAGGCCCCCAAATTCAGGTACTTGAAACCCGAACTCGGTGCTTTACGATATCATTTCTATGAGCGGAATAATACTAATAATAATAACAATAATATAAAAGTCAAACTAAATTTACATAATTATCAGAGTCTGAATCCCAAGTACGTAACCTTTACACATTCATTACAACCCATGATAGATAATATATATCATTGTCTTACTTAAATTTAACTATTACATAACATAGTAATTCGTTCATTCAGTAACCTTTCCCTTTTCCTTATTCTTAGCAGAGCTCTCTGGTCGTTCACACTTAGCTGAAAATATTTAAATTAAGCAAGGATGAGCATTTGAGTGCCCAGCAAGTAATAACAATTATATATATAAGCTGAAAGAATTTAAATATTTTCTTTATACTACCCTTCTACAACGATTTCAATAGTTGTGAAGTAATCTGTACTAATAATAATAGCTTAACAACCCTCTTTCAAATTTTTGAAACTACGTAATGACTATATATAGGGTTAATGTGACACACTATGAACATTGTTTTCAATTTTTGAATAGGTTAAACAGAACTTCATCTGTAAACCGTCATAAGTTACGGGCACGGGGGTGATCAGCTCGTTGTTCCCTGTATTGATCAATACTACATGCAAGAACGAGGGTATCGTTCACTCTGTCCGCCTTGGGCGCATAAAAATTTTCCCGTGTAGGGATATTCATACTTGTCTGGGTTCCAAATCAAAGGTTTCATCTTGTTCAACAATAATCTATAATTCAACACCACACACACACACACACACACATATATATATATATATATATATATATATATATATATATATATATATACGGGTAATTGACAAATGTGTATCAACATGTGATTAAATATAATGATTATCCAAGTAGGGACACTTGTATAACCATTTATAGAAATTAACGAACATAATATAAATCTGAATTATCATATACTAACATGTTGATAATCAATGAGCGTATATAATATAAAGTTAATAATCTGTACATTAATAATATAATTTCATAAATATTCTTACTCATGTCCATTGCATAAAGAAAATGCAAAGGTAAGATACTTGCCTGATGCGCTGCTTACAAATTGCAACTTAGTTTTATCTTTTATCTCACGACCTATCATTAATAAGATCGTTCGCTCGATTAGAACAATATACTATAACACATAGTACTGCATATTACAGTCAACACATAACCTAATCACATTATCACATATGTTTAATAACCATTGAATCACAAATAAACACATAACTAATCAAATTATCTAAGTCCAGATCAATTTCTGAAACATGTCGGTGTACCGACATCTTTATCGGGTAATTATCGAGTCTAAGACTCTATTCTGTAACTCAATATCTATAAATATCAGTCATATTATTTTTAAATGACTTAATATAATTTTAAAACATTTATTATAATTTATCATGAATTTTCAAACATCGGAATCATTATTAAATGATTTAAATATTAAACAATTCTATTATCATTAATATTTAATTAATATTAAACTATTAATGAAATCATTTCCAAAATATTAAAGTTATTTATAATAACTTAGAATATTTTTAAAGTATTAATATTACCCTTAAATGATTTTTAAAACATTTAAAATCATTCTTAAATAATTACCATTAATATTAAAGTATTAATGCTTTATTTATCCAAATATTAAAAGTCATTTAGTATAACTTAAAATATTTTTAATTCATTTATATCCTTTTTAAATGATTTTTAAATTAATAAAATCATTTTTAAACTATTTATTTAATATAATTATTAAATAAATTTAAGATCATTTAGTATTAAATTAATATCATTAATATTAAATTATTAATGAAATTATTCTTTAAATATTAAAAGTTATATTTTATAACTTAAAATATCTTTAAACACTTTATTTACATTTAAAATAATTTTTATAATATTAAAATTATTTTTAAACTAATTTATTTAATATAATTATTAAATAACCTTAATATCATTAATAATAATAATTAATTAATGAAATTTTGCCTTTGAATATTGAAAGTTATATTTTATAACTTAAAATATTTTTAAATACCGTATTATTATTTAAAATGATTTTTAATATAAAAGAATTATTTTTAATTATTTTATTTAATTTATTTAGTAAATAATTTAAATATCATTAATATTAATTTATTAATGAATTTTATCACAAAATATTAAAAGTCATTAAAAATAACTTAAAATATTTTCTTATATCATAATACAATTTTAAATGATTTTT
The DNA here is from genome assembly GCA_016801055.1 of Panax notoginseng. Classification (NCBI taxonomy): domain Eukaryota; kingdom Viridiplantae; phylum Streptophyta; class Magnoliopsida; order Apiales; family Araliaceae; genus Panax; species Panax notoginseng. The sequence goes on along the minus strand of CM029015.1, from coordinate 21,598,175 downwards.
CATGTATTAAAATTATTTTTAACTAATTTATTTAATAATATAATTAAATAAATTAAATACCTTTAATATTCCAAATATAATAAATATTTATGAAATATATTTAAAATAATTAAAAACTAATTTTTGAAATTTAAAATAATTTTTAATACTTTATTTTGTATCTTTCAGAATTAAAAACTAATTAATACTAATTATTTAATAAAAATAATTAATTCTTATAAATAACTATCGCTAAAGGGCCCTATAGCGACGAAACTGTCGCTATAGGTGTTCTTGAGGTGTTCTTTATGAAACCCAGATCATCAAGCCCATTACCGAGTGACCAGGTTTGACCAGGTCTAATTTCGTGTATGTTGTGTTTCTGGGCATTATGTTAGTCAGAGATTGTAGTGCTAGTGTAGGACTACAAGATCCAACAACAAACATAACCAAACACTGCATAACCCAAGAGATCTGAGCCTCTAAAATGGCTGTCAGACCTGTTCTTCATTTCTGGGTGGGTTACCCATAAATGAAAAACAGTTCAACTGTCCATTTTTGGGCTTCTACAACATGTAATCCTTGTAATATTTTAGTGATTTAAAGGTTGCAGTATGTAGTCAACATACCAGGGAAGAGTTCTATCACATTATATCACTGAAATAACAACAGATCAAGCATAACAAAGCCGGTCAAACCATGTCAAGAATCTAGTTCATACGGTTTCTGAAAATTTCCAGAAACTCAAAATCAGTCTCGGATGGCTACTTTGACCATCTCCTAAATCCAACATAGTTATTGTTTAAAAGGTTTTAAGGCATAGATTTATACTTCATCTAGCAGGCTGTAACATGTATACAACAACATCAACAAACAATGAACAACCTGACAGATCAAGACGGCTAAAAAAGTTGTCAGGTCGGTTCTGGGCTGTTTCTGGGTTACCCAGAAACACCCGGTCATGGCCGGTCAACGCATTTTGACATTAAATATCTTGCAATATATGATCGATACGACCCTGATTCAAGTTCTAGATCCTAGACCACATAACATACTACAAGTATAAACCTTCAAAACACAAAAATCATAAACAGGCTGAGATTTACAACCTCTGACATTTGATGTCAGATCACAAAATAAAATTTTTCCAGATTTTATAAAATGCTAAATCCGAGCCTCTAGATGTTATGGATCTAACATCTAGCAACCCAGATCACCCATAGACACTACTAATAACATATTCTAACACTCAAACATAACATCTAACAACAAAATATTGGACAGATTTTTGAGTAGGGTTTATACCTTCTATGATTAATTTCTGATTTATGGCTTCTGATTTTGTTAGTGGATTTTGTGGAGCTTGATTTGGGGACTGGTCTAGCACTGAAAATTCGTGGGTTTAAAGAGAGATGGTCTTGGTGAAGTGTAAGAGCACAAATGAGCAAATATGTGCACTTTTCTCTCTCCTAACCTATTTATAATTCTTAGATTCAATGCATCTAACATGCAAGGTGTCAAAGTGAATAAGCTTGGATGAGTTTTAGGCATGTGCTATAATCTAGGGTGATGACTTACAAGATATGGGAAGATTTGCAAGAAATCTTATTAAAATAAATCTAAAAAGGGTATTTTAGTAAACTAACAAAATAATTTAAGGGTATTTTTTTCCATGATGCTTGAATCTAGGTTAAAATCAATAGATCTTAAACCTTAAGGTTTCCAAAATAATTTTTAGGGTTTGAAAAATTAAGATTAAAGTTCAACAAAATTTTAATTAGAACTTACTAATTAAAATTTAGGGTTTTTAAATAATTAGGGTTTTCTAAAAATTTATTTAGAGTTTCTAAAATTTTAATTAGGGTTTAACTAATTAATCACTTAATACACAACATAAAACATATAACGCAGTTATATAACAGTCTTAAACTTGGGTTTAATCAATTAATAAAAGGGTTTTGAAATTAAACATCATAACTGACCAATCATCATCAATACGTACATACAGTACATATTTATAGTACTGAAAAATCAAAATATAATATTATATTATTATTCTCATACCTTGACAATAATCCAAAATTAGGGTTTGGATTCCATATCTGATTTATCCTTCATATTTAACTTTAATAATTAAGGTAAAATAATTAACTTAATAATCTGTACTAAAACTCATATAATAAAACAATTGTTATAATTATTCTAAAAATCACTCCATATATTATTTAAATAATATATGATTATATTTTCATGGAAAATAATTAATAAAAACATTTCTACTATAAATTAATTATTATAAGAATATACTTTATAAAAATCAATAATTCTAAAATAAATTTATTTGTAAACATTTATGTAATAAATATATTTTTATTTACCACATAATTATATATACATATTATCTTGTACAAATTCTCATCCTTAAAATATCAAATAAAAATTTATACGCAAAATTTCTTATTTATTTATATAGAAAATATCGGGTTGTTACACGTACGACGGCGCAGCCTTTTGTGGACCCCATAACGGAAAGCGATTGGATGAAGAAAATAACAAGTATAAGTTGTTTATAAATAACAGCGTAGTTGTTACCGTTAACTGTAAGACCCCGAATTTTATAAAATAAAAGTATTCAATTTTTCTTATAATTACAATTCAGTAAATAGTTAAATTAATAAAAAGTTAAAGTTATGGGTGAAATGTGAAAATTTTTCAAAATAAACAAGTGGTTATAAAATAATCATTGTTGTCGGGGAATATTCGTTGGTCGTGGAATATTCTTTCTGTCTGGGAATATTCGTACGACGGCACAGCTATTTGTGGGCTCCATAACGAAAAACGGTCGGATGAAGATAACGACAAAAATTGAGTTTTTATAATTAACGGCGTAGTTGTTACCGTTAACACTGTTGGAATACCCGGTGGTTAAAATACAGTAATACGCGTTATTGCACAGTATTTTTGAAATTATTGATTCTTACGTAAGAATGCACTACTGAATAATTGTCACAGTAATTACTGTTCAATATTTTATTTTATTGATTCAATAATTGCTGCGTTGATATTTTATATTATTGTTATTTCAATAATTATTGCTGCACAGTATTTTCCATTATCAGATCAATAATTCATATTATTTGAATAATATTATTAGATAACATTATTGGCAATGTCTAAAAAGTTCTGTCTAAGGGAGGTTTGGTCATCTAATTGCGCGCCAGTAAGGAGAAATCCTTATTGGAAAGCCCCCTCTTTTCTGGGAACGGTCTGGTTGTCATAAATGTGATTCTGTAATATTATTTGTGAATAATTAATTATTGATTCATATGATAAGGAAATATTTATTTTATGTGGATATAAATGAGGGATATATTTTTATGGTTAAAAATGAAGGAGTTAATGTTGAGGTTTTTATCAGTATTTTTGTCGGAATGGAGGTATTAAAAATTAGGATTTTTGAGATATTTTGCGGGGGTTATATTTTTAATCCGACCGTTGGATCGTTGTGATTTTTAGATATGTTATACATATATAAGTTGAGTATATGTCCACAAAGTTTGAACCGTTAAAAATGAACGCATGATTTATTATGAATTTTACGAGATGACTGGTTCAGAAATTGTTAAATTTTCGGAGTTTATCATGTCGGTAGAAAATTCTAGAATTGGTGGGCCCCACTTGTGGTTGGTGAAAAAATGTGCTGAATTTTATTTCAAATGTGGTGGGTGGCAATAGTAGCAGTAAAGCCATCAGGTTGCAGGTCATGTCTGCTTCGGCGTGCTAACATTTTCCTATAAATAGAGGGCTAAGTTAGAATTGAAAATCACACCAGAAACATAAGCTTTCTCTCTTTCTCTCTCTATATTATAAAGCATGTTTTGTGAGTATTTAGATACTTTGAGAGTTGCTATTCAGTGCAAGTTTCCTTCGGCTTTGCATTCCAGTCAGAAATACTGCACTTTTGAGGTACGGGATAGTAAGGGATGCTATATTCTTCATAATGATGTTATTCTTTCAATATCATTATACTGAAATAATGGGTATGAATTTTATTGTGAAATTTTTACCTTTTTGAGTCGGAATTACTATTCACATATACGGCACTATTCACGTATACGACACTATTCATGCATATGACACTATGTACGAATACGGAGTACTATTCATGAGTTACTATTCATGAGTTACTATTCACGAGTTACTATTCACGATTTACTATTCACGATTTACTATTCATGAGTTACTATTCATGAGTTACTATTCACGAGTTACTATTCACGACAAAATTGGTTTCTTTTTCTAACCAAATTATAGTTGATTTATGAATATTACTCTTGAGATTAAATCTATATGTTGATCATATTGTTTTTATTATCATATATAATATTTTTATAACCCTGATGTTGAAATTCTCTTTCACTTGAGTGTAAAGATGGGTAGATTATTGGTATAATCAAGACTATGGGTTCTCTTTGGCCAGTAGTGCAAATTTGAATTGTGACTGGTATGATCATGACCATTGAATTTATAATTGAATATCTTTAGCTTAAGTGCAAAGGTGAATTGATCAACATGGTTATAATTATTGTTTATATAAATTTTGAAATGATTATATATTTCTTTGAGATATGAATATATTTGGCCCGTAGTGCAAAGATGACTTATTGATGAACATCTTTGGCCCGTAGTGCAAAGATGAATTATTGATGAATATCTTTGGCCCGTAGTGCAAAGATGACCTGTTGTTGAATATCTTTGGCATGTAGTGCAAAGATGGTCTGTTGATGAATATCTTTGGCCCGTAGTGCAAAGATGAATTTATGAATATGATTATGAACATGAACTGTGATTTGGTATAACCATGATCTTTGATGTTTCAGGTGATGAAAATTATCTTTGTCCTGGATGAGAAAAGGAATTTAGAACAACAATTACGATTACGAGTTATACATATGATTGTGGACATGAATTGTTGATTCATGTTACAGGGATAAAACATTGTTGGTGGACTTTTAACATGGATAAGATAATAGACTTTATAGTCAATTTGACTCTTCTAATGGATTGCTCGTTCCGCTGCAACTATGATTGAAAATTTTTATCATCTACCATATGTTCTAAATCTCTGATTTATTACTGTTGAAAGCTATTGATAATTTATTTATCTTTAGTCATGATATTATTTACTGGGCTAGTTATGCTCACCCTTCTGTTTCACAATTCCTTTCAGGTAATAAGAGTGTAGCTGGGTCGAGCGAGGGTAACGGGAAAATAGAACGGTGGTCTCTAGCTGTGGAGGTTCTCCCTAAGTAGTATAGAAAAGTGTTGTATACATCATTTAGTAGTTATATTTAGTGAATCAAATAAGGTGAGGCGAACCCAACGTTGGAATGATGTTTTGCCACTATCATACAAGATGTCTAATGATATACAACCTCGTGTTATTATAAAACATGGATGTGCTCATCCACTTGCTGAGTATATTTACGAGCACTACCTATATAATCTTGGTGTTTGTTTGAAGTATAATTCTCAATTAGAGACAATGGAGATAATGATATGTCAAGAGAAGACTCCCCATTAGGAAGAATATGATAGTAATCTTCTCGTTTTTCTTTGGGGTCTATTGGGTCAACCAAGGATAATTCTGTGGTAATATGATATCTATCATAACCTAGACGCATGGTCTCCCATGTACGAAGGTTTCCTTGAGCACTTCCCAAATATTCTAATTTCAAAAACAGTTTTTGACTATACCTTTATGTAAGGTGTCATTGTGAGGTGCTGTCCACGGTTGGGACATGAGTCACATTTGGTATACATTTGTATCCAAACTCACAGCATATATGTTGTTGTATTTTACACGACAATCGTTGTAATAAAGTTGTAGTTATTTTCTGTACCATGTATTTGGCGACTCAGAATAGGTTGGATGGAATGGACCTGTTTTGGGGTCGTTATATTTTGGTATCAGAGCTATAAGTAAAGAGCTCCGAGCCTCTCGCTGGTGACTTCCTGTTGATGGGGTATGCACCGAAGCCAGACTCTCCGTAGGGGACGCCGTTCTGTGGTAGCAAACTGATAGGTTGTAAGGTGCTGACATAGGTTGGTGTCCAGAGTTACATTTTGGTATCAGAGCTTAGGGATATGGTCTCTGGCGGAGATCGGGGAATATAACTAGGAGGGGAGAGATGAGTAAATCCTTCGCTAGTGTGTCCTACCTAAGCTTATTTGTTGGTCAGTCATAATATCGGGATATTATGTGATATGTTAATTTGTTAAATTAACCATTGTTTTGAAGCTGTATTCTAGAATGATATTTGAAATACAGGAGATGAGCAATGGAGAAATTATGATGACAAGGAAGATGGAATATGAAATGAAAAGAAGGTATTCTCAACTCTTTGAAATACCAGGTACGTAAATTTCAAGGACGAAATTTCATAAGGAGGGGAGATTGTAAGACCCCGAATTTTATGAAATAAAAGTATTCAATTTTTCTTATAATTACAATTCAGTAAATGGTTAAATTGATAAAAAGTTAAAGTTATGGGTGAAATGTAAAAAATTTTCAAAATAAACAAGTGGTTATAAAATAATCATTGTTGTCGGGGAATATTCGTTGGTCGTGGAATATTCTTTCTGTCGGGAAATATTCGTACGACGGCGCAACTATTTGTGGGCTCCATAACGAAAAACGGTCGGATGAAGATAACGACAAAAATTGAGTTTTTATAATTAACGGCGTAGTTGTTACCGTTAACACTGTTGGAATACCCGGTGGTTAAAATACAGTAATACGCGTTATTGCACAGTATTTTTGAAATTATTGATTCTTACGTAAGAAGGCACTACTGAATAATTGTCACAGTAATTACTGTTTAATATTTTATTTTATTGATTCAATAATTGCTGCGTTGATATTTTATATTATTGTTATTTCAATAATTGTTGCTGCACAGTATTTTTCATTATCAGATCAATAATTCATATTATTTGAATAATATTATTACATAACATTATTGGCAATGTCTAGAAAGTTCTGTCTAAGGGAGGTTTGGTCATCTAATTGCGCGCCAGTAAGGAGAAATCCTTATTGGAAAGTCTCCTCTTTCCTGAGAACGGCCTGATTGTCATAAATGTGATTCTGTAATATTATTTGTGAATAATTAATTATTGATTCATATGATAAGGAAATATTTATTTTATGTGGATATAAATGAGGGATATATTTTTGTGGTTAAAAATGAAGGAGTTAATGTTGAAGTTTTTATCAGTATTTTTGTCGGAATGGAGGTATTAAAAATCAGGGTTTTTGAGATATTTTGTGGGGGTTATAATTTTTAATCCGACCGTTGGATCGTTGTGATTTTTGGATATGTTATACATATATAAGTTGAGTATATGTCTACAAAGTTTGAACCGTTAAAAATGAACGTATGATTTATTATAAATTTTACGAGATGACTGGTTCAGAAATTATTAAATTTTCGGAGTTTATCATTTCGGTAGAAAATTCTAGAATTGGTGGGCCCCACTTGTGGTTGGTGAAAAAATGTGCTGAATTTTATTTCAAATATGGTGGGTGGCAATAGTAGCAAGTAAAGCCATCAGGTTGCAGGTCAAATCTTTAGGGCTGCCTTCTGAAGTTGGAAAGTGGTTAGCATGAAATTTATTTTTAGGTAAGTTGGTTAATTGACTAATAGAGTGCTGACACGCAGGCGAGGCTCTATGTGTATCCATATTTTGATCTTCATTCTTGAATTTTGCTCCACAATTAATTATTATGGAGTATTTTTGAACTTGGATAAATCAAAGTACGAATTCCTAATCTTTGTCATTTTATCTCACTGAATTCATTTTTTTAAAGGCATTTTTCATCATCCTCAGTCTTAAATGGTGATATTCGATGAATATCTTTGGCTTGTAGTGCAAAGATGAATGATTACCTGATGAATATTTTTGGCCCATAATGCAAAGATGGACAAGTGTTGAGATGAACATAACCAACTGGTGATACAGATGAATATCTTTGGCCTGTAGTGCAAAAATGAAGATAGTAGATTTTATTCTCTACTTAACTCTTCTAATGAATTGTTATTTCCTCTGCGAATATTGATCTAAAACTTGTTGTCCATTATATTTTATCTGATTTAGTGAAGGCTAACGCTAATTTGTTCTAGTCGGGGTGTAGAGTGATGGGTCCAGACAGTTGTTTTATCAGTCCTCACTATTTTATAAAATAGTGTATCAATAATTGTAATGAGGACTCATTTTTGAGTTTGAATACTGTCTATTAGACAATATTCATGTAAAAACTCTCAGCTACATTTTGTCGTATTGTATAAAAGAAGTTTGTATTTGATTTCTGTAGCATGTATTTGGCGACTCAAAATGGGTAATGTATACCTATTTTGGGGCGTCACATTCATCTCAACATCTTCCTCCATTACAAAGTCTAAATTTATCTTCTTTTTCCACATGTATTTGTAATGAATTTTGGGATCATTTAGGGTTTCAATTTTCTCTTTTTGAATTCTCCCGCAATATATAATAGTTAATGATTTTTCCCTTCTCTGTTCTGGGGTCCTCTCCTTCTCACGCCATTAACAGCGATAATCCCATCTAAACAATAACAAAGAACCCCAATTATCAATTCATAACCTATATTTCAGCTCATAAATACTTCCACATATATATGCAAACATATGATACACAAATGGGCTTGTCTTCTCCGACTATTTTATCTTCTCCGGCAAGTTAATCTCATAGTGGGTGTTTAGTCATGTGCTTGGAAAAGAATTAGGTTTGTCTGATTCTCATAATCGGAGAAGTTTACCTTACTTTCTTCTTCTCCAATCTTGTTAGGTTTGTCTGATTCTCTCTTTGATTTCATGAATTAGAATTTTCTCTAGAAATTTGCAAGTTTTTCGTGGTGAGTTTTGATTTGATTTAATCAGAGAACAATCAGATTTAGCGAAATAGATTATTTGTTTGATCGATAAAATGGATGGAGAAATTAGAGAAGTTAACAACACTTTAGAGACTATTAACGCAACTGTAAATGCAATCGTATCAACTGAGAATCGTTTGCCTCAATCTTCTTCAGTTCAAGTGAATCATTTTGATTAAAATTCTATTTGTAGTCGTTTATTTGTTGTGATTTCATTTTGTTACTTGTAATTTTTGAGTTTGAAGTGTTGTTTCATGTTTGGATCTGGGTTGAAGATTAGGGTTGAAGATGAATAAGAGGAAAGAGTGAAAAAAATTCACGTTGGAAGCAAAATCAGCATTTAATTATTTTTCATTTTTTCTTTAAAAGCCAAGTATGAAAATAAAAGATAGAATTTAACGTCCGTCCAAAAAATTTAACAGAATGGCCCAATTAAACATTTTTAAAAATCATATTGGGCCAATTGTATTTTTTTAAAGTACAGTGGCTCAATACTTACAACTCGATGAACACAATAGGGTAAATGTACTTTTTGCCATTATTTATGTTATATTTTTTGTAAATATGTTAATGAAAATATTATTGAAAAGTTAATGAATTTGTTTACGAATATTAATAATAATAATATTAAGAATATATTATTGATATTAATATTTATTTTAATATTAATGTTAATAATATTATTATTACTCAGGTGTAATACTACTACTACTATTATTTATATTAATATGGCTTTTAATATTTATAATAGTAATAAGTAATGAGTTTTTGTTCCGTATAGTATTATGTTAAAATAAGTTTTATAATATGCATTTATCATAAATTCAATTAATATTCTTTACAATTTTTTTAAAAACGAATGGAGTATTTCATTAACGATATTTTGTAAGCATAATTCTGTTTTTGTATACATTGTCACTATTTTTAACTTTAACTCTTAAATAAGAGACTTAATAAAATGTTATTTTATTAGTTTTACTACTCATTTTGAGATTATGATTAAACTCATTTTGTTAGGAAAAATAAAATAGGTACGAATCTCATTGCTTAACCATTATAAGAAAAAAAATATGTAACAATTGTCTTATTCATTAAATAATATATATCATCTTATTAAATTTTTTGAGTAAATTTATGATATACATTATTTTATTGAACTCTTGTAATTCAACATTTGGAAAAAAATATATTATTAAATACAACATTTCGTAAAAAAATATTGAGTTAGTATTTTTTTTATTAAATACAACATCTCGTAAATTACTCATTAAAATTGATATACATCGTAAATTTTTATTTTTTTTGTGTTGCCTTGTTTCCTGTATAAAGTAATATTATTTGAAGTCTATTGTTGTTGCCTTAGCCACTACAAACTATAAGGGCATTTTCATTTTTTTTACTTTGCCTCGTTTTTCGTGCAAAATAATATTAATTGTTGTTCTAATTTTAGGGTCTTAGGGATGTTTGATAAAAATTGAATAATTCTGAATCTGAATGAGCTGAATCTGAATCTGAATGAGTTGAATCTGAATCTGAATGAAAAAAAATTGTTTGATAATTGACATGTCTGAAACATCTAAATGACAAAACTTTATTATTTTGTCCCTCTAAAAAATTCAAAATTGTTGTAAATTTATTTAGTATTACTTAATATAATAGTTATTTTGTGACGCCCCCAAAATAGGTCCACAAGATCCATTCTAAGTCGTTAGATATCACATTATAAAAATCAAATACAAACTTCATTTATACAATTGTTGAACTGTCGTATAGAATACGACCACAGTTAACTGTGAGTTTTAATACAAATGTATTTAACTCTCATGGTGCCTCGAACACAACCTTACAATGATACTTTACATCAAAATATAGTCAAAAACTGTTTTAAGAATTAAAATCTTTGAGAATGCTCAAATAAACCTTCGTACATAGGAGACCATGCGTCTAGGTTATGATAGATATCATATGTCCACAGAATTATCCTTTGTTGACCCAATAGACTCCAAAAAAAACGAAAAGATTACCATCATCTTCTTTTCAATTGTAAATTTTCTCTTGACATATAACTATCTCCACTGTCTCCAAGTGAAAATTATATTTCAAATAAACTCCAAGATTATATAGGTAGTGCTCGTACATATACTCAGCAAGTGGATGCATGTGCACAACCCTGTTTAATAACATACGACTTCATGTTATCATAAGATAAATTAGATCAATTTTTGTGCGATAAAATAAGTAACTCCCTTCGTTCTAAAATTAGATATATATGTTTATTTCAAAATTAGAGATATACTTCTATTTTGAGATATAAAATACTATTATAATGCCCAATGTACCCTTATAGAGGTTACTGGAATAGAATGGTTCGAGTCCGGTGTTCGTCATGTGTTGGGAGTATTTTGGGTTTGATAAGCTGGGTTGGATGTGAGCTTGATAAGCTGGGATTGGATGGGGGTGTAGTTGGTATGGGTGAGTTAGGCCATGTGTATGTCTATTTCGCTAAAGGCCTCTGGGCAAGTCACACCTTTGGATTAGTTGACTACATCTATGTTGATTAATTAATCAGGGTGACCAAAATTAAAATGGGTTTTAAAATTTTCAAAATTTTAACATCTCTACATATAATTTCTAATTCAAAATTTCATAAAACATAGCATGCATACCTGTAAATACTTGGAGTGTAAAATTCTGAACTTCCATTTCCTATACCTTCCATACCAAAAGTAGAGTTCTGGATTTGAATCTTCGAGATAGTGATTACTATTTAGCTCAGTCTGAAAACTGAGCACTTGATCACTCACATCCCACAAAAACATTCCTTCTTTTGTTAGCAAGTTGCCAAGCCTTTTGACAGAGGAAGAAGAAACCATGGTGTTTGGTTATTATGTGTAAACTTCGGAGTCTCTCTCTTTATATCAATTGGGGATCTGGGGCTAACATTTCCACAATTTTTCCCTTAAAACAAGTGGGAATATATCATTAAGAACAAGCTGGCCCAATATTAAATAATACAAATTAAGGGTCAAGAAGTAGTAAAGATATTTCTTTATTGCGTGTGCGTGGTAGGTGGTGGGTGGTCCAGCGCATTTTGAATTAAAGTATTATTATGACAACCAATGAATGAAAAGTGTCGGCAGGTATACTCAACTACAACTAGTCAATTGTATGGTACAAGTATTTATTTTATTAATTATTCATTAATTACACAAATTCAAAACATTGAGACTGATGACTTGAAGAGCCTAAACTTTTGTTGAGGGAACTGATATTTTTATATTATTTTTATTAAATAAAATGAAAAAAAAAATTATAAAATTTTTATTTAAACATGTGAAAATATTAATTTTTTTTTGTTAAAGACTTTTGGGCTAAAATTCAGCGTCAGTAGAATAATAATCAACACAGATGTAGTCCACTAAGAGCATCTCTAACAGTAGTAGCAATTTTTTTTTTAAATTGAAATTTGTTGACCTACATGGCAATTTGAATAACATTATTTGTTAGTTTCATATTTTGTGTCTCATCAGTCTTTTAAATTCTATGAGTTATACATCAAAATAAATATTTTTAGCATTTCATAAATATTTTGAAGAGAGAGAATGAGTTTGCAGATTTGATGACTAAGGTTGAAAGGATTGTTAGAGACAAATTTTTTGATGTGACTCACCTATTTAAGTATTTCAAAGTGATTGAAGAGACTGATAAAGATGTTCTAGTATGGAATAATATTTGACTTCTATATAAATAGTTGAGATAGTCAAACATCAATATCAAACAAAAAGTTTATGAGTGCAAAAATAAAATATGCAACACTGGAGAACTAGATTTTGGTTAATATGAGAGAACTTTTATATTTCGTTTAAAGAAATTGTAATTCAAAATGTGATAATAATGAAATAGCAAAGTTGATATAGAGGTAAATGATTGAATCATGTCTAGTTCTTTTGTAGATTTCCTCTCTTCATAAGAATTTCCATAATATATTTATTGAATATTATAATCTTTCAAAACAGCATGAAACTAAGGGAAAGAGACCAACCAAGAAAAAAGATCTTCTACTTGGTTTAATTTTTTCTATTATCTTGGATGGAGATAATTAGGCTTAACAAAATATGGTTATGAATTAGGTTTGGTTTATAAAATTTAGTTAGGGTTTTATTTAAGAATTAAAATTACATTATTTATTTTTAATATGAGTTATGTGAATTGCAACCATACAATTATGGGTCAAATATAGGTCAACTCATATTTCAAATTTCAATCTTACCATTATTATGGTCCAATTAAATAAATTATTTATGATATTTAATTTTTATATTCCTTCACCTTCTATCTCTAATATTTTATACATTTTTACCCTATCTAAAAAATTTTATGCACTCTATCTAAAAAAATTTATGCACTATCTCTAAAATTTTGACTTGACTTATAATTGTCAATGGATTTGTCCTAATAGCTACTATATGTAAGACCCTAACTTATTATAAATAAAAGTGAATTTTTCTCTATTCATTATTTTAAATTAATAATGTATTAATTTGATATAATGCTTTGGATATGGGTGAAATATGAAAATTTTGTAAAATAAGCAAGTAGTTATAAAATATTCATTTTGTCGGGGAATATTCGTTTGGTCGTGGAATATTCTTTCTGTCGGGAAATATTCGTACGACGACGCAACCATTTGTGGGCCCCATAACGGATAACGGTCGGATGAAGAAAACGATAAATTTGAGTTTTTACAAATAACGACGTAATTATTACCGTTAACACTGTTGGAATACCCGGTGATTAAAATACAGTAATACGCGTAGTCGCACAGTAGCACACGGTATTGCACATTATAGTTGAATTATTGATTCGTACGTAAGAAGGCATTACTCAATAATTCTTACAGTAATTACTGTTCAATATTTTATTTTATTACTTCAATAATTGCTGCGTTGATATTTTATATTATTGTTGTTTCAATAATTATCACTGCACAGTATTTCCCATTATCAGATCAATAATTCATATTATTTGAATAATATTGTTAGATAGCATTATTGGCAATGTCTAAAAAATTCTGTCAAGGAGAGGTTTGGTCACCTAATTGCGCGCCAGTAAGGAGAAATTTTTATTGAAAAACCTCCTCTTTCCTGGGAACGGTCTGGTTGTCATAATTGTGATTCTGTAATATTATTTGTGAATAATTAATTATTGATTTATATGATAAGAAAATATTTATTTTATGTGGATATAAATGATAGATATATTTATTTTTATGTGGATAAAAATGAAAGAATTAATACTGAGGTGTTTTATCAGTATTTTGTCGGTGTAGAGGTATTAAAAATCATCCGTTTGTGGATTTCGGATATTTTATATTTTGAATTTGAAAAAACTCAAAGCTACAAAGTTGTAGAGAATTCGATTTTAGGCAGAATGGACATAAAATTCGTATTTTTCTGATAAACGAACTATTTTTTATGAATTACTGAAGTTTTAAAAAATAGAATGATTTTTATTAAATTATGGGTGGGACCCACTCTTGTTTGACAATATGTGGGCTGCTGAAAATTGTTCAAAGATGGCTGGTATTATTTGTCAACAAAGCATGCGTAGAGGTTGGTGTAATTAATAATATTATTTTATTATTTTAGTCTCCTATGGCGTTCTAGTATTTTTCTATAAATAAACGCTTAGGTTAGAATTAAAAATCACACCAGAAACAAGTTTTCTTTCTCTCTATATTGTCGAGCATATTTTAGTGAGTATTTATATATTTTGAGAGTTGTTGTTTGGTACAAGTTTCCTTCGGCTTTCTATCCGATATTCCGATCAAAAGTACCGTTATTTTGAGTTAAGGGATGTTATTTTCTTCATAAATGATATTATTTCTTTCGATATCATTATGCCAAAATATTAGTTTGAACGTTTTATCAAATTTAGAACTTTTTGTATCGGGATTACTATTCACGTATAGGACATTATTTACGTATACGGCACTATTCACGAATACGACATTATTCACCAAAAAAAATAAAATTTGTCCAAGATGTCTATTATGGTTACTATCTTTGATTGTATCCATGTTTTGGTATTTATTTTTGAATTCTGCTTCAAAATTAGTTATTATGGAGTATTATTGATCTTGGATAAACTGTTATACGAATCCTTAATATTTGTCTTTCTGTCTCACTAGATTCGTTTTTTTTAAAAATATTTTTCATCATCCTCAGTCCGAAATGATGATATTACTGAATATCTTTGGCCTGTAGTGCAAAGATGAATGATTAACTGATGAATATCTTTGGCCCGTAGTGTAAAGATGAACAGGTGTTGAGATGAACATGACCAACTGGTGATACAAATGAATATCTTTGGCCTGTAGTGCAAAGATGAATATTGATTGAAGATGTATATTGATTGTTGTTACAGGGATAAAATATTGATGATAGACTTTTAAATCTTAGAAGATAGTAGAACTCATTCTCTACTTGACTCTTCTAATGGATTGCTGTTTCTGTGACAACCCCAAAATAGGTCCATTCCATCCAACATATTCTGAGTCGCCAAATACATGGTACAGAAAATAACTACAAATTTATTAGAACAATTGTCGTGCAAAATACAACAACACATATACTGTGAGTTTGGATACAAATATATACCAACTGTGACTCGTGTCCCAACCGTAATGTGACAAATGTCCCATCAGTGGACAACACTTCACAATGATACCTACATAAAGGTATAGTCAAAAATTATTTTAAAAATTAGAATATTTGGGAAGTGCTCAAGGAAACCTTCGTACATGGGAGGCCATGCTTCCAGGTTATGATAGATATCATATGTTCACAGAATTATCCTTGGTTGACCTAATAGACCCCAAAGAAAAATAAGAAGATTACTATCATATTCTTTCAAATGGTGAGTCTTCTCTTGACATATCATTATCTCCACTGTCTCTAATTGAGAATTATACTACAAACAAATACCAAGATTATATAGGTAGTGCTCGTAGATATACTCAGCAAGTGGATGTGCACATCCCTGTCTTATGATGACACGAGATTGTATATCATTAGACATCTTATATGATAGTGGCAAAATACCCTTCCAACGTTGGGTTCGCCTCATCCTATTCGATTCACCAAATATAACTACTAAATGATGTATCCAACACTTTTTTATACTGCTTAGGGAGAACCTCCACAGCTAGAGACTACCGTTCTATTTTCCCGTTACCCTCGCTCGACCCAGCTACATTCTTATTACTTGAAAAGAAATTGTGAAGCAAAAGGGTGAGCACAACTAGCCCAGTAAATAATATCATGACTAAAGATAAATAAATTATCAATAACCTTCAACAGAATTAAATCAGAGATTTAAAACATACGGTAGATGATAAAAATTTTCAACCATAGATGCAGCGGAATGAGCAATCCATTAGAAGAGTCAAATAGACCATAAAGTCTATTATCTTCTCCATGTTAAAAATTCACCAACAATGTTTTATTCCTGTAACATCAATCAATAGTTCTGGTCCACAATCATATGAATAACTCATAATCATAATTGTGATTCTAAATTCCTCTTCCCACCCAGGACGAAGATAATTTTCATCACATGTTTTTACCTGAAACATCAAAGATCATGGTTATACCAAATCACAGTTCCTGTTCATAATCATACTAATAACTTCATCTTTGCACTATGACCAAAGATATTCGTCACCAGTTCATCTTTGCACTACTGGCCAAAGATATTCAACATTAGGTCATCTTTGCACTACGGGCCAAAGATATTCATCAACAATTCATCTTTGCACTACAGGCCAAAGATATTCCTCAACAGTTTATATTTGCACTACAGGCCAAATATATTCATCAATAGTTCATATTTGCACTACAGGCCAAATATATTAATATCTCAAAGAAATATATAATCATTTCAGAATTTATATAAATAATAATTATAACCATGTTGATCATTTCACCTTTGCACTTATGCTAAAGATATTCAATTATACATTTAATGGTCATGATCATACCAGTCAATAATTCAACTTTGCACTATTGGCCAAAGGAAACCCATAGTCATGATTGTGACGCCCCCAAAATAGGTATACAACACCTATTCTGAGTCGCCAAATACATGGTACAGAAAGCAAACTACAACTTTAATAATACAATTGTCGTGCAAAATACGACAACACATACTGTGAGTTTAAATACAAATATTATCTTCTGGACAATATCCACACTCAAATAAATCCTCATTACAATTATTCAAACACTATTTTACAGAAATAGTGAGGACTGCTAAAACATCTTTCTAGAACCATCATTCCATACCCCGACTAGATCCTGCTATGTTCTCACCTCCAGAGAAGAAAAATGGAATAAAAAGGAAAAAGGTGAGCTCAACTAGCCCAGTAAAGAATATTATGACTAAGATAATATACAACAAATTATCGTTAGTTTTCAACAGGGAAAAATCTGATAGAATATAATCGACAACAAGTTTTAGATCAACAACTGCAGCGGAAACAACAAACCATTAGAAGAGTCAAGGAGAGAAAGAATTTTACTATCTTCTAAGATTTAAAAGTCCATCATCAATATTTTATCCCTGTAACATCAATTAATAATCATCTTTATCCAAATATTCATCTTTGCACTACAGGCCAAAGATATTCATTTGTATCACCTGTCAGTCATGTTCATCTCAACACCTGTTCATTTGTATCCAAAGATATTCATTTGTATCCGTTATGGGGCCCACACAAGGCTGCGCCGTCGTACGAATATTCTCCGACAGCAAGAATATTCCACGACCAAACGAATATTCCCCGACAAAATGAATATTTTATAACCACTTGCTTATTTTATAAAATTTACACATTTCACCAATAACCAAAGTATTATATCAAATTAACCCCTTATTATTCACAATAATATTTAGAGAAAATTTGATTTTATTCATTAATATGTTGGGGTCTTACAACCTCCCCTCCTTTTGAAATTTCGTCCTCGAAATTGACGTACGTACCTGATGTTTCAAAAAGGTTAGGATACCTCACTTTTATTTTTGATTCTAACTCCCAGGTCATTTCTTCAATAGCATGATTTCTCCACAAAACCTTAACTTGTGGTATAACCTTTGTGCGTAGGACATGCTCTTTCCTATCCAAGATCTTAACAGGTACCTCCTCGTATGTTAAATCTTCAGCTATCTCTTCTGGTTCTAACTAAATAATGTGGTTCGGGTCTTTAACATATTTACGAAGCATAGATATGTGAAAAATATTATGAACACGAGACATGCTTGGAGGCAATGCGAGTCTATATGCCACATTTCCTATTCGCTCAAGAATCTCAAATGGACCAACAAATCTTGGATTGAGCTTTCCTCTCTTCCCAAATCTTGTAACTCCCTTCCATGGTACAACACGTAACAATTCATGATCCCCAATATTAAATTCCACGTCCTTCCGATGAAGATCCGCATAACTCTTTTGTCGATCCTGTGCCGTTTGTATACGTTGTCGAATCGTTTGGATCTTCTCTGTAGTCATGCGTACCAACTCTGGTCCCAACAATGTTGTTTCACCCACCTCGTCCCAGCATACTGGAGAACGACATTTTCTTCCATACAACGCCTCGAATGGAGCCACACCTATGCTCGCTTGATAACTGTTGTTGTAGGAGAATTCCACCAATGGTAGGTACTTATTCCAACTCCTTTTGAGATCTAGGACACAACGTCTTAATAGATCTTCAAGAGTTTGAATAGTCCTCTCTGATTGTCCGTCCGTTTGAGGATGGTATGCCGAACTGAATCGTAAATCCGTGCCCATAGCTTTCTGCAAGCTAACCCAAAATCGTGAAGTGAATCTTGGGTCACGATCCGAAACTATGGATACTGGCATGCCATGTAATTTCACAATCTCGTTCACGTACATACTAGCAAGACGTTCAAGGGAATAAGTTTCACGTATCGGTAAGAAATGAGCGGACTTGGTTAATCTATCAACAATAACCCAAATCACATCTATGCCTTGAGAAACCTTGGGAAGACCCGTAACAAAATCCATAGTAATGTGTTCCCACTTCCATTTCGGAATCTCAAGTGGTTGCAATGGACCCTTTGGTACTTGATGCTCCACTTTTACACGTTGACAAGTTAAACATCTCGAGATAAACTCCGCGATCTCTCTTTTCATATTACTCCACCAAAATGTATGTCGAAGATCGTGATACATTTTGGTACTCCCAAGATGGATTGCAAACGGTGTGTTGTGTGCCTCCATCATTATTCTATGCTTCAAGTCAAAATCGTTAGGAACACAAAGTCTGGAGTTGACTCGAAGTATTCCTTCTTCATCGATTATTGCTTCTAGAATATCACCTTCTTGCACTTTCTTCTTCATACGTATCAGCTCCATGTCCGTAGCTTGAGCAGCTTTAACTTTATCGATTAAAGTCGGTTCTACTCGTATATTTGATATCATCATGTGGGTACTTGGAGCCTTCATCTCTATCTCCATCCTTTGCAAGTCACACAAAATGGGCCTTTGTGTTAACAACGTTGCACTCGTACCCGCATATAATCTTCTACTCAATGCGTCATCTACTACGTTTGCTTTTTCAGGATGATATTGGATGGTATGATCGTAATCTTTCAACAGCTCGAGCCAACGTCGCTGCCGCATGTTGAGTTCCTTTTGGGTGAAGAAATATTTGAGGCTTTTATGATCTGTATAGATCTCCACTTTCTCCCCTTACAGGTAGTGTCTCCAGATCTTCAACGCAAAAACGACTGCTGCCAACTCCAAATCATGAGTAGGATAATTCCTCTCATATTCTTTGAGTTGTCGTGAGGCATAGGCTATGACTTTCCCATGTTGTATGAGAACACATCCTAACCCTTTGCCTGAAGCATCGCTGTAGATAACAAATCCATCCGAACCAGATGGTATTGTCAGAACAGGTGCCGAAATGAGTCTCCTTTTGAGCTCTTGGAAACTCTTCTCGCATTCCTCACTCCATACGAATTTTGTATCTTTTCGAGTCAGCTGAGTTAATAGAGTAGCGATTCGAGAAAATCTTTCCACAACATTTTCGTTAATAACCAACTAAGCATAGAAAGCTACGTATTTTGATTACTGACTTAGGTTGCTCTCAACTGTGACTCATATCCCAATCTTGAATAGCACGTCACAATGACACCTATCAGTTTACTACCACACAAATATGGCGTCCACTACAGAGAGTCTAGCTTCAATGTATTCCACAAAGGAAGTCACCAGATAGAGGCTCGGGTACCAACTTCTATAGTTGGGTTTTTAACTCCTGAAGTTCAATAGGAGCTATTCAATATGAGATTTTAGAAATGGGTTTTGTATCGGGTTGAAGATCAATACAAAAATTCAATATCACGCTCTGGGTTAGGCCAGGAAATTCTTCAGGAAATACGTCAGGAAATTCACTAACAACAGAAATATCATTCAAATCTGACGTATTTTTGTTCAAGTCCATGACACGGGCTAAGAAAGCTTGACATCTATTTTTCAATAAACGAATGGCTTTATGGCTTGGTATGACAGCGATTGATGTTAGTGGTTTGGTTGCTTGAATTCGCATAACAGGTTGGTTAGGAATATGAAAACTAACAACCTTACGAAAATAATCAATTTTGGCATGATGATTAGTTAACCAATCAATTCCTAAAATCACATCAAAAACGAGTATCTTTAAAGAGATAAGGTCAACAGGTAATGTGATTGTGCCAACTTTGATTTAAAGTAAGATTTATAAACTGTAGATGTAATGAAAGTTTCTCCTAAATGAGTCTCCACAGATAGGTCAAAGTCTAACTTCTCCGGAGTCAAGTTTAAACGTTGAGCACAAGCAGGAGAGATAAAAGAATGGGTAGAATCGGTATCTAGTAAGGTATAAACTTCGCAAGAATTTATAATTAACTAACCCGTTATACCTTCGTTCGGGTTCCTCGCGTTTTGGGCGGTCACGACAAACGCTCTTCCAGAAACCGCCGACTTTATTTTGTCCGTATCCGCCTTTGGTGTCACCGTCCCAACTGGACTTGGTTTCGCTATAGTACAATCTCGAGCGATATGTCATTCCTTTCCATAATTATAACATACCTTGAACTGTTGTGGGCAGTTTGGACTTATATGTCCCTCCTTTCCGCATCTGTAACATCTAACTGGCGGTCGTTCTCCTCCCCTAGAATTTGTTCCTGGTGCTGGTGCTGTTGTCGACGTCTTCCTGTCATCGTTAAATCTTCTCTTCTTGAAATTTTCACTTGACTCACCTCTCCTATTATCATGGCCACGATGACCACCCGAGTGGTTACCACTTTTGTCTGTATTTTTCCCCCATCGCTGGTTCTCATCGCTCCGATGACTGCTGCCACCGGTATGACCCTGGTTGTGGTCCCTCGGTTGCACATACTCATTATCTCGCTCTAATAATTGAGCCCTGTTTACAACATCTGAATATAAAGAAAATTTATGAGATATAAGATATTGCCGAATCTCGGGTTTTAAACCTCTCAGAAACATCCTTGTCATTCGTTCCTCATTCTCGACCAAATGAGGTGCAAACCTGGATAACTCTGCAAACTTCGCCTCGTACTGGGACACCGTCATGTTGTTTTGTTCCAGTCTAATAAACTCTACCTCCTTCATACGATGAATACTTTCAGGAAAGTACTTGTCATTAAACAGTTTCTGGAACGTTTCCCAGGACATGTTGAGTGCGTCAGGATGGGTACGCTTCACAGACTCCCACCAGCAGTCTGCCTCACCGCGGAACATAAAGGTGGCGAATGGAACCTTCTGTTCCTCCGTGCATCCCAAGAGATCGAATATCTTGATAATTTGCTTGACCCACGTTTCCGCCATGATCGGATCCGGCTTTCCCTTAAATTCTGGTGGTCCCAATTCTTTGAACTGCTTAGTTGTGACAAACCGCGCGTTGTTATCATTTCTACCCGTATTCTGCACACGAGTTTCCCTCGTCTGATTTTGTATGAACTGAAAAAAGCTCCTAAACATTCCATCATTCATCGTTTGCTCGGTAACGTTGTTTACAGGAGAAATATTGCCTTCCTGTTGCACGTTCCCCTGGGTGGTGACCAAAGGTGTCTCCACGGTCTGATTTACTCCATTATTAACGTTCTCAGCTGCCATTCTTAAATACTACCATAAAACAAGGGTTAATAGTCATGTCATATATTATCCCTATACTCTGACCGACCAAATAAACACCAAATAAACTTAGTCAGGTCATACTAGCGAAGGAATTCTCCGTCTCTCCCCTCCTAGTTCTTGTCTCACATCTCAGCCAGGGATCATATCCCTAAGCTCTGATACCAACTGTGACGCCCCCAAAATAGGTATACAATACCCATTCTGAGTCGCCAAATACATGGTACAGAAAGCAAACTACAACTTCAATAATACAATTGTCGTGCAAAATACGACAACACATACTGTGAGTTTAAATACAAATATTGTCTTCTGGACAATATCCACACTCAAATAAATCCTCATTACAATTATTCAAACACTATTTTATAGAAATAGTAAGGACTGCTAAAACATCTTTCTAGAACCATCACTCCATACCCCGACTAGATCCTGCTATGTTCTCACCTCGTGAGAAGAAAAATGGAATAAAAAGGAAAAGGGTGAGCTCAAAAAGCCCAGTAAAGAATATTATGACTAAGATAATATACAACAAATTATTGTTAGTTTTTAACAGAGAAAAATCTAATAGAATATAATCGACAACAAGTTTTAGATCAACAACTGCAGCGGAAACAACAAACCATTAGAAGAGTCAAGTAGAGAAAGAATTCTACTATCTTCTAAGATTTAAAAGTCCATCATCAATATTTTATCCCTGTAACATCAATTAATAATCATCTTTATCCAAATATTCATCTTTGCACTACAGGCCAAAGATATTCATTTGTATCACATGTCAGTCATATTCATCTCAACACCTGTTCATCTTTGCACTACAGGCCAAAGATATTCATCAAGTAATCATACATCTTTGCACTACAGGCCAAAGATATTCAGTAATATCATCATTTAGGACTGAGGATGATGAAAAATATCTTAAAGAGAACGAATCTAGTGAAACAGAAGGACAAATATTAGGGATTCGTATAACAGTTTATCCAAGATTAATAATACTTCATAATAATTAATTGTGAAGCAAAATTCAAAAATAAAGATCAAAACATAGATACAATCAAAGATAGTAACCATAATAGACATCTTGGACAAAAAGGGAAAATTTTTATTTTTCGGTGAATAGTGTCGTATTCGTGAATAGTACCGTATACGTGAATAGTAACCCCGACACAAAAGTTCCAAATTTGATAAAAAGTCGTATCAATATTTCAGCATAATGATATTGAAGAAAATAATATCATTAAGAAGAAAATAATATCCCTTACCTCAAAATATCAGTACTTCTGGTCAGAATACCGGTATAAGGCTGAAAAAAACTTGCTCTGATGAATAGAAACTCTCAAAGTATCTAAATACTTATAAAATACACTCAATAATCTAGAGAGAGAAAGAGAGAGAACTTGTTTCTGGTGTTATTT
Source organism: Panax notoginseng (assembly GCA_016801055.1). Classification (NCBI taxonomy): domain Eukaryota; kingdom Viridiplantae; phylum Streptophyta; class Magnoliopsida; order Apiales; family Araliaceae; genus Panax; species Panax notoginseng. Next base: position 21,574,603 of record CM029015.1, on the reverse strand, counting down.
TCAATTCTAACTTAGCCCTCTATTTATAGGAAAATTTTAGTAGGCTTGACCTGCATCCTGATGGCTTTACCTGCTACTATTCCCACCCACCACATTTGAAATATAATTCAGCACATTTCTTCACCAACCACAAGTGAGGCCCACCAATTCTAGAATTTTCCACTATAAATGATTTATAACCTGATTTCCGAATCGACCACCTCTTAAAATTCATAACAAATCATACGCTCATTTTTAACGGTTCAAAATTTGTGAACATATACTCAACTTATATATGTATAACATATCCAAAAATTACAACAATCCAACGGTCGGAGTAAAAATTATAACTCCCGCAATATATCTCAAAAAACACTTGTTTGATTTTTAATACCTCCAATCCGACAAAATACTAATAAAACACCTCAACATTAATTCCTTCATTTATAACCACAATAAATATATCCAACATTTATATCCACATAAAATAAATATTTTCTTATCATATGAATCAATAATTAATTATTCACAAATAATATTACAGAATCACATTTATGACAACCAGGCCGTTCCCAGGAAAGAAGGGGCTTTCCAATAAGGATTTTATCTTACTGGCGCGCAATTAGATGACCAAACCTCTCCTTAGACAGAACTTTCTAGACATTGCCAATAATGTTATCTAATAATATTATTCAAATAATATGAATTATTGATCTGATAATGGAAAATACTGTGCAGTAACAATTATTGAAACAACAATAATATAAAATATCAACGCAACAATTATTGAATCAATAAAATATTGAACAGTGCCTTCTTACGTAAGAATCAATAATTGGTGCAATACCGTGTGCTACTATATTTTAACCACCGGGTATTCCAACAGTATTAACGGTAACAACTACGCCGTTATTTATAAATAACTTATACTTGTCATTTTTTTCATCCAATCGCTTTCCGTTATAGGGCCCACACAAGACTGCGCCGTCGTACGAATATTCCCCGACAGCAAGAATATTCCACGACCAAACGAATATTTCCCGACAAAATGAATATTTTATAACCACTTGTTTATTTTGTAAAATTTACATATTTCACCAATAACCAAAGTATTATATCAAATTAACCCCTTATTATTCACAATAATATTTAGAGAAAATTTAATTTAATTCATTAATAAGTTGGGGTCTTACAATGGTCATACCAAAAATCTATCCATCTTTACACTCAAGTCAAAGAGAAATACCATCATTAGGGTTATAAAAATGTTATATATAATAGAAAAATCAATATAATCAAAACATCTAGATTTAATCTCAAGAATAATATTCATAAATCAACTATAATTTGGTTTGAAAAAGAAACAAATTTTATCGTGAATAGTACTCGTGAATAGTAACTCGTGAATAATAACTCGTAAATAGTAACCCGTAAATAGTAACCCCGACATGAAAAAAGTAGAAATTCCACAATAAAATCTATACCAATATTTCGGTATAATGATATTGAAAGAATAACATTTCTTAAACTTATAAACAAATTATTTTAATTGTTTATACTTTACTAAATAATGCATTTAATCATTCTAAAATATCAAACTCATAAGATTTCATTACCAATAATCAAAACCCTCATCAAAAATCTGCATATACCTCATATAGGATTCTCAAGCCATAAAATCCTATTTTTCAATTTTCTTACTTCACATAACATATTTAATTCATTTACTCATAACTAGTTCATTTTCATAAAAAATAACAAATCAGTTCCAAAAATATTTCTTTTTTGAGATTTAGCATAATATAGTCCCATATTGAACATATATTTTTCTCATAATTTTTAAAACTCATTTACTATTTTTCATATGGCCAAAACCGCCGAATATTTAGACATTTATCATAAATTGTACTTTTATCCAAAAATTTCAAAATTCACAAAGTACACTGATATTATATAGATATACTTCTAATAAAAAATTCATCAATTTTGGAGTTAACCACAATGAGTTATAAGCGGTTACTTTTAAAATAGTCTTTTCTCATAAAATTCATAACTCTTAATCTATACATCCAAAAATTACTATTTTTGGACACAATCAATAAAACTCATCAAAATATCATTTCAAATTTTTTTAGAATTTTCTGAAGGTCCGAAGAAGTACGAACTGAAAAATATAATAACTCTTAAAATCCCTTACTATCCCTTACCTCAAAAGAGCATCACTTCTGACTGGATATCAGATATGACGCTGAAGAAAATTTGCACTGATGAATAGTAACTCACCAAGTATCTAAATACTCACAAAATACACTCGATAATCTAGAGAGAAAAAGAGAGAAAACTTATGAATTTTGGTGTGATTTTCAATTCTAACTTAGCCCTCTATTTATAGGAAAATGTTAGCACGCCGAAGCAGATTTGACCTGCTACCTGATGACTTTACCTGCTACTATTCCACCCACCAAAAATCAGCCATCTTCCCCACTAATCAAAAGTGGGGCCCACCCATTTCTAGAATTTTTCACCAAAATTATTTATAAACCTAATTTCTGAATCAGTCACCTCTTAAAATTCATAACAAATCATTCGTTCATTTTTAACGGTTTAAAATTTGTGAACATATACTCAACTTATATATGTATAACATATCCAAAAATCACAACGATCCAACGGTCAGATTAAAAATTATAACTCACACAATAAAGCTGTAAGAACACTGATTTGATCTTTTAATACCTCCAATCCGATAAAATACTGATAAAATACCTCAATATTAATTCCTTCATTTATAACTACATAAATAAATCCATCATTTATATCCACATCAAATAAATATTTTATTATCATATAGATCAATAATTAATTATTCACAAATAATATTATAGAATCACAATTATGACAACCAGGCCGTTCTCAGGAAAGAGGGGGCTTTCCAATAAGGATTTCTCCTTACTGTCGCGCAATTAGATGACCAAACCTCTCCTTAGACAGAACTTTCTAGACATTGTCAATAATGCTATCTAATAATATTATTCAAATAATATGAATTATTGATCTGATAATGAAACATACTGTGCAGCAACAATTATTGAAACAACAATAATATAAAATAGCAACGCAGCAATTATTGATTCAATAAAATAAAATATTGAACAAAAATTACTGTAACAATAATTGAGCAGTGTCTTCTCACGTAAGAATCAATAATTAAAAAAATACTGTGCAATACCGTGTGCTACTGTGCAACTACGCGTATTACTGTATTTTAACCACCAGGTATTCTAACAGTGTTAACGGTAACAACTACGCCGTTATTTATAAAAACTAAAATTTGTCGTTTTCTTCATCCGACAGTTATTCTGTTATGGGGCCTACAAATGGCTGCGCCGTCGTACGAATATTCCCCGACAGAAAGAATATTCTACGACCAAACGAATATTCTCCGACAACAATGAATATTGTATAACCACTTGCGTATTTTGAAAAAAAAATCATATATCACCCTTAACTTTAATTTTTATCAATTTAACCATTAGTTGAATAGTAATTATAAGAAAAATTGAATACTTTTATTTCATAAAATTCGGGGTCTTACAATCTCCCCTCCTTATAAAATTTTGTCCCCGAAATTTACGTACCTGGTATTACGAAAAGTTGAGAATACCTTGCTTTCATTCCAGATTTTATCTCCCCGGTCACCATGATTTCTCCATTGCTCATCTCCCGTGATAACTTCATTTGGGTTCCTCACTTGTTGGGAAGTCATGACAACCACTATCTCTTGAACTACTCGGCTTTGACTTGTCTGGGGCAGCATTTGGTGTCATCACTACCGTTGCAATATACTTTTCTATAGGGCATATTCCGCCCTCAACTGCTTCATCGTACTCCTGATTCATGATCTGAATCATCAATCTTCGATCCATATCGAATTCAGGTTGACCGCTCTGTACAGGGTAATTCAAAACTCGATGTTGGGTTCTCCCAATTGCTGTCCAAAAAAAGAAATACATATCATCTATTTTAGCCTTTTTAGATCGGACATCCCTTTCCACAATATCAATGCGTCATGCGGCTTTTCCCCATGCATCACTCACTCTTACTCGTTCAGTTTTTTCTTCTTTCAGCTTAGATTCCAGCTTTATCGTCTTGTACTCTGTCAAAGAATGCTTCTGTTCAAGCATCACATATCGGGTAACACAAGCTTGAATTGTTGCATCCTTTTGTTCCACGACCGCCTGTCGTTTTTCAGCCTGCTCTTCTAACTCATGAATACGATTTTGCAATTCTACATTTTGATCATATAATACCTCTAATAAATTCTCCTCGGTTACCTCTTCTTCCTCTTCTTTCTCACTCTCAGCTGTTACCTCTGTGACCATTTCGGGTGCAACTATCAATTCTTCACTCACCACATGGATTTCTCTAATTCCTTCTTCATCTGACATCACATTATCATGGTTAGTGATTAGAGGTATCCCCACATTCTCATTCACTCCATTGTTAGCATTCTCAACTACCATTCTCAAATACTGCCATAAAACAAGGGTTAATTAAGCAAATTAACGTATCACATAATATCCATATATTATGACCAACCAACAATTAAGCTTAGGTAGGACACACTAGCGAATGATTTACACATCTCTCCCCTCCTAGTTATATTCCTCGATCTCCGTCACAGACCATATCCTTAAGCTCTGATACCAACTGTGACAACCCCAAAATAGGTCCATTCCATCCAACCTAATCTGAGTCGCCAAATACATGGTACAGAAAATAACTACAACTTTATTACAACAATTGTCGTGCAAAATACAACAACACATATGCTGTTAGTTTGAATATAAATATATACCAACTGTGACTCGTGTCCCAACCGTAATGTGACAAATGTCCCATAAGTGGACAACACCTCACAGTGATACCTGCATAAAGGTGTCAAAAACTGTTTTAAAAATTAGAATATTTGGGAAGTGCTCAAGGAAACCTTCGTACATGGGAGGCCATGCTTCAAGGTTATGATAGATATCATATGTCCACAGAATTATCCTTGGTTGACCTAATAGACCCCAAAGAAAAATAAAAAGATTACTATCATATTCTTTCCAATGGTGAGTCTTCTCTTGACATATCATTATCTCCACTGTCTCTAATTGAGAATTATACTTCAAATAAACACCAAGATTATATAGGTAGTGCTCGTAGATATACTCAGCAAGTGGATGTGCACATCCCTGTCTTATGATGACACGAGATTGTATATCATTAGACATCTTGTATGATAGTGACAAAATACCCTTCCAACGTTGGGTTCGCCTCACCCTATTTGATTCACCAAATATAACTACTAAATGATGTATATAACACTTTTCTATACTGCTTAGGGAGAACCTCCACAGCTAGAGACCACCGTTCTATTTCTCCGTTACCCTCGCTCGACCCAGCTACACTCTTATTACCTGAAGAGAAATTGTGAAGCAAAAGGGTGAGCACAACTAGCCCAGTAAATAATATCATGACTAAAGATAAATAAATTATCAATAGCCTTCAACAGAATTAAATCAGAGATTTAAAACATATGATAGATGATAAAAATTTTCAACCATAGTTGCAGCAGAACGAGCAATCCATTAGAAGAGTCAAATAGACCATAAAGTCTATTATTTTCTCTATGTTAAAAATCCACCAACAATATTTTATTCCTGTAACATCAATCAACAGTTCTGGTCCACAATCATATGAATAACTCATAATCATAATTGTGATTCTAAATTCCTCTTCGCACCCAGGACGAAGATAATTTTCATCACATATTTTTACCTGAAACATCAAAGATCATGGTTATACCAAATCACAGTTCCTGTTCATAATTAATCATACTAATAACTTCATCTTTGCACTACGGCCAAAGATATTCGTCACCAGTTCATTTTTGCACTACTGGCCAAAGATATTCAATATTAGGTCATCTTTGCACTACTGGCCAAAGATATTCAACATTAGGTCATCTTTGCACAACGGGCCAAAGATATTCATCAACAATTCATCTTTGCACTACAGGCCAAAGATATTTCTCAACAGTTCATATTTGCACTACAGGCCAAATATATTCATCAACAGTTCATATTTGCATTACAGGCCAAATATATTAATATCTCAAAAAAATATATAATCATTTTAGAATTTATATAAACAATAATTATAACCATGTTGATCATTTCACCTTTGCACTTAAGCTAAAGATATTCAATTATAAATTTAATGGTCATGATCATACCAGTCAATAATTCAACTTTGCACTACTGGCCAAAAGAAATCCATAGTCATGATCATACCAAAAATCTATTCATCTTTACACTCAAGTCAAAGAGAAATATCATCATTAGGGTTATAAAAATGTTATATATAATAGAAAAATCAATATAATCAAAACATCTAGATTTAATCTCAAGAATAATATTCATAAATCAATTATAATTTGGTTAGAAAAAGAAACAAATTTTATCGTGAATAGTACCCGTGAATAGTAACTCGTGAATAATAACTCGTAAATAGTAACCCGTAAATAGTAACCCCAACATGAAAAAGGTAGAAATTTCACAATAAAATCTATACCAATATTTCGGTATAATGATATTGAAAGAATAACATTTCTTAAACTTATAAACAATTTATTTTAATTGTTTATACTTTACTAAATAATGCATTTAATCATTCTAAAATATCAAACTCATAAGATTTCATTACCAATAATCAAAACCCTCATCAAAAATCTGCATATACCTCATATAGGATTCTCAAGCCATAAAATTCTATTTTTCAATTTTCTTACTTCACATAACATATTTAATTCATTTACTCATAACTAGTTCATTTTCATAAAAAATAACAAATCAGTTCCAAAAATATTTCTTTTTTGAGATTTAGTATAATATAGTCCCATATTGAACATATATTTTTCTCATAATTTTTAAAACTCATTTACTATTTTTCATATGGCCAAAACCGCCAAATATTTAGACATTTATCATAAATTGTACTTTTATCCAAAAATTTCGAAATTCACAAAGTACACTGATATTATATAGATATACTTCTAATAAAAAATTCATCAATTTTGGAGTTAACCACAATGAGTTATAAGCGGTTACTTTTAAAATAGTCTTTTCTCATAAAATTCATAACTCTTAATCTATACATCCAAAAATTACTATTTTTGGACACAATCAATAAAACTCATCAAAATATCATTTCAAATTTTTTCAGAATTTTTTGAAGGTCGGAAGAAGTACGAACTGAAAAATATAATAACCCTTAAAATCTCTTACTATCCCTTACCTCAAAAGAGCAGCACTTCTGACTGGATATCAGATATGACGCTGAAAAAAATTTGCACTGATGAATAGTAACTCACCAAGTATCTAAATACTCACAAAATACACTCGATAATCTAGAGAGAAAAAGAGAGAAAACTTATGAATTCTGGTGTGATTTTCAATTCTAACTTAGCCCTCTATTTATAGGAAAATGTTAGCACGCCGAAGCAGACTTGACCTGCTACCTGATGACTTTACCTGCTACTATTCCACCCACCAAAAATAAGCCATCTTCCCCACTAATCAAAAGTGGGGCCCACCCATTTCTAGAATTTTCCACCAAAATTATTTATAAACCTAATTTCCGAATCAGTCACCTCTTAAAATTCATAACAAATCATTCGTTCATTTTTAATGGTTTAAAATTTGTGAACATATACTCAACTTATATATGTATAACATATCCAAAAATCACAACGATCCAACGGTCAGATTAAAAATTATAACTCACACAATAAAGCTGTAAGAACACTGATTTGATCTTTTAATACCTTCAATCCGATAAAATACTGATAAAATACCTCAATATTAATTCCTTCATTTATAACTACATAAATAAATCCATCATTTATATCCACATCAAATAAATATTTCATTATCATATAGATCAATAATTATTTATTCACAAATAATATTATAGAATCACAATTATGACAATCAGGCCGTTCTCAAGAAAGAGGGGGCTTTCCAATAAGGATTTCTCCTTACTGGCGCGTAATTAGATGACCAAACCTCTCCTTAGACAGAACTTTCTAGACATAATGATATTGAAAGAATAACATTTCTTAAACTTATAAACAATTTATTTTAATTGTTTATATTTTACTAAATAATGCATTTAATCATTCTAAAATATCAAACTCGTAAGATTTCATTACCAATAGCCAAAACCCTCATCAAAAATCTGCATATACCTCATATAGGATTCTCAAGCCATAAAATTCTATTTTTTAATTTTCTTACTTCACATAACATATTTAATTCATTTACTCATAACTAGTCTATTTTCATGAAAAATACTAAATCTGTTCCAAAAATATTTCTTTTTTGGAATTTAGCATAATATTGTCCCATATTGAACATATATTTTTCTCAGAATTTTTAAAACTCATTTACTATTTTTCATATGGCCAAAACCGCCGAATATTTAGACATTTATCATAAATTGTACTTTTATCCAAAAATTTTGAAATTCACAGAGTACACTGATATTATATAGATATACTTCCAATAAAAATTTCATCAATTTTGGAGTTAACTACAAGGAGTTATAAGCGGTTACTTTTAAAATAGTCTTTTCTCATAAAATTCATAACTCTTAATCTATACATCCAAAAATAATCATTTTTGGACACAATCAATAAAACTCATCAAAATATCATTTCAAATTTTTCCAAAATTTTCTGAAGGTCGGAAGAAGTACGAACTAAAAAACATAATAACCCTTAAAATCCCTTACTATCTCTTACCTCAAAAGAGCAGCACTTCTGACTGGATATCGGATATGACGCTGAAAGAAACTTGCACAGATGAATAGTAACTCACCAAGTATCTAAATACTCACAAAATATACTCGATAATCTAGAGAGAAAAAAAGAGAAAATTTATGAATTCTGGTGTGATTTTCAATTCTAACTTAGCCCTCTATTGATAGGAAAACATTAGCACGCCGAAGCAGACTTGACCTGCTATCTGATGGCTTTACCTGCTACTATTCCACCTACCAAAAATCAGCTATCTTCCCCAACAATCAAAAGTGGGGCCCACCCATTTCTAGATTATTCTACCAAAATCATTTATAAACCTAATTTTTGAATCAGCCACCTCTTAAAATTCATAATAAATCATTCGTTCATTTTTAACGGTTCAAAATTTGTGAACATATACTCAACTTATATATGTATAATATATCCAAAAATCACAACGATCCAACGGTTAGATTAAAAATTATAACTCACACAATAAAGTTGTAAGAACACTGATTTGATCTTTTAATACCTCCAATCCGACAAAATACTGATAAAATACTTCAATATTAATTCCTTCATTTATAACCACATAAATAAATCCATTATTTATATCCACATCAAATAAATATTTCATTATCATATAGATCAATAATTAATTATTCACAAATAATATTACAAAATCACAATTATGACAACCAGGCCGTTCTCAGGAAAGAGGGGGCTTTTCAAAAATGATTTTTCCTTACTAGCGCGCAATTAGATGACCAAACCTCTCCTTAGATAGAACTTTCTAGACATTCAAATAATATGAATTATTGATGTGATAATAGAAATACTGTGCAGCAATAATTATTGAAACAACAATAATATAAAATATCAATACAGCAATTATTGATTCAATAAAATAAAATATTGAACAGAAATTATTGTAAAAATTATTGAGTAGTGCTTTCTCATGTAAGAATCAATAATTAAAAAAATATTGTGCAATACCGTGTGCTACTGTGCAACTACGCGTATTACTGTATTTTAACCGCTAGATATTCTAACAGTGTTAACGGTAACAACTATGCCGTTATTTATAAAAACTCAAATTTATCGCTTTCTTCATCCGACAGTTATTCTGTTATGGGGCCCATAAATTGCAGCGCCGTCGTACGAATATTCCTCGACAGAAAAAATATTCCACGACCAAACAAATATTCTCTGACAACAATGAATATTGTATAACCACTTGCGTATTTTGAAAAAAAAAATTCATATATCACCCTTAACTTTAATTTTTATCAATTTAACCATTTACTGAATAGTAATTATAAGAAAAATTGAATACTTTTATTTTATAAAATTTGGGGTCTTACAGTTTTTGCTGCAGTTGTTGATCTAAAACTTGTTGTCTATTATATTTTATCAGATTTTTCCCTGTTGAAAACTAATGATAATTTGTTGTATATTATCTTAGTCATAATATTCTTTACTGGGCTAGTTGAGCTCACCCTTTTCCTTTTTGTTCCATTTTTTTTCTCAGGAGGTGAGAACATAGCAGGATCTAGTCGGGGTATGGAGTGATGGTTCTAGAAAGATATTTTAGCAGTCCTCACTATTTCTGTAAAATAGTGTTTGAATAATTGTAATGTGAATTTATTTGAGTGTGGATATTGTCTAGAAGACAATAATTGTATTTAAACTCACAGTATGTGTTGTCGTATTTTGTACGATAATTGTATTATTGAAGTTGTAGTTTGCTTTCTGTACCATGTATTTGGTGACTCAGAATGGGTGTTGTATACCTATTTTGGGGGCGTCACAGTTGGTATCAAAGCTTAGGGATATGATCCTTGGCTGAGATATGAGACAAGAACTAGGAGGGGGAGTCGGAGAATTCCTTCGCTAGTATGACCTGAATAAGTTTATTTAGTAATTATTTGGTCGGTCAGAGTATAGGGATAAATATGTGACATGTCAATTAACCCTTGTCTTTGGCAGTATTTGAGAATTGCCGCAGAGAACGTTAACAATGGAGTGAATGAGACCGTGGAGACACCTTTAATCACCACCCAGGGGAACGTTCAATAGGAAGGCAATATTCCTCCTGTAAACAACACCACCGAACAAATGATGAATGATGGGATGTTTAGAAGCTTTTTGCAGTTCATGCAAAATCAAACGAGGGAGACTCGTGTAAAAAATACGGGTGGAAATGATAGCAACGTGCGGCTTGTCACAGCCAAGCAGTTCAAAGAGTTGGGACCACCAGACTTTTAGGGAAAGCCGAATCCCATCAAGGCAGAAATGTAGGTCAAGTAAATTACCAAGATATTCGATATCTTGGGATGCACGGAGGAACAGAAGGTTTCATTCGCCACCTTTATGTTCCGCGGTGAGGCAGACTACTGGTGGGAGTCTGTGAAGCGTACCCAGCCTGACGCAGTCAACATGTCCTGGGAAACGTTTCAGAAACTGTTTAATGACAAGTACTTTCCTAAAAGTATTTGTAAGACCCCGAATTTTATGAAATAAAAGTATTCAATTTTTCTTATAATTATTATTCAATAAATGGTTAAATTGATAAAAGTTTAAAGTTATGGGTGAAATATGAATTTTTTTTCAAAATAAGCAAGTGGTTATAAAATAATCATTGTTGTCGGGGAATATTCGTTTGGTCGTGGAATATTCTTTCTGTCGGGGAATATTCGTACGACGGCGCAGCTATTTGTGGGCCCAAAAACGAATAACTGTCGGGTGAAGAAAATGACAAATTTGAGTTTTTACAAATAACGGCGTAGTTGTTACCGTTAACACTGTTGGAATACCCGGTGGTTAAAATACAGTAATACGCGTTATTGCACAGTAGCACACGGTATTGCATAGTATTTTTGAAATTATTGATTCTTACGTAAGAAGGCACTACTCAATAATTGTTACAGTAATTACTGTTCAATATTTTATTTTATTGATTCAATAATTGCTACGTTGAAATTTTATATTATTGTTGTTCAATAATTGTCACTGCACAGTATTTCCCATTATCAGATCAATAATTCATATTATTAGATAACATTATTGGCAATGTCTAGAAAGTTCTGTCTAAGGAGAGGTTTGGTCACCTAATTGCGCTCCAGTAAGGAAAAATTCTTATTGGAAAGCCCCCTCTTTCCTGGGAACGGCCTGATTGTCATAAATGTGATTCTGTAATATTATTTGTGAATAATTAATTATTGATTCATATAATAAGGAAATATTTATTTTATGTAGATATAAACGAGGGATATATTTTTGTGGTTAAAAATGAAGGAGTTAAAGTTGAGGTTTTTATCCGTATTTTTGTCGGAATGGAGGTATTAAAAATTAGAGTTTTTGAGATATTTTGCGGGGGTTATAATTTTTAATCCGATCGTTGGATCGTGGTAATTTTTGGATATGTTATACATATATAAGTTGAGTATATGCCCACAAATTTTGAACCGTTAAAAATGAACGTATAATTTATTATGAATTTTACAAGATGACTGGTTCAGAAATTGTTGAATTTTCGGAGTTTATCATTTTGATAGAAAATTATAGAATTGGTGGGCCCCACTTGTGGTTGTTGAAGAAATGTGCTGAATTATATTTCAAATGTGGTGGGTGAGAATAGTAGCAGGTAAAGCCATCAGGTTGCAGGTCAAGCCTACTAAAATTTTCTTATAAATAGAGGGCTAAGTTAGAATTGAAAAACACACCAGAAACAAGTTTTCTCTCTTTCTCTCTATATTATGAAGTATATTTTGTGAGTATTTAGATACTTTGAGAGTTGTTATTCAGTGCAAGTTTCCTTCGGCTTTGCATACCGATCAGAAATACTGCTCTTTTGAGGTAAGGGATAGTAAGGAATTTTAAGGGTTGTTATGTTTTTCAGTTTCGTAATTTTTTTGACCTTCAAAAATTCTGAAAAAATTTGAAATGATATTTTGATGAGTTTTCTTGATTGTGTCCAAAAATGGTGATTTTTGGATGTATAGATTGAGAGTTATGAATTTTATGAGAAAAGACTATTTTAAAAGTAACCGCTTATAATTCCTTGTGGTTAAACTCCAAAATTGATGAAATTTTTATTGGGAGTACATGTATATGATAGAAGTATACTCTGTAAATTTCAGAATTTTTGGACAAAAGTATAATTTTTGATAAATGTCTAAATATTCGGCTGTTTTGGCCATATGAAAAATAGTAAATGACTTTTAAAAATTCTGAGAAAAATATATGTTCACTATGGGACTATATTATGCTAAATCTCAGAAAAGAAATATTTTTGGAACTGATTTGGTATTTTTCATGAAAATAGTCTAGTTATGAGTAAATGAATTAAATATGTTTTGTGAAGTAAAAAAATTGAAAAATAGGATTTTATGACTTGAGAATCCTATATGAGGTATATGCAGATTTTTGATGAGGGTTTTGATTATTGGTGATAAAATCTTATGAGTTTGGTATTTTAGAATGATTAAATGCATTATTTAGTAAAGTGTAAACAATTTAAATAAATTGTTTATAAGCTTAAGAAATATTATTCTTTCAATATCATTATACCGAAATACTAGTATGGATTTTATTGTGAAATTTCTACCTTTTTGTGTCGGGTTTACTATTTATGAGTTACTATTCACGAGTTACTATTCATGAGTTACTATTCACGAGTTACTATTCACGATAAAAATTGGTTTCTTTTTCTAACCAAATTATAGTTGATTTACGAATATTACTCTTGAGATTAAAACTAGATGTTGATCATATTATTTTTATTATTATATATAACATTTTTATAACCCTAATGATGATATTTCTCTTTGACTTGAGTGTAAAGATGGGTAGATTTTTGGTATGATCATGACTATGGGTTATCTTTGGCCAGTAGTGCAAAGTTGAATCGTTGATTGGTATGATCATGACCATTGAATTTATAAGTGAATATCTTTAGCTTAAGTGCAAAGGTGAATTGATCAACATGGTTATAATTATTGTTTATATAAATTCTGAAATGATTATATATTTCTTTGAGATATTAATATCTATGGCCTGTAGTGCAAAGATGAAATATTGATGAATATCTTTGGCCTGTAGTGCAAAGATGAATTGTTGATGAATATCTTTGGCCCGTAGTGCAAAGATGACATGTTGTTGAATATCTTTGGCCAGTAGTGCAAAGATGAACAGATGTTAAGATAAACATGACCAACTGGTGATACAAATGAATATCTTTGGCCGTAGTGCAAAGATGAAGTTATTAGTATGATTATGAACAGGAAATGTGATTTGGTGTAACCATGATCTTTGATGTTTCAGGTAAAGATAGGTGATGAAAATTATCTTCGTCCTGGATGAGAAGAGGAATTTAGAACTACGGTTATGATTATGAGTTATTCATATGATTATGGACCAAAATTGTTGATTGATGTTACAGGGATAAAACATTATTGATGGATTTTTAACATGGAGAAGATAATAGACTTTATAGTCTATTTGACTCTTCTAATAGATTGCTCGTTCCGCTGCAACTATGGTTGAAATTTTTATCATTTACCATATGTTCTAAATCTCTGATTTATTATTGATGAAGGCTATTGATAATTTAATTATCTTTAGTCATGATATTCTTTACTGAGCTAGTTGTGCTCACCCTTTTGCTTCACAATTCCTTTCAGGTAATAAGAGTGTAGCTAGGTCGAGCGAGGGTAACGGGGAAATAGAACGGTGGTCTCTAGCTGTGGATGTTCTCCCGAAGCAGTATAGAAAAGTTCATTTAGTAGTTTTATTTGGTGAATCCAATAGGGTAAGGTGTACCCATCGTTGGAAGGGTGGTTTGCCACTATCATACAAGATGTCTAACGACATACAATCTCGTGTCATCATAAGACAGGGATGTGCTCATCCACTTGCTGAGTATATATACGAGCACTACCTATATAATCTTGGTGTTTGTTTGAAGTATAATTCTCAATTAGAGACAGTAGAGATAATGATATGTCAAGAGAAGACTCACCATTGGGAAGAATATGATAGTAATCTTCTCGTTTTTCTTTGGGGTCTATTGGGTCAACCAAGAATAATTCTGTGGCCATATGATATCTATCATAACCTAGACGCATGGCCTCCCATGTACCAAGGTTTCCTTGAGCACTTCCCAAAGATTCTAATTTCTAAAACAGTTTTTGACTATTCCTTTATGTAAGGTGTCATTGTGAGGTGATGTCCACGGTTGGAACATGAGTCACATTTGGTATATATTTGTATCCAAACTCACAGCATATGTGTTGTTGTATTTTGCACGACAATTGTTGTAATAAAGTTACAGTTGTTTTCTGTACCATGTAATCGTGGCCGTGATAATAGAAGGAGCGAGTCGGGAGGAGATTTCAAGAAGAGAAGGTACAACAATGATAACGTGAAGACGTCAGTACAAACATCAACTGTTTCTAGGGGAGGAGAACGAGCACCGGTCGTTTGTTACAAATGCAGGAAAGAGGGACAGATCGGCCCAAACTGTCCACAACAATCCAAGCTGTGTTATAACTGTGAAAAGGAAGGTCATATCGCTCAAGATTGTACTATAGCGAAACCAAGTTCAACAGGATGGTGACTCCAAAGGTTGTACTGGACAAGTCAAAGTCGGTGGTTCCTGGAAGGGCGTTTGTCGTGACTGCCCAAAACGCGAGGAACCCAAACGAGGTGATCACGGGTAAGCTAATCATAAACTCTTGCGAAGTTTATACCTTATTAGATACCGGTTTTACCCATTCTTTTATCTCTCCTGCTTGTGCTCAACGTTTAAACTTGACTCCGGAGAAATTAGACTTTGACTTATCTGTTGAAACTCCGTTAGGAGAA
Organism: Panax notoginseng; assembly: GCA_016801055.1. NCBI lineage: Eukaryota > Viridiplantae > Streptophyta > Magnoliopsida > Apiales > Araliaceae > Panax > Panax notoginseng. The sequence goes on along the minus strand of CM029015.1, from coordinate 21,558,912 downwards.
ACTTTCGTTACATCTACTGTTTATAAATCTTACTTGATTCAAGTTGGTACCATCACATTACCTGCTGATCTTATTTCGTTGAAAATTTTTGCATTTGATATGATTTTAGGGATTGATTGGTTAACCACTCATCATACTAAAATTGATTATTTTCGTAAGGTTGTTAGTTTTCATATTCCTAATCAACCTATCATGCGAATTCAAACAACCAAACCATTAAAGTCAATTACTGTCATATCAAGCCATAAAGCTATTCGTTTATTGAAAAATGGATGTCAAGCTTTCTTAGCCCATGTCACGGACTTGAACAAAAATACGTTAGATTTGAATAATATTTCTATTGTTAATAAATTTCCTGACGTATTTCCTGAAGAACTTCCCGGTCTACCTCCAGAACGTGAAGTTGAATTTTTTATTGACCTTGAACCTGGTACAAAGCCCATTTCTAAAATCCCATATCGAATGACTCCTATTGAACTTCAGGAGTTAAAGGTCCAACTACAGGAGTTGTTGGACATCGGTTTTATTCGTCTTAGTACATCTCCTTGGGGTGCTCCTGTGTTATTCGTAAAGAAGAAAGACGGGAGTATGCGACTTTGTATCGACTATCGAGAATTGAACCATGTCACCATCAAGAATAAGTATCCACTACCTCGCATTGATGACCTGTTCGACCAGTTGCAAGGAGTAAAATTCTTTTCAAAGATCGATCTTCGTTCTGGATATCATCAGCTGAAGATTAAAACTGAGGATATTCCAAAGACTGCTTTCAGAACTCGGTACGGGCATTATGAATTCTTAGTCATGTCGTTTGGATTGACTAATGCTTCTGCTGCTTTCATGGATATGATGAACCGTGTGTTCAAAGAATATTTGGATCAGTTCATTGTTGTCTTTATTGATGACATCCTCATCTATTCCAAAAGTCGTGAAGATCATGAGCGCCATTTGAAGCTAGTACTGCAAAGGCTTCGTGATAACAAGCTATATGCCAAGCTAAATGTGACGCCCCCAAAATAGGTATACAACACCCATTCTGAGTCGCCAAATATATGGTACAAAAAGTAAACTACAACTTCAATAATACAATTGTCGTGCAAAATACGACAACACATACTGTGAATTTAAATATAAATATTGTCTTCTAGACAATATTCACACTCAAATAAGTCCTCATTACAATTATTCAAACACTCTTTTACAGAAATAGTGAGGACAACTAAAACATCTTTCTAGAATTATCACTCCATACCCCGACTAGATCCTGCTATGTTCTCACCTCCTGAGAACAAAAATGGAACAAAAAAGAAAAGGGTGAGCTCAACTAGCCCAGTAAAGAATATTATGACTAAGATAATATACACCAAATTATCATTAGTTTTCAACAAGGAAAAATCTGATAAAATATAATAGACAACAAGTTTTAGATCAACAACTGCAGCAGAAACAACAATCCATTAGAAGAGTCAAGTAGAGAATGAGTTCTACTATCTTCTAAGATTTAAAAGTCCATCATCAATATTTTATCCCCGTAACAACAATCAATATACATCTTTCATAAATATTCATCTTTGCACTACAGGCCAAAGATATTCATTTGTATCACCAGTTGGTCATGTTCATCTCAACACCTGTTCATCTTTGCACTACGGGCCAAAAATATTTATCAGTTAATCATTCATCTTTGCACTACAGGCCAAAGATATTCAGTAATATCATCATTTAGGACTGAGGATGATGAAAAATATTTTAAAGAAAACGAATCCAGTGAGACAGAAGGACAAATATTAAGGATTCGTATAACAGTTTATCCAAGATAAATAATACTCCATAATAACTAATTTTGAAGCAGAATTCAAAAATAAAGACCAAAACATGGATATAATCAAAAATAGTAACCATAATAGACAAAAAAAAATTTATTTTTCGGTGAATAGTGTCGTATTCGTGAATAGTGTCGTATACGTAAATAGTGTCGTATACGTAAATAGTAACCCCGACATAAAAAGTTTCAAATTTGATAAAAAGTTCAAACTAATATTTTGGCATAATGATATCGAAAGAAATAATATTATTTATGAAGAAAATAACATCCCTTACCTCAAAGTAACGGTACTTTTGATCAGAATATCGGATAGAAAGCCGAAGAAAACTTGTACCGAACAGCAACTCTCAAAGTATATAAGATTTAAAAGTCCATCATCAATATTTTATCCCAGTAACATCAGTTAACAATCACCTTTAACCAAATATTCATCTTTGCACTACAGGCCAAATATATTCATTTGTATCACCAGTCGGTCATGTTCATCTCAACACCTGTTCATCTTTGCACTACAGGCCAAAGATATTCATCAGGTAATCATACATCTTTGCACTACAGGCCAAAGATATTCAGTAATATCATCATTTAGGACTGAGGATGATGAAAAATATCTTAAAGAGAACGAATCCAGTGAAATAGAAGGACAAATACACACAATACACTTAATAATCTAGAGAGAAAAAGAGAGAAAACTTGTTTCTGGTGATTTTCAATTCTAACTTAGCCCTCTATTTATAGAAAAATGTTAGCACGCCGAAGCAGACTTAACCTGCAACCTGATGGCTTTACCTGCTACTAATCAAGCCTACCACATTTGAATAAAAATCTCAGCACATTTCTTTACCAACCAAGAGTGGGGCCCACTAAATCTAGAATTTTTCACCAAAATGATAAACTCCGAAAATTCAACAATTTCTGAACCAGTCATCTCGTAAAATTCATAATAAATCATACGTTCATTTTTAACGGTTCAAAATTTGTGGACATATACTCAACTTATATATGTATAACATATCCAAAAATTACCACGATCCAACGGTCGGATTAAAAATTATAACCCCTGCAAAATATCTCAAAAACCCTGATTTTTAATACCTCTATTCCGACAAAAATACTGATAACAACCTCAACATTAACTCCTTCATTTTTAACCACGAAAATATATCCCTCATTTATATCCACATAAAATAAATATTTCCTTATCATATGAATCAATAATTAATTATTCACACATAATATTACAGAATCACATTTATGACAACCAGGCCGTTCCCAGGAAAGAGGGGGCTTTCCAATAAGGATTTCTCCTTACTAGCGCGCAATTAGATGACCAAACCTCTCCTTAGACAGAACTTTCTAGACATTGCCAATAATACTATCTGATAATATTATTTAAATAATATGAATTATTAATCTGATAATGGAAAATACTGTGCAGCAACAATTATTGAAACAACAATAATATAAAATATCAACGCAACAATTATTGAATCAATAAAATAAAATATTGAACAGTAACTACTGTAACAATTACTGAGTAATGTCTTCCTTCGTAAGAATCAATAATTCTAAAATACAATGCAATCCGTGTGCTACTGTGCAACCACGCGTATTACTGTATTTTAACCACCGGGTATTCCAACAGTGTTAACGGTAACAACTACGCCGTTATTTATAAAAACTCAATTTTTGTCGTTATCTTCATCCAATCGTTTTTTGTTATGGGGCCCACAAATAGCTGCGTCGTCGTACGAATATTCCCCGATAGAAAGAATATTCCACGACCACACGAATATTCACTGACCAAAAATAAATATTTTATAACCACTTTCTTATTTGAAATATTTGCGCATTTTATCCATAACTAACCACATTAATCAAATCAACCCTTTCTATTTCAAAATAATAAATAGAAGAAATTTAATTTCATTTATTAATAAGTTGGGGTCTTACAACCTCCCCTCCTTATGAAATTTCATCCTCGAAATTGACGTACGTACCTGGTGTTTCGAAAAGGTGAGGATATCTCGCTTTCATTTCTGATTCCAACTCCCAAGTCATTTCTTCAATAACATAGTTTCTCCACAAAATCTTAACTTGTGGTATAACCTTCGTGCATAGGACATGTTCTTTCCTATCCAATATCTTAACAGGTACCTCCTCGTACGTTAAATCTTAGGCTATCTCGTCTGGTTCTAACGCAATAATATGATTCGGGTCGTCCACATATTTACGTAACATCGATACGTGAAAAACGTTATGAACACGCGACATACTTAGCGTTAAGGCGAGTCTATAGGCCACAGTTCCTACTCGATCGAGGATTTCAAATAAATTGAAGGCTTGAGCTTTCTTCTCTTCATCGACTCTTACTTCTAGAATAACACATTCTTGCACCTTCTTCTTTATATTCATCAGCTCCAGGTCTGTAGCTTGAGCGACTTTAACGTTATCGATTAAAGTCGATTTTACTCGTATATCATCACGTGGGTCCCTAGAGTCATTAACTCTATCTCTATCATTTATAAATTATACAAAATAGGTCTTTTTGTTCAACAATATCGCACTCATACTCGCGTATAATCTTCTATTCAACGCGTCAGCTACCACGTTCGTTTTTCCAGGATGGTATGGTCAGAACAGGTTCCGAATGAGTCGCCTCTTTAGCTATTGGAAAATCTTCTTGCATTCCTCGCTCCATACGAATTTTGTATCTTTCTGAGTCAGCTAAGTTAACGGAGTAGCGATTCGAGAAAATCCTTCCACGAATCTCCGATAGTAACCAGTTAAGCCCAAAAAGCTATGTACTTTGGTCACCGACTTCGGTTGCTCTCAATTGTGATTTATATCCCAATCTTGGATAGCACATCACAATGGCACTTATTATTTTACCACCACACAAATATAGAGTCCCTTACGGAGAGTCTGGCTTTGGTGCATTCCACAAAGGAAGTCACCAGATAGAGGCTCGGGTACCAACTTCTATAGTTGGGTTTTTAACTCCTGAAGTTCAATAGGAGCTATTCAATATGAGATTTTAGAAATGAGTTTTGTATCAGGTTGAAGATCAATACAAAAATTCAATATCACGCTCTGGTTTAGGCCAGGAAATTCTTCAGGAAATTCACTAACAACAGAAATATCATTCAAATCTGACGTATTTTTATTCAAGTTCATGACATGGGCTAAGAAAGCTTGACATCCGTTTTTCAATAAACGAATGGCTTTATGGCTTGGTATGATAGTGATTGATTTTAGTGGTTTGGTTGCTTGAATTCGCATAACAGGTTGGTTAGGAATATGAAAACTAACAACCTTACGAAAACAATCAATTTTGGCATGATGAGTAGTTAACCAATCAATTCTTAAAATCACATCAAAAGTAAGTATCTTTAAAGAGATAATGTGACGCCCCCAAAATAGGTATACAACACCCATTCTGAATCGTCAAATACATGGTACAGAAAGCAAACTAAAACTTCAATAATACAATTGTCGTGCAAAATACGACAACACATACTGTGAGTTTAAATACAAATATTGTCTTCTAGACAATATCCACACTCAAATAAGTCCTCAATACAATTATTCAAACACTATTTTACAAAAATAGTGAGGACTGCTAAAATATCTTTCTAGAACCATCACTCCATACCCCGACTAGATCCTGCTATGTTCTCACCTCCTGAGAAGAAAAATGGAACAAAAAGGAAAAGGGTGAACTCAACTAGCCCAGTAAAGAATATTATGACTAAGATAATATACAATAAATTATCATTAGTATTCAACAGGGAAAAATCTGATAGAAGATAATCGACAACAAGTTTTAGATCAACAACTGCAGCGAAAACAACAAACCATTAGAAGAGTCAAGTAGAGAATGAATTCTACTATCTTCTAAGATTTAAAAGTCCTTCATCAATATTTTATCCCTGTAACATCAATTAATAATCATCTTTATCCAAATATTCATCTTTGCACTACAGGCCAAAGATATTCATTTGTATCACCTATCAGTCATGTTCATCCTAATACCTGTTCATCTTTGCACTACAGGCCAAAGATATTCATCAAGTAATCATACATCTTTGCACTACATGCCAAAGATATTCAGTAATATCATTATTTAGGACTGAGGATGATGAAAAATATCTTAAAAAAAACGAATCCAGTGAGACAGAAGGACAAATAGTAGGGATTCGTAAAACAGTTTATCCAAGATCAATAATACTTCATAATAATCAATTATGAAGCAGAATTCAAAAATAAAGATCAAACATGGATACAATCAAAGATAGTAACCATAATAGACATCTTTGACAAAAAGGAAAAATTTTATTTTTCGGTGAATAGTGCCGTATTCGTGAATAGTGTCGTATACGTAAATAGTAATCCCGACACAAAAAGTTTCAAATTTGATAAAAAAACTCATATCAATATTTTAGCATAATGATATTGAAGAAAATAATATCATTTAAGAAGAAAATAATATCCCTTACCTCAAAATATCAGTACTTCTGGTCGAAATACCGGTATAAGGCTGAAAGAAACTTGCTCTGATGAATAGAAACTCTCAAAGTATCTAAATACTCATAAAATACACTCAATAATCTAGAGAGAGAAAGAGAGAAAACTTGTTTCTGGTGTGATTTTTAATTCTAACTTAGCCCTCTATTTATAGGAAAATGTTAGCACGCCGAAGTATACTTAAGCTGCAACCTGATGGCTTTACCTGCTACTATTCCCACCCACCACATTTGAATAAAAATCTCAGCACATTTTCTCACCAATCAAGAGTGGGGCCCACCAATTCTAGAATTTTCCACCAAAATGATTAACTCTGAAAATTCAACAATTTCTGAACCAGTCATCTCGTAAAATTCATAATAAATCATACGTTCATTTTTAACGCTTCAAAATTTGTGGACATATACTCAACTTATATATATATATATAACATATCCAAAAATTACCACGATCCAACGGTCGGATTAAAAATTATAACCCCCGCAAAATATCTCAAAAACCCTAATTTTTAATACCTCCATTCCGACAAAAATACTGATAAAAACCTCAACATTAACTCCTTCATTTTTAACCACAAAAATATATCCCTCATTTATATCCACATAAAATAAATATTTCCTTATCATATGAATCAATAATTAATTATTCACAAATAATATTACAGAATCACATTTATGACAACTAGGCCGTTCCCAGGAAAGAGGAGGCTTTCCAATAAGGATTTTTCCTTACTGGCGCGCAATTAGATGACCAAACATCTCCTTAGACAGAACTTTCTAGACATTGCTGTAAGACCCCAACTTATTAATGAATAAAATCAAATTTTCTCTAAATATTATTGTGAATAATAAGGGGCTAATGTAAGACCCCGAATTTTATGAAATAAAAGTATTCAATTTTTCTTATAATTATTATTCAGTAAATGGTTAAATTGATAAAAGTTTAAAGTTATGAGTGAAATATGATTTTTTTTCAAAATAAGCAAGTGGTTATAAAATAATCATTGTTGTCGGGGAATATTCGTTTGGTCGTGGAATATTCTTTCTGTCGGGGAATATTCGTACGACGGCGCAGCTATTTGTGGACCCCATAACAGAATAACAGTCGGATGAAGAAAATGACAAATTTGAGTTTTTACAAATAACGGCGTAGTTGTTACCGTTAACACTGTTGGAATACCCGGTGGTTAAAATACAGTAATACGCGTTATTGCACAGTAGCACACGGTATTGCATAGTATTTTTGAAATTATTGATTCTTACGTAAGAAGGCACTACTCAATAATTGTTACAGTAATTACTGTTCAATATTTTATTTTATTGATTCAATAATTGCTACGTTGAAATTTTGTATTATTGTTGTTCAATAATTGTTGCTGCACAGTATTTCCCATTATCAGATCAATAATTCATATTATTTGAATAGTATTATTAGATAGCATTATTGGCAATGTCTAGAAAGTTCTGTCTAAGGAGAGGTTTGCTCATCTAATTGCGCGCCAGTAAGGAGAAATCCTTATTGGAAAGCCCCCTCTTTCCTGGGAACGGCCTGGTTGTCATAAATGTGATTCTGTAATATTATTTGTGAATAATTAATTATTGATTCATATGATATGGAAATATTTATTTTATGTGGATATAAACGAGGGATATATTTTTGTGGTTAAAAATGAAGGAGTTAATGTTGAGATTTTTATCCGTATTTTTGTCGGAATGGAGGTATTAAAAATCAGAGTTTTTGAGATATTTTGCGGGGGTTATAATTTTTAATCCGACCGTTGGATCGTGGTAATATTTGGATATGTTATACATATATAAGTTGAGTATATGTCCATAAATTTTAAACCGTTAAAAATGAACGTATGATTTATTATGAATTTTACAAGATGACTGGTTCAGAAATTGTTGAATTTTCGGAGTTTATCATTTTGGTAGAAAATTCTAGAATTGGTGGGCCCCACTTGTGGTTGGTGAAGAAATGTGTTGAATTATATTTCAAATGTGGTGGGTGGGAATAGTAGCAGGTAAAGCCATCAGGTTGCAGGTCAAACCTATCAAAATTTTCCTATAAATAGAGGGCTAAGTTAGAATTGAAAAACACACCAGAAACATAAGCTTTCTCTCTTTCTCTCTCTATATTATGAAGCATATTTTGTGAGTTTTTAGATACTTGGTGAGTTGCTATTCATTAGTGCAAGTTTTCTTCAGCATCATATCCGATATCCAGTCAAAAGTACTGCTCTTTTGAGGTAAGGGATTGTAAGGGATATTAAGGGATTTTAAGGGTTGTTATGATTTTCAGTTTCGTAATTTTTCTGATCTTCAAAAATTCTAGAAAAATTTGAAATGATATTTTGATGAGTTTTCTTGATTGTGTCCAAAAATGGTGATGTTTGGATGTATAGATTGAGAGTTATGAATTTTATGAGAAAAGACTATTTTAGAAGTAACAGCTTATAATTCTTTGTGGTTAACTCCAAAATTGATGAAATTTTTATTGGGAGCACATGTATATGATAGAAGTATACTCCATAAATTTCAGAATTTTTAGACAAAAGTACAATTTTTGATAAATGTCTAAATATTCGGCTATTTTGGCCATATGAAAAATAGTAAATGACTTTTAAAAATTCTGAGAAAAATATATGTTCACTATGGGACTATATTATGCTAAATCCCAGAAAAAAAATATTTTGGAACTGATTTAGTATTTTTCATGAAAATGGTCTAGTTATGAGTAAATGAATTAAATATATTTTGTGAAGAAAGAAAATTGGAAAATAGGATTTTATGGCTTGAGAATCCTATATGAGGTATATGCAGATTTTTGATGAGGGTTTTGGTTATTGATGATGAAATTGTAAGAGTTGGCATTTTATGATGATTAAATGCATTAATTAGTAAAGTGTAAACTATTAAAATAAATTGTTTATAAATTTAAGTAATGTTATTCTTTCAATATCATTATACCGAAATATTGGTATAGATTTTATTGTGGAATTTCTATCTTTTTGTGTCGGGATTACTATTCATGAGTTACTATTCACGAATTACTATTCACGAGTTACTATTTACGGGTACTATTCAAGACAAAATTGGTTTTTTTTTTTCTAACTAAATTATAGTTGATTTATGAATATTACTCTTGAGATTAAATCTAGATGTTTTGATTATATTGATTTTACTATTATATATAACATTTTTATAACCTTGATGTTGAAATTCTCTTTCACTGGAGTGTAAAGATGGGTAGATTATTGGTATGATCATGACTAGGGTTCTCTTTGGCCTGTAGTGCAAAGTTGAATTGTGACTGGTATGATCATGACCATTGAATTTATAATTGAATATCTTAAGCTTAAGTGCAAAGGTGAATTGATCAACATGGTTATAATTATTGTTTATATAAATTCTAAAATGATTATAATTCTTTGAGATATTAATATATTTGGCATGTAGTGCAAATATGAACTGTTGATGAATATATTTGGCCTGTAGTGCAAATATGAACTGTTGATAAATATCTTTGGCCTGTAGTGCAAAGATGATATGTTGTTGAATATCTTTGGCCTGTAGTGCAAAGATGAACTGTTATTGAATATCTTTGGCTAGTAGTGCAAAGATAAACTGTTGACGAATATCTTTGGCCCGTAGTACAAAGATGAAGTTATTAGTATGATTATGAATAAGAATTGTGATTTGGTATAACCATGATCTTTGATGTTTCAGGTAAAGACAAGTGATGAAAATTATCTTTGTCCTGGATGAGAAGAGGAATTTAGAATCATAATTATGATTATGAGTTATTTATATGATTGTAGACCAGAACTGTTGATTGATGTTACAGGGATAAAACATTGTTGGTGGATTTTTAACATGGAGAAGATAATAGACTTTATAGTCTATTTGACTCTTCTAATGGATTGCATGTTCCGCTGCAACTATGGTTGTAATTTTTTATCATCTACCATATGTTCTAAATCTCTGATTTATTATTGATGAAGACTATTGATAATTTATTTATCTTTAGTCATGATATTCTTTACTGGGCTAGTTGTGCTCACCCTTCTGTTCACAATTCCTTTCAGGTAATAAGAGTGTAGCTGGGTCGAGCGGGGGTAACAAGGGAATAGAATGGTAGTTATCATTTAGTAGTTATATTTGGTGAAGAAAATAGGGTGAGACGAACCCAACGTTGGAAGGGTGTTTTGTCACTATCATACAAGATGTCTAATGACATACAACCTCGTGTCATCATAGGACAGGGTTGTGCTCATCCACTTGCTGAGTATATCTATGGGCACTACCTATATAATCTTGGTGTTTGTTTGAAGTATAATTCTCAATTAGAGACAGTGGAGATAATGATAAGTCAAGAGAAGACTCACCATTGGGAAGAATATGATAGTAATCTTCTCGTTTTTCTTTGGGGTCTATTGGGTCAACCAAGGATAATTCTGTGGCCATATGATATCTATCATAACCTAGACGCGTGGCCTCCCATGTACGAAGGTTTCCTTGAGCACTTCCCAAAGATTCTAATTTCTAAAACAGTTTTTGACTATACCTTTATGTAAGGTGTTATTGTGAGGTGATGTCCACGGTTGGAACATGAGTCACATTTGGTATATATTTGTATCCAAACTCACAGCATATGTGTTGTTGTATTTTGCACGACAATTGTTGTAATAAAGTTGTAGTTATTTTCTGTACGATGTATCTGAGACTCAGAATTAATGGGTAAAATTAACTATTTTGGAATAATAAGGGTTAATTTGATATAATACTTTGGTTATGGGTGAAATGTGCAAATTTTGCAAAATAAGCAAGTGGTTATAAAATATTCATTTTGTCGGGGAATATTCGTTTGGTCGTGGAATATTCTTGCTGTCGGGGAATATTCGTACGACGCGCAGCCTTGTGTGGGCCCCATAACGAAAAGCGATTGGATGAAGAAAACGACAAGTATAAATAACGGCGTAGTTGTTACCGTTAATACTGTTGGAATACCCGGTGGTTAAAATACAGTAGCACACGGTATTGCACCAATTATTGATTCTTACGTAAGAAGGCACTACTCAATAATTGTTACAGTAGTTATTGTTCAATATTTTATTTTATTGATTCAATAATTGCTGCGTTGATATTTTATATTATTGTTGTTTCAATAATTGTTGCTGCACAGTATTTTCCTTATCAGATCAATAATTCATATTATTTGAATAATATTATTAGATAACATTATTGGCAATGTCTAGAAAGTTCTGTCTAAGGAGAGGTTTGGTCATCTAATTGCGCGCCAGTAAGGAGAAATCCTTATTGGAAAGCCCCCTCTTTCCTGGGAACGGCCTGGTTGTCATAAATGTGATTCTGTAATATTATTTGTGAATAATTAATTATTGATTCATATGATAAGGAAATATTTATTTTATGTGGATATAAATGAGGGATATATTTTTGTGGTTAAAAATGAAGGAGTTAATGTTGAGGTTTTTATCAGTATTTTTGTCGGAATGGAGGTATTAAAAATCAGGGTTTTTGAGATATTTTGCGGGGGTTATAATTTTTAATCCGACCGTTGGATCGTGGTAATTTTTGGATATGTTATACATATATAAGTTGAGTATATGTCCACAAATTTTGAACCGTTAAAAATGAACGTATGATTTATTATGAATTTTACGAGATGACTGGTTCAGAAATTGTTGAATTTTCGGAGTTTATCATTTTGATGGAAAATTCTAGAATTGGTGGGCCCCACTTGTGGTTGGTGAAGAAATGTGCTGAATTATATTTCAAATGTGGTGGGTGGGAATAGTAGCAGGTAAAGCCATCAGGTTGCAGGTCAAACCTACCAAAATTTTCCTATAAATAGAGGGCTAAGTTAGAATTGAAAATCACACCAGAAACAAGTTTCTCTCTTTCTCTCTCTAGATTATTGAGTGTATTTTGTGAGTATTTAGATACTTTGAGAGTTTCTATTCATCAGAGCAAGTTTCTTTCAGCCTTATACCGGTATTCCGACCAGAAGTACTGATATTTTGAGGTAAGGGATATTATTTTCTTCTTAATGATATTATTTTCTTCAATATCATTATGCTGAAATATTGATATGAGTTTTTATCAAATTTGGAACTTTTTGTGTCGGGGGTTACTATTCACGTATACGGCACTATTCACGTATACGGCACTATTCACGAATACGGCACTATTCACCGAAAAAAAAAAATTTTTCTTTTTGTCCAAGATGTCTATTATGGTTACTATCTTTGATTGTATCCATGTTTTGATCTTTATTTTTGAATTCTGCTTCACAATTGATTATTATGAAGTATTATTGATCTTGGATAAACTGTTATACGAATCCCTACTATTTGTCCTTCTGTCTCATTGGATTCGTTCTCTTTAAGATATTTTTCATCATCCTCAGTCCTAAATGATGATATTACTGAATATCTTTGGCCTGTAGTGCAAAGATGTATGATTACTTGATGAATATCTTTGGCCTGTAGTGCAAAGATGAACAGGTGTTGAGATGAACATGACCGACTGGTGATACAAATGAATATCTTTGGCCTGTAGTGCAAAGATGAATATTTGGTTAAAGATGATTATTAATTGATGTTACAGGGATAAAATATTGATGATGGACTTTTAAATCTTAGAAGATAGTAGAATTCTTTCTCTACTTGACTCTTCTAATGGTTTGCTGTTTCCGCTGCAGTTGTTGATCTAAAACTTGTTGTCGATTATATTCTATCAGATTTTTCCCTGTTGAAGACTAACGATAATTTGTTGTATATTATCTTAGTCATAATATTCTTTACTGGGCTAGTTGAGCTCACCCTTTTCCTTTTTGTTCCATTTTTCTTCTCAGGAGGTGAGAACATAGCAGGATCTAGTCGGGGTATGGAGGAGTGATGGTTCTAGAAAGATGTTTTAGCAGTCCTCACTATTTCTGTAAAATAGTGTTTGAATAATTGTAATGAGGATTTATTTGAGTGTGGATATTGTCTAGAAGACAATATTTGTATTTAAACTCACAGTATGTGTTGTCGTATTTTGCACGACAATTGTATTATTGAAGTTGTAGTTTGCTTTCTGTACCATGTATTTGGCGACTCAGAATGGGGGTTGTATACCTATTTTGGGGGCGTCACAGTTGGTATCAGAGCTTAGGGATATGATCCCTGGCTGAGATGTGAGACAAGAACTAGGAGGGGAGAGACGGGGAATTCCTTCGCTAGTATGACCTGACTAAGTTTATTTGGTGTTTATTTGGTCGGTCAGAGTATAGGGATAATATATGACATGACTATTAACCCTTGTTTTATGGCAGTATTTAAGAATGGCAGCTGAGAACGTTAATAATGGAGTAAATCAGACCGTGGAGACACCTTTGATCACCACCCAGGGGAACGTGCAACAGGAAGGCAATATTCCTCCTGTAAACAACGTTACCGAGCAAACGATGAATGATGGAATGTTTAGGAGCTTTTTGCAGTTCATGCAAAATCAGACGAGGGAGACTCGTGTGCAGAATACGGGTGGAAATGATAACAACGCGCGGTTTGTCACAGCTAAGCAGTTCAAAGAATTGGGACCACCAGAATTTAAGGGAAAGCCGGATCCGATCATGGCGGAAACGTGGGTCAAGCAAATTACCAAGATATTCGATGTCTTGGGATGCACGGAGGAACAGAAGGTTCCATTCGCCACTTTATGTTCCGCGGTGAGGCAGACTACTGGTGGGAGTCTGTGAAGCGTACCCAGCCTGACGCACTCAACATGTCCTGGGAAACATTTCAAAAACTGTTCAATGACAAGTACTTTCCTGAAAGTATTCGTCATATGAAGGAGGTTGAGTTTATCAGACTGGAACAAAACAACATGACGGTGTCCCAGTACGAGGCGAAGTTTGCAGAGTTATCCAGGTTTGCACCTCATTTGGTCGAAAATGAGGAACGAATGACAAGGATGTTTCTGAGAGGTTCTAAAACCCGAGATTCGACAATATCTTATCTCTCATAAATTTTCTTTATATTCAGATGTTGTAAACAGGGCTCAATTATTAGAGCGAGATAATGAGTATGTGCAACCGAGGGACCACAACCAGGGTCATACCGGTGGCGGCAGTCATCGAAGCAATGAAAACCAGCAGGGAGGAAAATATTCGGACAAAAGCGGTAACCACTCTGGTGGTAATCGTGGTCGTGATAATAGAAGGAGCGAGTCGGGAGGAGATTTCAAGAAGAGAAGGTACAACAATGATAACGTGAAGACGTCAGCACAAACATCAACTGTTTCTAGGGGAGGAGAACGACCACCGGTCGTATGTTACAAATGTGGGAAAGAGGGACATATCAGCCCAAACTGCCCACAACAATCCAAGGTATGTTATAACTGTGGAAAGGAGGGTCATATAGCTCGAGAGTGTTCTGTAGCAAAACCAAGTTCAGCGGGGATGGTGACTCCAAAAGTTGTCCCGGATAAGTCGAAATCAGCGGTTCCTGGAAGGGCGTTTGTCGTGACTGGCCAAACGCGAGAAACCCGAACGAGGTGATCACGGGTAAGCTAATCTTGAATTCTTGCGAAGTTTACACTTTACTAGATACCGGTTCTACCCATTCTTTTATCTCTCCTGCTTGTGCTCAACGTTTAAACTTGACTCCGGAGAAATTGGACTTTAACTTATCTGTTGAAACTCCGTTGGGTGAAACCTTCGTTACATCTACAGTTTATAAATCTTGCATGATCCAAGTTGGCACTATCACATTACCTGTTGATCTTATCTCTTTAAAGATACTTGCTTTTGATGTGATTTTAGGAATTGATTGGTTAACCACTCATCATGCTAAAATTGATTGTTTTCGTAAGGTTGTTAGTTTTCATATTCCTAACCAACCTGTTATACGAATTCAAAAACCAAACCACTAAAATCAATCACTGTCATATCAAGCCATAAAGCCATTCGTTTATTGAAAAACGGATGTCAAGCTTTCTTAGCCATGTTATGGACTTGAACAAAAATACGTCAGATTTGAATGTTTATTATCTGTTGTTTGTTAGTGAAATTTCCTGACGTATTTCCTGAAGAATTTCCTGGCTTAACCAGGCGTGATATTGAATTTTTGTATTGATCTTGAACCTCGATACAAAACTCATTTTCTAAAATCTCATATCGAATAGCTCCTATTGAACTTCAGGAGTTTTAAAAACCCAACTATAGAAGTTTGTTAACCGAGCCTTTATCTGGTGACTTCCTTTGTGGAATGCACTGAATCAGACTCTCGTAAGGGGACGCCATTTTCGTGCGGTAGTAAACGATAGGTGTCATTGTGACGTGCTATCCAAGGTTGGGATATGAGTCACAAGTTGAGAGCAACCGAAGTCGGTAATCGAAGTACGTAGCTTTCTGGGCTTAGCTGGTTATTATCGGAGATTTGTGGAAGGATTTTCTCGAATCGCTACTCCGTTAACTCAGCTGACTCGGAAAGATACAAAATTCGTATGGAGTGAGGAATGCGAGAGAAGAGTTTCCAAGAACTCAAGAGGAGACTCATTTCGGCACCTGTTCTGACAATACCATCTGGTTCGGATGGATTTGTTATCTACAGCGATGCTTCAGGCAAAGGGTTAGGATGTGTTCTCATGCAACATGGGAAAGTCATAGCCTATGCCTCACGACAACTCAAAGAATATGAGAGGAATTATCCTACTCATGATTTGGAGTTGGCAGCAGTCGTTTTTGCGTTGAAGATCTGGAGACACTACCTGTATGGGGAGAAAGTGGAGATCTATACAGATCATAAAAGCCTCAAATATTTCTTCACCCAAAAGGAACTCAAACATGCGGCAGCGACGTTGGCTCGAGCTGTTGAAAGATTACGATCATACCATCCAATATCATCCTGGAAAAGCAAACGTAGTAGCTGACGCATTGAGTAGAAGATCATATGCGGGTACGAGTGCAATGTTGTTAACACAAAGGCCCATTTTGTATGACTTGCAAAGGATGGAGATAGAGATGAAGGCTCCAAGTACCCACATGATGATATCAAATATACGAGTAGAACCGACTTTAATCGATAAAGTTAAAGCTGCTCAAGCTACGGACATAGAGCTGATGCGTATGAAGAAGAAAGTGCAAGAAGGTGCTATTCCAGAAGCAAGAATCGATGAAGAAGGAATACTTCGAGTCAACTCCAGACTTTGTGTTCCTAACGATTTTGACTTGAAGCATAGAATAATGATGGAGGCACACAACACACCGTTTGCAATCCATCCTGGGAGTACCAAAATGTATCACGATCTTCGACATACATTTTGGTGGAGCAATATGAAAAGAGAGATCGCGGAGTTTATCTCGAGATGTTTAACTTGTCAACGTGTAAAAGCGGAGCATCAAGTACCAAAGGGTCCATTGCAACCACTTGAGATTCCGAAATGGAAGTGGGAACACATTACTATGGATTTTGTTACGGGTCTTCCCAAGGTTTCTCAAGGCATAGATGCGATTTGGGTTATTGTTGATAGATTAACCAAGTCCGCTCATTTCTTGCCGATACGTGAGACTTATTCCCTTGAACGTCTTGCTAGTATGTACGTGAACGAGATTGTGAGATTGCATGGCATGCCAGTATCCATAGTTTCGGATCGTGACCCAAGATTCACTTCACGATTTTGGGTTAGCTTGCAGAAAGCTATGGGCACGGATTTACGATTCAGTTCGGCATACCATCCTCAAACGGACGGACAATCAGAGAGGACTATTCAAACTCTTGAAGATCTATTAAGACTTTGTGTCTTAGATCTCAAAGGGAGTTGGGATAAGTACCTACCATTGGTGGAATTCTCCTACAACAACAGTTATCAGGCGAGCATAGGTGTGGCTCCATTTCGAGGCGTTGTATGGAAGAAAATGTCGTTCTCCAGTATGCTGGGACGAGGTGGGTGAAGCAACATTGTTGGGACCAGAGTTGGTACGCATTACTACAGAGAAGATCCAAACGATTCGACAACGTATACAAACGGCACAGGATCGACAAAAGAGTTATGCGGATCTTCATCGGAAGGACGTGGAATTTAATATTGGGGATCATGTATTGTTACGTGTTGCACCATGGAAGGGAGTTACAAGATTTGGGAAGAGAGGAAAGCTCAATCCAAGATTTGTTGGTCCATTTGAGATTCTTGAGCGAATAGGAAATGTGGCATATAGACTCGCATTACCTCCAAGCATGTCTCGTGTTCATAATGTTTTTCACATATCTATGCTTCGTAAATATGTTAAAGACCCGAACCACATTATTGAGTTAGAACCAGACGAGATAGCTGAAGATTTAACGTACGAGGAGGTACCTGTTAAGATCTTGGATAGGAAAGAGCATGTCCTACGCACGAAGGTTATACCACAAGTTAAGGTTTTGTGGAGAAACCATGCTATTGAAGAAATGACCTGGGAGTTGGAATCAGAAATGAAAGCGAGGTATCCTCACCTTTTTGAAACATCAGGTACGTACGTCAATTTCGAGGACGAAATTTCATAAGGAGGGGAGGTTGTAAGACCCCAACTTATTAATGAATAAAATCAAATTTTCTCTAAATATTATTGTGAATAATAAGGGGTTAATTTGATATAATACTTTGGTTATGGGTGAAATGTGCAAATTTTGCAAAATAAGCAAGTGGTTATAAAATATTCATTTTGTCGGGGAATATTCGTTTGGTCGTGGAATATTCTTGCTGTCGGGGAATATTCGTACGACGGCGCAGCCTTGTGTGGGCCCCATAACGGAAAGCGATTGGATGAAGAAAACGACAAGTTTATAAATAACGGCGTAGTTGTTACCGTTAATACTGTTGGAATACCCGGTGGTTAAAATACAGTAGCACACGGTATTGCACCAATTATTGATTCTTACGTAAGAAGGCACTACTCAATAATTGTTACAGTAGTTATTGTTCAATATTTTATTTTATTGATTCAATAATTGTTGCGTTGATATTTTATATTATTGTTGTTTCAATAATTGTTGCTGCACAGTATTTTCCATTATCAGATCAATAATTCATATTATTTGAATAATATTATTAGATAACATTATTGGCAATGTCTAGAAAGTTCTGTCTAAGGAGAGGTTTGGTCATCTAATTGCGCGCCAGTAAGGAGAAATCCTTATTGGAAAGCCCCCTCTTTCCTGGGAACGGCCTGGTTGTCATAAATGTGATTCTGTAATATTATTTGTGAATAATTAATTATTGATCCATATGATAAGGAAATATTTATTTTATGTGGATATAAATGAGGGATATATTTTTGTGGTTAAAAATGAAGGAGTTAATGTTGAGGTTTTTATCAGTATTTTTGTCGGAATGGAGGTATTAAAAATCAGGGTTTTTGAGATATTTTGGGGGGGTTATAATTTTTAATCCGACCGTTGGATCGTGGTAATTTTTGGATATGTTATACATATATAAGTTGAGTATATGTCCACAAATTTTGAACCGTTAAAAATGAACGTATGATTTATTATGAATTTTACGAGATGACTGGTTCAGAAATTGTTGAATTTTCGGAGTTTATCATTTTGATGGAAATTCTAGAATTGGTGGGCCCCACTTGTGGTTGGTGAAGAAATGTACTGAATTATATTTCAAATGTGGTGGGTGGGAATAGTAGCAGGTAAAGCCATCAGGTTGCAGGTCAAACCTACTAAAATTTTCCTATAAATAGAGGGCTAAGTTAGAATTGAAAATCACACCAGAAACAAGTTTTCTCTCTTTCTCTCTCTAGATTATTGAGTGTATTTTGTGAGTATTTAGATACTTTGAGAGTTTCTATTCATCAGAGCAAGTTTCTTTCAGCCTTATACCGGTATATTCGACCAGAAGTACTGATATTTTGAGGTAAGGGATATTATTTTCTTCTTAATGATATTATTTTCTTCAATATCATTATGCTGAAATATTGATATGAGTTTTTATCAAATTTGGAACTTTTTGTGTCGGGGGTTACTATTCACGTATACGGCACTATTCACGTATACGGCACTATTCACGAATACGGCACTATTCACCGAAAAATAAAATTTTCCTTTTTGTCCAAGATGTCTATTATGGTTACTATCTTTGATTGTATCCATGTTTTGATCTTTATTTTTGAATTCTGCTTCACAATTGATTAT
Organism: Panax notoginseng; assembly: GCA_016801055.1. Lineage (NCBI taxonomy): Eukaryota > Viridiplantae > Streptophyta > Magnoliopsida > Apiales > Araliaceae > Panax > Panax notoginseng. The sequence goes on along the minus strand of CM029015.1, from coordinate 21,539,374 downwards.
TATGAAGTATTATTGATCTTGGATAAACTGTTATACGAATCCCTACTATTTGTCCTTCTGTCTCATTGGATTCGTTCTCTTTAAGATATTTTTCATCATCCTCAGTCCTAAATGATGATATTACTGAATATCTTTGGCCTGTAGTGCAAAGATGTATGATTACTTGATGAATATCTTTGGCCTGTAGTGCAAAGATGAACAGGTGTTGAGATGAACATGACCGACAGGTGATACAAATGAATATCTTTGGCCTGTAGTGCAAAGATGAATATTTGGTTAAGATGATTATTAATTGATGTTACAGGGATAAAATATTGATGATGGACTTTTAAATCTTAGAAGATAGTAGAATTCTTTCTCTACTTGACTCTTCTAATGGTTTGTTGTTTTCCGCTGTTGTTGATCTAAAACTTGTTGTCGATTATATTCTATCAGATTTTTCCCTGTTGAAGACTAACGATAATTTGTTGTATATTATCTTAGTCATAATATTCTTTACTGGGCTAGTTGAGCTCACCCTTTTCTTTTTGTTCCATTTTTCTTCTCAGGAGGTGAGAACATAGCAGGATCTAGTCGGGGTATGGAGTGATGGTTCTAGAAAGATGTTTTAGCAGTCCTCACTATTTCTGTAAAATAGTGTTTGAATAATTGTAATGAGGATTTATTTGAGTGTGGATATTGTCTAGAAGACAATATTTGTATTTAAACTCACAGTATGTGTTGTCGTATTTTGCACGACAATTGTATTATTGAAGTTGTAGTTTGCTTTCTGTACCATGTATTTGGCGACTCAGAATGGGTGTTGTATACCTATTTTGGGGGCGTCACAATTGCCAATAAT
>CM029015.1:21341521-21538433 GCA_016801055.1 Panax notoginseng | reverse complement strand
TTTTTATAACCCTGGTGTTGAAATTTCTCTTTGACTTGAGTGTAAAGATGGATAGATTATTTATGATCGTGACTATGGGTTCTCTTTGGCCAGTATTGCAAAGTTGAATTGTTGACTGGTATGATCATGACCATTGAATTTATAATTGAATATCTTTAAGTTAAGTGCAAAGGTGAATTTATTAACATGGTTATAATTATTGTTTATATAAATTCTGAAGTGATTATAATATTTCTTTGAGATATGAATATCTTTGGCTTGTAGTGCAAAGATGATATGTTGATGAATATCTTTGGCCTGTAGTGCAAAGATGACCTGTTGTTGAATATCTTTGGCCAGTAGTGCAAAGATGAACTGTTGACGAATATCTTTGGCTCGTAGTGCAAAGATAAATTTATTAGTATGATTATGAACATGAACTGTGATTTGGTATAACCATGATCATTGATGTTTCAGGTAAAGACAGGTGATAAAAATTATCTTCGTCCTGGATGAGAAGAGAAATTTAGAATCACAATTATGATTATGAGTGATTCATATGATTGTGGACCAAAATTGTTGATTGATGTTACAGGGATAAAATATTGTTGGTGAATTTTTAACATGGAGAAGATAATAGACTTTATGGTTTATTTGACTCTTCTAATGGATTGATCGTTCCGTTGCAACTATCGTTGAAAAGTTTTATCATCTATCATATGTTCTAAATCTCTGATTTATTAATGATGAAGGCTATTGATAATTATCTATAGTCATGATATTCTTTACTGGGCTATTTGTGCTCATCCTTTTGCTTCACAATTCCTTTCAAGTAATAAGAGTGTAGCTGGGTCGAGCGGGGCAAAAGGGGAATAGAACGGTGGTCTCTAGCTGTGAAGGTTCTCCCTAAACAGTATAGAAATAAATTTTATTGAGAACTTTGGAATAGTGTGTTGTATTTCATACATCATTTAGTAGTTATATTTGGTGAATCATATAGGGTGAGGCGAACCCAACTTTGGAAGGGTGATTTGCCACTATCATACAAGATGTCTAATGACATACAACCTCATGTCATCATAAGACAGGGTTGTGCACATCCACTTGCAGAGTATATCTACGAGCACTACCTATATAATCTCGGTATTTGATTGAAGTATAATTCTCAATTAGAGACAGTGGAGATAATGATATATCAAGAGAAGACTCACCATTGAAAAGAATATAATAGTAATCTATTCGTTTTTTTTGGGGTCTATTGGGACAACCAAGGATAATTCTATGGACATATGATATCTATCATAACCTAGACGCATGGCCTCCCATATACGAAGGTTTCCTTGAGTAGCACTACAAGAAAAATGTCTAACAGCGACCAACAATATCAGCGACCGGCTTTACGGTCGCTGATATAACTAGTAGCGACCGATATCTGCGACCAGCCATTAATCTAGTCGCTAATTAATTTCAGCGACCGCATGCGGTCGCTGGGTGGTCGCTAACACACATTTCCCTCGTAAAATTTGGCACGAAATGTTGGCGCCAAGGGTATGTGCGACCAATAAATATCAGCGACCGCATGCGGTCGCGGATAACGGTCGCTGATCAAACTTAATTTACCCAGTTTCAGTCATTCGTAGAAACAGAAACGAAAGAAAAAAAAAGAGGGAGATCGAATAGAGAGAAGAGGGAGAGAAGAAAAAGGAGAAGACGCACGCACGCCACCCACCGCCGCCGCCACTGCCATCGCTGCTGCGCCGCCGCCCATAGGTAACCTAACTATGAAAACACTATCTTATATTGCTACTGAATTTCTTATACAATAGTTTGGGAAAAGCCAGTTCATACAATAAATTATCTTATATTGCTACTGAATTTTTATTTTAAGAGTTAATTTAGAGCTATGAATTTGGGTATGAATTCTAGTAGTTCATTGTGGTATGAATTTGGGATTATTGCATTTGGGATTACTGAAATTTATAGCTTCTTATTGAAATTGGGAATATACTGAAATTGTTGCAAAGAGTTTTATGAGATTACTGAAATTTTTAGGTTAAATTTTTTTTAGGGTTAATATGTGTTTAATATACTGAATATGTGTTTTAATATGTGTTGAAATTGGGAATATGCTGAATATGTGTTATTCAACCTTGTGTGTTATTCAAAATTGGGTTGTTTCTTCAGACTCACCTTGATTTTAGCAAAGATTTCTTATGCGTCTGTGTATCACCTAATAAGGAGCTATATTTATGGGTTACTTAATGTAGTCGATTAGAAATTCAGTATGTTTGGGAGAGTTCATTGGATAACCTCTTTTATCCAAGACAAGATGTAAGGATTAGCATATTTTCGTCCCTCTCCAAATACAGTAATAGGTCTTGAGATAGTCCTTGAGATGACGCATAACTAATTCTGTTGATTCTCACGTTCCGCGAGGTTTGTGATTAATAGTAATATTACCAATGTTAGCGTGAAGTTTAATACTAAAATACTATCATCCCGACAAATGCTCAAACTACCATAACATAGGAGTGTGTGTTAAAACATATATTATTTTTTTAGCTTAGCTTAGAATCAGCATGCAGGAACCAACAATCTCAAAGTCCAGCAGCTGGTCTGGTATAATAAATGCTTGAATTTGATACTAACCTCAAGTGTATATTATATATATATATATATATAATATATATATATATATATATATATATAAGGAAGGAAGAAAGAGGATGAAGACTATGGGTAAATAAGCCCAAGTGATGGTACAATGATGATGACTACTGGATTGTTTAGACATAAAATGTACAATTATGAACTCTCGGGCTGTGCCAATGCAAATGGGGCCAATATAAAGTTGCTAGTTTTATAACTCCACTCCGTAGACTTCCAAAAAGAAATAAATTGTTGATGAAGACAGCTAAACTACCCTTGTTCATTTGACTTCCTAGCTAGGACTAGTCTCATTAACCCACATATTATACGACACTGTACTATCACTCCAAGTTTGGTTGTTAGCATGGTAAGCTATTAGGGGGTTGTTAAGCCAAAATAGGCAGTGCTAGGGAACTGTTAGTGCAACAGAAAAGGTAACTAGACACACTTGGTCAATAAAGAGACTGTTAATCATTCGTTCGTTAATCATTCGTTAACATCAAGTATGCTTAAATGTTAATCAGATGCTTACAAGTATACTTAAGTCATATGATCGGATTTGTAATATACAGATGGCTTCTGAAGCAGCGCAGATGTTTATTGTCATATATACATGTAATCAAACATGATTCATAATAACATCTTGAAATTTGTAATATACAGATGGCTTCTGAATCAGCACAGAAAAAGCGCGGCTTGGGTAGGGGGCCTAATCATGTGCCCAAGGCCCCTAGTAATCCAGATGATCGGATTCTTATTCAGATTCGCCCTCCTCCGAATAGCACGTACGTCCCGCATATACCATTTATATATAAGCATTTGAGATTCCATTTATTGTATATTGGTAATGTTTTGATTGATATTATATTGGTAATGTATATGAGTTTGAATTTTTTATGCTTTAATTTGCATTCAATCGTTATTATTTTGGTCTTATATATTGTATTGAAAGTTTGTATATTTCTCTTGGTTTGTGTATTGGGTGCCTAGAAATGTTCATATATGCATGTCGTCGTGCATGTGGCTAGTCTATATTACAGGGGAGACTCTGGCGAATTTTTTTTAAGTATAAGTTTGAAATATGTTCATAAGTATTATAACTTAGATATAATTTGCTTTAATATATGCTAATTGATGTTGTATATTATAGTAATTTTTCAAATAATAAGATCGTCAAGTGTATATCACAGCTGTGTTTGCAGAATTGGCCTACACCTGTGATTACGTGGGCGAGCACACCTATCGCCCACAAGGATGCTGTTTGGGCAGAATTTTAGGTATGTTTTTTTAATTATTACAAAGGATAATTATTTAGTATTCAAAGGATAATTATTTAGTAATATTTTTATTGTTGTTTTATTTGCAGAAACGGTATAGATGGGAGGACGCGCAGGCTTCAGTGATACAGACATTATTTTGGCAGAAGTGCGTGGTCCGCACCAAAGACAATTTGAATAAAGAAAGACAAAAAGCCCTTCACAATACAGAGATCGACCATCCAGGCCAAGGAGAAGATTACATACACGAGCATAGTCCCTGGTGGTGCACCCAGGCCATATGGGCTGAGATGTGTGCCCAATGGAGGGCTAAGAGCTGGGTGAAAAGACGAAAGACTGCCACCAGCAACAGATCCACGGGTGTACCCGAAGGCGAAAAGGCTAAAGGGACATACAAGGGCGGTAGTATTTCACAGTTGTAGCATATCACTGCCAGGGTACGTATTTAATTACAAGTTTTAATATGTTTAAAATCATGAATTGTAGAAAATATATCACATTTTTACTTAGTAATATTATGCTTTTTTTGTATAGGAATCTCAGTCTCAAGGTACACCTATCCATTGGCTGGACGTGTACGTGGCCACCCGTGATGGTCTGCCTGAGGCTATCCAGATAGCGGTAATAAATTTTAACAACTTGATCTTGTTTATCAATGCTTACAGAATTAATTTATTTTTCACTATTTAATTGTTAACATGATGACGGGACACTTATAAGCGTTTATTGAATGAACGCTATCCTGAAGGCACTCCACGTCCGTCTATTGATCAAGAGTTGTGGGAGAGGGCATCTGTTGTGAAGAAGAACTACATTAAAGGTTAAGGACAACGACGACGCCCATCCTTCAGTGGCTCAGGCTGCTCTTCTATCCAGTCTACACAATCATCGAGCCATCCAGCTGTTCATACTCCGGCTGACTGTGTTAGAGCTATATGTCAAGATCAAAAACTTCTGATGATACTGGGCGGGCATCTGGGGGCTCTAGATCCTAAGGAGTTAGCTAAAGCAGTGGCGGCGGCAGTAGCATCACAGCATGGGGATGGCGACGAGGTATAAAATTAATTTGTTGTATATGTTGTCGTAATATACCAATATTAACATAGTTAGTATATATTTTTAACTTATTTTATTATTTTGTTAATTACAGGGTGATCAAGGAGGCGATGATGCTTGACGTACCTGCTTTATATATATATATATATATATCACTTTTATAGTTATAGTATAAGCTTGTACTTTTACAAGTTTTTCTTTACTTGTATGTATGTTACTTAAACAAGTTTTGAAATGTTATTTATTGCATGTGTATGTTCATAACTTGTATATTCAGTTATGTTATTTAAACTAGTTTTGAAACTAGTTTGGTGTATGTGTTGGTGGGTACAATGGATATTTATTTTATTGTGTATGCTGCTTATCTTGTTGTGTATGTGTGTTGGGATAAAGCAGGTACAGGTTTTTGGAAATTTTGAAAAACAGCAAAAATTTGTTTATTTTTTTTCATATCAGCGACCGCATGTGGTCGCTGATACTTATTAGCGACCGAATTTATATTTGAGACTATCGGCGACCGGATGCGGTCGTTGATACCGGTCGCTGCCATGTGGAGCACGTCAGCTTTGTTCATGGTCCATGCTGACTCAGCTCAGCGACCGAATTTATCATTTCGGTCGCTCTTATCGGTCGCAGATATGGCGGTCACTAATAGTGGTCACTGATGTGAGCCTTAGCGACCAGATTTTGTGCGACGCCGATTAGCGACCGTATGTGGCCGCTGATACCTATCTGCGACTGTATACGGTCGCTGATGAGCGGTCGTTGATAAACATTTTTCTTGTAGTGCAGTTCCCAAAGATTTTAATTTCTAAAACAGTTATTGACTGTACCTTTATGTAAGATGCCATTGCGACGTACTATCCAAGGTTGGGACATGAGTCATAGTTGGTATATATTTGTATTCAAACTCACAGTATATGTGTTGTTGTATTTTGCACGACAATTGTGATAATGAAGTTGTATTTATTTTCTGTACCATGTTTTGGCGACTCAGAATAGATTGGGTGGAATGGACCTATTTTGGGGGCGTCACAGTTGGTATCAGAGCCATAAGTAAAAAGCCCCGAGTCTCTATCTGGTGACTTCCTGTTGATGGGGGATGCACCGAAGCTAGACTCTCCATAGGGGACGCTGTTCTGCGGTGGCAAACAGATAAGTATCATTGTGAGGTGCTGACACAAGTTGGTGTCCAAAGTCACAGTTGGTATCAGAGCTTAGGAATATGGTCTCTGGCGGAGATCGGGAAATAGAACTAGGAGGGGAGAGATGAGTAATATCCTTCGCTAGTGTGTCCTACCTAAGCTGAATTTTCTTACTTAAGTTGACAAATTGTGATATGTCAATTAACCTTTGTTTTGAAGCTGTATTCTAAAATGATATCTTAAATACAGGAGATGAGCAATGGAGAAATCATGATGACAGGGAAGATGGAATCTGAAATGAAAGCAAGGTATTCTCAATTCTTTGAAATACCAGGTACGTAAATTTCGGGGACGAAATTTCATAAGGAGGGGAGATTGTAAGACCCCGAATTTTATGAAATAAAAGTATTCAAATTTTTTATAATTATTATTCAGTAAATGGTTAAATTGATAAAAGTTAAAGTTAAGGGCGATATATATAAAATTTTCAAAATACGCAAGTGGTTATAAAATACTCATTTCTGTTGGGGAATATTCGTTTGGTCGTGGAATATTCTTACTGTCGGAGAATATTCGTACGACGGCGCAGCCTTGTGTGGGCCCCATAACGGAAAGCGATTGGATGAAGAAAACGACAAGTATGAGTTTTTATAAATAATGACGTAGTTGTTACCGTTAACACTGTTAGAATACCGGTAGTTAAAACATAGTAATACGCGGTGTTGCACAGTAGCACACGGTATTGCACCAATTATTGATTCTTACATAAGAAGACACTACTCAAAAATTGTTACAGTAATTACTGTTCAATATTTTATTTTATTATTTCAATAATTGCTACGTTAATATATGTGGATATAAATGGAGAAATTTTTAGAAAAGTGATAATTGTTGAAAATTAATATTTTATCTTTTCTGATAAAATATATTATTATATTACAATAATATAATAATGATGATATTTTTACAATGAATGTGTGATATATGAATAAATGAGGAGGAAGAGTATTTTTGTTACAAAAAATGTTTAACACATGTTTTGTGTGTTAGTGGACCCAATTTTTGACTAAAATTTGATTATAGCCTGTAAAATCGCCCGTATATGAATTTCGGTCAATTTCTGATTGGAATTTCAAAAAAACTTAAACTTACAAAGTTGTAGATAATTGAATTTCCTATAGAAAGGACATAAGATTTGAATTTTTCTGATAAAAAGACTATTTATTATGAATTATTGAAGTTTCGGAATATTGGGTTTGAATTGATTTTGTTACAAAAAATGTTTAAAATATGTTTTTTATTTTGGTGGGCCCCACTTGCATGTGTTAGTTGCTGAAATCATATGGCAAGGTGTGCGTAGGAATTTGTTTTATAAATAATAATATTTTATTAAATTTTCTGCTTTGGTGTTCTAAGCATTTTCCTATAAATAGAATGCTTAAGTTAGAATTGAAAATCACAACAGAAACTGAAGTTTTCTCTCTCTATATTATCGAGCGTATTTTTGTGAGCATTTAGATATCTTGAGTGTTGCTATACGGTGCAAGTTTCCTTCAGCGTTATTCCAATCAGAAGTACTGCTCTTTTGAGGTAAGGGATAGTAAGTGATTGTAAGGGTTATTATGTTTTTCATGTTTTGTAATTTTTTTGACCTTCAAAAATTCTGGAAAAATTTAAAATGATAATTTGATGAGTTTTCTAGATTGTGTCCAAAAATGGTAATTTTTGGATGTATAGATTAAGAGTTATGAATTTTATGGGAAAAGACTATTTTAAAAGTAAACCCTTATAACTCCTTGTGGTTAACTCTAAAATTGGTAAAACATTTATTGGAAGTACATGTATATAACAGAAGTATACTCTATAAATTTCGAAAGTTTTGGACAAAAGTACAATTTATGATAAATGTCTAAATATTCGACAGTTTTGGCCATATGAAAAATAGTAAATAAATTTTAAAAATTCCGAAAAAAATATATGTTCAATATGGGACTATATTCTGCTAAATCCAAGATTTTTTTTTGGGACTGATTTGGTATTTTTCATAAAAATGGATTAGTTATGAGTAAATGAATTAAATATGTTATGTGAAGTAAGAAAATTGGAAAATTAGAAAATATATTATGTGCAGATTTTTTATGAGGGTTTTGGTTATTGGTGATGAAATCTTATGAGTTTGACATTTTAAGATGATTAAATGCATTAATTAGTAAAGTGTAAATAATTAAAATAAATTGTTTATAAGTTTAAGAAATGATTAAAATATTATTGTAATATTAATAATATTAGATTATGAGATTATTAAGTAATTTATAACATTTCGATTAAGGTTCTCTAGCTGTGAAGGTTCTCCCTAAACAGTATGAAAATAATTTTATTGAGAATTTTAGAATAGTGTGTTGTATTTTATACATCATTTAGTAGTTATATTTGGTGAATCATATAGGGTGAGGCGAACCCAACTTTGGAAGGGTGATTTTCCACTATCATACGAGATGTCTAATGACATACAATCTCGTGTCATCATAAGACAGGGTTGTGCACATCCACTTGCAGAATATATCTACGAGCACTACCTATATAATCTTGGTGTTTGGTTGAAGTATAATTCTCAATTAGAGACAGTGGAGATAATGATATATCAAGAGAAGACTCACCATTGGAAATAATATAACAGTAATCTTTTTATTTTTCTTTGGGGTCTATTGGGACAACCAAGGATAATTCTGTGGACATATGATATCTATCATAACCTAGACACATGGTCTCCCATGTACGAAGGTTTCCTTGAGCACTTCCCAAAGATTTTAATTTCTAAAACAGTTATTGACTATACCTTTATGTAAGATGCCATTGTGACGTACTATCCAAGGTTGGGACATGAGTCACAGTTAGTATATATTTGTATTCAAACTCACAGTATATGTGTTGTTGTATTTTGCACGACAATTGTGATAATGAAGTTGTAGTTATTTTATGTACCATGTTTTGGCGACTCAGAATAGATTGGGTGGAATGGACCTATTTTGGGGGCGTCATAACAACTCTGGAGACAGTGGTTGAACACATCTAGACCGAAAATTACGGGAGTAACCCTCGAAGAACCCACAAGAAGAAAGAAGAAGATGTATCCTTAATATTTCAGGGGCAAAAATGAGGCAGTCAGAACCCGCCCATTCAAAAGTAAAATAATTACTCCCCATTCCATTTATCTGTAAATCCTACAAGTCCTTCATCCCAGAAAGCCAGAGAAGTCAGACGCATGAGAACATTTACAACCCTAAGGGATTTACTTGAAAATATATTAAAACTTCTGACAACACAAAAGAAGATCACTCAGCTCCTCCCCTCTATAAATCCAAATGGGAGAAGCTTTAACCCAAGAAAAAAATGTGCTTACCACTCAGGGTCTCCAGGACACGATACACAAGATTGTTGGTCCTTAAAGCATAAAATCCAAAACCTGATCGAAAGTGGCGATGTTGTGGTCTAACGACCTGACCAGCCAAATGTCAACACCAACCTTCTGTTGCAGCATGATACAGAGGATAGAGGAATACCCCTAAAAGAGTAAAACAAATGTCTTGGAATGGGAGAATTCGGAGGAATGTATGACAGTAAGTCAAAAAATTGAGACAATCCAGCATCAAATAACTCTGGTGACCAATCTGGTAGTGCGCTAACATCATATTACAAGGCAGTTTTTCACTCAATTACCATGAAATCAAGAGAAAGAAGAGGTTAACCACAATGCAAGTTTATATCCCTCCAAGATGAGCCAGCTAAATGAAGAAGATCAAAGCAGACTGAAAGGGTAAGAAAAGTGGAATGATAAAATTCCTAAAAAATCTCGCCCGCGGAAAAATCGCTCAGAAGAATGCGAATTCTCAAAGAAGAAAGATCCAATAAAAGACCTAAAATTCATCCCTCTGAACAAATCAAATGAAGAGATGTTACACTTTCTGATAAGCAAAGGAAAGATTACTGAGTTGCTACCTCCCGCAAATCCTGGGATAAAGAGTTATGATTCCACCAAGCCATGTCTCTACCATTCTAACTCACCTGGACATGCAACTAAGGAATGTTGGTCTCTGCGACGTAAAATCCAAAATCTTATTAAAAAATGAGAGATGAAGATAGAAATCCCAATGACCAGAAAAGGTGAAAGGGAAATGAAGAGCTTAAGATTTCAATTTGAGGCAGACAGTTCAAAGGAAGTGACGCCTATGAGCACCAATCTTAGCAAAACACAAGGTGTACTGGTCATAATTAGGGGAGTGGCAGATGAAATAAGAGAGTCCCCTAAGGAAATTCATCTACCACCATCAAATATCTTGTTGCCCAAAGTCAGCAACCACATTCCTGATTCGACCCTCCTGAATGATGAGGAGGAAATATTAATCTTTTCCAATGAAAAAAAAGCCAAAAGGAAAAGTTTCTCGCGAGAAATACAACAACAGGTCGAAAGAAACTTCAAAGTCGAGTTCTCTCAGGTGATGAGTGGGATTTATACCCATAAATCGGGTCCTTTATTGCTTAAGAAGTTGCTTGATCTTCATAGATTTTATATAGCTTTTATATGATTTTAGTATTATTTTGCTTAACTGATGTATTGCAGGGTTTATTAGGTCTTTTCCAGCTTTCAGGGGACAAAACTGTCAATTTCCCTGCACTGGCGATGCAGCACCAACGCCAAGCTTAAACCTGGCGCTGCAGCGCCCCAACCTGGTTAACGGTGACGTCAGCATGGCGCTGCAGCACCCCATTTCCTTCATAGACTGGCGCTGCAGTGCGACCTCCGATTTTTTTTTGTGCTGACGTGGTGCTGCAGCGCTAATGCCAAGCTTACTCTCCGCCCCGCAGCGCCACCTCCGGTTCCCAGGTAGTGCAGAGCTAGATTTGACCTAGCTTTTAGAGGAAACTGATATATATATATATATATATATATATATATATATATATATATGTAAAGCATAGCCTCCTCACACATAATCGGATAGTATCCCGCTCTGGGAAATAGTCTCTCTCTCCCTTGTAATTTCTTTCTCATTTTCTCTTAGGTAATGTTTATAAATATAGATTAGGTAGATTAGGGAGAAGTTTGGGATTCCTTGAAGCTCAAGAGCAGTGAGCAACACGGATTGGAAAGCTTGAAAGGAGTGGAATTCTTGGAGACTGAAGAGCTTTGACATAGTTTATTCTTATCCATTTGTTTCCTTTGATTTTGTAATCCATAAATGTTGTCTTTATTGCTACTTATATTTTGTTCAAGAGCTATGAACTAAGTATTGGCTCTAAGGTTATAATGGAACCCTTTGTTAATTTGAACTGAATGTCTTATCTCTTTAGTTGACATTATATGGATTGGTTTAATATATTCATGCTTAATGATTCTTGTTAAGAAATTAGTGATAATTTTGGTAATCTATATTGCCATGTGATTATGAGTTGTCGACTTGATTTGACTGCATAAGTTGTCTAGAGAATAGACATATATCTGTGCACCACGTGTGACCTAATTGAGAACTTAAGCGTTAAATCCTTGTTATGGTTAATTCACATATACATGTGTAGGATTATCACCTAGCTTAGATGTTCTTTCTTGTTCTATTCCTTATCGGGTGGATCTAGAGAGGATATGTTTGTATATACCTCGAAAGAGGTGTATGAGCACTTGTGTGTTCTCGGTCGACAAACTGTCGTGACCATTAAGACCAAAGAGGGAAGGATAGGAAGTTTGATGTAGCATAGTACACCAAGTGTTTGACAAAATGCAGTGCGGGGTAAAGTTATCGCCTTAGCTTGTAGCACCTTCGATACCATTCATTATCCATTTACTTGCTTTGGTAATGAGATATAACTAGATTAATCACACTTCTATTATTCTGCTGTTCGAATACGACTTAAGCGATACAAAGTCGGTATTTGGTAAATATTAGTGATAGTTTATCGTGGGTACGACACTTTCTTTATCATTGTATTACTTGTTAGACCGTGTATGCTTGCACGTGTTTAGTGATCAATTTTTCAACCAACATCAGGCTCATGAAAAAGATGATGGAACAGATCAAGAAAAAGGAGGTAAGGTTGTTGGGGAAGCCAACCCATCAAGGAATCAAGAGCTCATCCTTTTTTGCGATGGGTCCAGTCTGAGCTACTTTGAGGGATGTACCGAACCAAGAGGTGATCAAGTTATAGCGGTGATTGAAGATATTCATGATCAGGAGATAACCTGTATCGCGAGCCTCGAAGGCAACATAACCACTGACAACTGGATTATCAGGCCTCAGCTAGCCAGGAAGACGTAGAATGTGATGCCCCCAAATTCAGGTATCTTCCAACCCGATAGATGGTGCTACACGGTGTTACAGTTCACGCATACATTCAATTGAAACACTTCAAAAGAGTGAATATGTCTTCTATATATTCCAAAACAATATTTCCCTTCCCAGGTTCTTTGTAACCATTACATGTATTCTTTATCATAATATCAAATAATTACAACATTCATACTATACAATTACAAAGGCAACTATTTGTCTGCCTTAGCCTTTCCTTTATCTTTACTCGATCCTTCAGTACGTTCGGTCTTACCTACATTCATCTGGTTCAAGCAAGAGTGAGCATAACTAGCTCAGCAAGTATAACAATTTCATTTAGGCAATAGGGTTTGAATCATATGATTCGTATATCTTCTATAACTGAATCAATAGTTATAAAGTACTATAGATAAACCAAACTAGCACTTCTCTTTTCTTTAAAACGTTTCATAATGAACAAAATTTGTTAAACATAAATTTTGGTCCAAGACCTTGAGCATTTCATTCATTCTTTGAAAAGGACAACCCAACACCAAGTCCATAAGTTCGGTGTATCTTACGAGCATGTCTAGGTGATCAGCCTATAGTACTCTATGTTGTACAACACTACTTCTTTAAACGTATTTACGTTTAAGTTTTGGCAACCTCACGTGCCTGTTGTTTGACGACAAAATATTTGTTTATTCATACTCAGTCTTTCTTTGAAATTCATACCAAAACAGTTGGCAAAAGATAACAACATTGATAATAGTTCGTTAGATTATAAGAAAATCCACAAAACATATTAAGTCTAGCCAAAGGAATTGGCTTCGTCATCATTATACATCAATTCATGTGTAGGATACATGAATCACAAAGCTTGTCTAGAAGAAACATAGACAAGGGTTTAAAACACTTGCCTTCAGCGTCTTCTACAATTACTACACTTTCCTTTTGAGTCTTTAAGGATTTAACAATACATGATCACATAACATACCATATTAGGTCATAAACAATCATGTATGGTCACTAATTTATCTTACCCTTCTTCTCAATCTAATTATTCATTAGATTGGTTAACATTCGTTACAGTTTATCGTATTACATTGTGTTTACATTCTTGTAACCTTTGTCAACCTTTAGTTGTAATTCTTAAGGTTAAATTCATCCTTAAGGATGTTACTTCAAGTTAATTAAAGTTATAATTTACTTTCAATCAACTTCCATATGCATTACATTCATGTTCATTTGTCACTGTCCCTTCTCTAGTGTTGGCACTGCGGCGCGAGTTCACAGTGTCTATGACTCGGCCTCGGCGTTGCGGCGCCAAAGTCCTATACTATAGTTGCGTTGCGGCGCCACTTCACAGTGGGTTGGGGTTTCGGTATAGCGCTGCGGCGCCAAGGTTAGTGCTTTGGTCGGCACTGCGACGCTAGCCCTGTGTCTCAGAGAACTTTCTCAATTTATTTCTTCTGCAATTTTTCTAGGCTCATAACTTATTAATTATAAGTCAGAATTGGCTCGTTCAAAAGCCGTTAGCTCACATATCACATGTACTACGATTTCATTTAGAAAATCTTACATTTTTGAATCCGTTAACAAGGAATTCACCTATTAAGTTCTTTATAGAGTCGTTCGTTAAACGTTCGTGAATGTTTAAAGCTCATTTCTTCGTTCTACGTCGGAATGTGACCATTTTCGAGTCCGCAACTCTAAAATGCAAATTTATACTATTCTCGATCGAAAACCAATATTTCCGAGTTAAACGGTGACTTTCGACTTTCATTCTGAGAATTTCACGATTTCGACGATTATCGTCTAATCTCGTAAATTTTGCCATAACTTCGTTACTTGAGATTTTTACACCGTTCAAAATGGATTCATTCCATATTTCTATCAACCTAACCAATCATATTTCATCTAATCCTATACACGATGGTTTTTAAACTTGTCCATCAACAACAAAATGACAATTCTTCACAAGTTCTTCATTAGTTCATAACTTCTATGATTATGATTCACTTGTAACATGGTTTATTAAGGTTTAAATCCCCTAATTGTGACGCCTCCAAAATAGGTATACAACACCCATTCTGAGTCGTCAAATACATGGTACAAAAAACAAACTACAACTTCAATAATACAATTGTCGTGCGAAATACGACAACACATACTGTGAGTTTAAATACAAATATTGTCTTCTAGACAATATCCACACTCAAATAAGTCCTCATTATAATTATTCAAACATTATTTTATAGAAATAGTGAGGACAACTAAAATATCTTTCTAGAACCATCACTCCATACCCCGACTAGATACTGCTTTGTTCTCACCTTCTGAGAAGAAAAATAGAACAAAAAGGAAAAGGGTGAGCTCAACTAGCCCAGTAAAGAATATTATGACTAAGATAATATACAACAAATTATCATTAGTATTCAACAGGGAAAAATCTGATAGAATATAATCGACAACAAGTTTTAGATCAACAACTGCAGCGAAAACAGTAAACCATTAGAAGAGTCAAGTAGAGAAAGAATTCTACTATCTTCTAAGATTTAAAAGTCCATCATCAATATTTTATCCCTGTAACATCAATCAATATACATCTAGAATCAAATATTCATATTTGCACTACAGACCAAAGATATTCATTTGTATCACCAGTTGGTCATGTTCATCTCAACACCTGTTCATCTTTGCACTACAGGCCAAAGATATTCATCAGGTAATCATACATCTTTGCACTACAGGCCAAAGATATTAAGTAATATCATCATTTATGACTGAGGATGATAAAAAATATCTTAACGAAAACGAATCCAGTGAGACAGAAGGACAAATAGTAGGGATTCGTATAACAGTTTATCCAAGATCAATAATACTTCATAATAATCAATTGTGAAGCATAATTCAAAAATAAAGATCAAAATATGGATACAATCAAAGATAGTAACCATAATAGACATCTTGGACAAAAAGGAAAAATTTTATTTTTCGATGAATAGTGCCGTATTCGTGAATAGTGTCATATACGTGAATAGTGTCGTATACGTGAATAGTAACCCCGACACCAAAAAGTTCCAAATTTGATAAAAAAGTTTAGATCAATATTTCGGCATAATGATGTTGAGAAAATAACATCATTAGGAAGAAAATAATATCCCTTACCTCAAAATAACCGTACTTTTGACTGAATATCGGATATGAGGCTGAATGAAACTTGTGCTGAATAGAAACTTTCAAAGTATCTAAATACTCACAAAATACACTCAATAATCTAGAGAGAGAAAGAGAGAAAACTTATGAATTCTGGTGTGATTTTCAATTCTAACTTAGCCCTCTATTTATAGAAAAATGTTAGCACGCCGAAGCAGACTTAACCTGCAACCTGATGGCTTTATCTGCTACTATTTCCACCCACCATATTTGAATAAAAATCTCAACATATTTCTTCATCAACCAAGAGTGGGGCCCACCAATTCTAGAATTTTTCACCAAAATGATAAATTCCGAAACTTCAACAATTTCTGAACCAGTCATCTCGTAAAATTCATAATAAATCATACGTTCATTTTTAACGGTTAAAATTTGTGGACATATACTCAACTTATATATGTATAACATATCCAAAAATTACCACGATCCAACGGTCGGATTAAAAATTATAACCCCCGTAAAATATCTCAAAAACCCTAATTTTTAATACCTCCATTCCGACAAAAATACTGATAAAAACCTCAACATTAACTCCTTGATTTTTAACCACAAAAATATATCCCTCATTTATATCCACATAAAATAAATATTTCCTTATCATATGAATCAATAATTAATTATTCACAAATAATATTACAGAATCACATTTATGACAACCAGGCCGTTCCTAGGAAAGAGGGGGCTTTTCGATAAGGATTTTTCCTTACTGGCGCGCAATTAGATGACCAAACCTCTCCTTAGACAGAACTTTCTAGACATTGCCAATAATGTAATCTAATAATATTATTCAAATAATATGAATTATTGATCTGATAAAGAAAAATACTGTGCAGTAACAATTATTGAACAACAATAATATAAAATATCAATGCAGCAATTATTGAATCAATAAAATAAAATATTGAATAGTAACTACTGTAACAATTATTGAGTAGTGCCTTCCTTCGTAAGAATCAATAATTCAAAAATACTGTGCAATTAGTGTGCTACTGTGCAACCACGCGTATTACTGTATTTTAACCACTGGGTATTCCAACAGTGTTAACGGTAACAACTACGCCGTTATTTATAAAAACTCAATTTTTGTTGTTATCTTCATCCAATCGTTTTCCGTTATGGGGCCCACAAATAGCTGCGCCGTCGTACGAATATTCCCCGACATAAAGAATATTCCACGACCACACGAATATTCACTGACCAAAAATGAATATTTTATAACCACTTGCCTATTTGAAATATTTGCGCATTTTACCCATAACTAACCACATTAATCAAATCAACCCTTTCTATTTCAAAATAATAAATAGAGGAAATTTAATTTCATTTATTAATAAGTTGGGGTTTTACAATCTCCCCTCCTTATGAAATTTCGTCCTCGAAATTGACGTACGTACCTGGTGTTTCTAAAAGGTGAGGATACCTCGCTTTCATTTCTGATTCCAACTCCCAGGTCATTTCTTCAATAGCATGGTTTCTCCACAAAACCTTAACTTGTTGTATAACCTTCGTGCATAGGACATGTTCTTTCCTATCCAATATCTTAACAGGTACCTCCTCATACGTTAAATCTTCGGCTATCTCGTTTGGTTCTAACGCAATAATATGATTCGGGTCGCCCATATATTTACGTAACATCGATACGTGAAAAATGTTATGATCACGCGACATACTTAGCGTTAAGGCGAGTCTATAGGCCACAGTTCCTACTAGATCGAGGATTTCAAATAAATCGAAGGCTTGAGCTTTCTTCTCTTCATCGACTCTTACTTCTAGAATAACACATTCTTGCACCTTCTTCTTTATATTCATCAGCTCCAGGTCTGTAGCTTGAGCGGCTTTAATGTTATCGATTAAAGTCGATTTTACTCGTATATCATCACGTGGGTCCCTAGAGTCATTAACTCTATCTCTATCATTTATAAATTATACAAAATAGGTCTTTGTGTTCAACAATATCGCACTCGTACTCGCATATAATCTTCTACTCAACGCGTCAGCTACCACGTTCGCTTTTCCAGGATGGTATGATCAGAACAGGTTCCGAATGAGTCGCCTCTTGAGCTATTAGAAAATCTTCTCGCATTCCTCGCTCCATACGAATTTTGTATCTTTTTGAGTCAGCTAAGTTAACGGAGTAGCGATTCGAGAAAATCCTTCCACGAATCTTCGATAGTAACCAGCTAAGCCCAGAAAGCTACGTACTTTGGTAACCGACTTCGGTTGCTCTCAATTGTGATTCATATCCCAATCTTAGATAGCACGTCACAATGGCACCTATTGTTTTACCACCACACAAATATAGAGTCCCTTACAGAGAGTCTGGCTTTGGTGCATTCCACAAAGGAAGTCACCAGATAGAGGCTCGGGTACCAACTTCTATAGTTGGGTTTTTAACTCCTGAAGTTCAATAGGAGCTATTCAATATGAGATTTTAGAAATGGGTTTTGTATCGGGTT
Source organism: Panax notoginseng (assembly GCA_016801055.1). Classification (NCBI taxonomy): domain Eukaryota; kingdom Viridiplantae; phylum Streptophyta; class Magnoliopsida; order Apiales; family Araliaceae; genus Panax; species Panax notoginseng. The sequence goes on along the minus strand of CM029015.1, from coordinate 21,520,353 downwards.
GAAGATCAATACAAAAATTCAATATCACGCTCTGGGTTAGGCCAGGAAATTCTTCAGAAAATTCATCAGGAAATTCACTAACAACAGAAATATCATTCAAATCTGACGTATTTTTGTTCAAGTCTATGACATGGGCTAAGAAAGCTTGACATCCGTTTTTCAATAAACGAATGGCTTTATGGCTTGGTATGACAGCGAGTGATTTTAGTGGTTTGGTTGCTTGAATTCGCATAACAGGTTGGTTAGGAATATGAAAACTAACAACCTTACGAAAAAAATCAATTTTGGCATGATGAGTAGTTAACCAATCAATTCCTAAAATCACATCAAAAGCAAGTATCTTTAAAGAGATAAGGTTAACAGGTAATGTGATTGTGCCAACTTGGATTAAGCAAGATTTATAAACTGTAGATGTAATGAAAGTTTCTCCCAACGGAGTCTCCACAGATAGGTCAAAGTCTAATTTCTCCGGAGTCAAGTTTAAACGTTGAGCACAAGCAGGAGAGATAAAAGAATGGGTAGAACCGGTATCTAGTAAGGTATAAACTTCGCAAGAATTTATAATTAACTAACCCGTTATACCTTCGTTCGGGTTCCTCGCGTTTTGGGCAGTCACGACAAATGCTCTTCCAGAAATCGCCGACTTTATTTTGTCCGTATCCGCCTTTGGTGTCACCGTCCCAGCTGGACTTGGTTTCGCTATAGTACAATCTCGAGCGATATGTCCTTCCTTTCAACAATTATAACATACCTTGAGCTGTTGTGGGCAGTTTGGACTAATATGTCCCTCCTCTCCGCATCTGTAACATCTAACTGGCGGTCGTTCTCCTCCCCTAGAATCAGTTGATGTTTGTGCTGTCGTCTTCACGTTATCATTGTTGTAACTTTTCTTCTTGAAATCTCCTCCCGGCTCGCTCCTTTTATTATCACGACCACGATTACCACCAGAGTGGTTACCGCTTTTGTCCGAATGTTTTCCTCCCTGCTGGTTTTCTTTGCTTCGATGACTGCCGCCACCAGTATGACCCTGGTTGTGGTCCCTTGGTTACACATACTCATTATTTCACTGTAATAATTGAGCCCTGTTTACAACATCTGAATACAAAGAAAATTTATGAGAGATAAGATATTGTCGAATCTCGGGTTTTAGACCTCTCAGAAACATCCTTGTCATTCGTTCCTCATTTTTGACCAAATGAGGTACAAACCTGGATAACTCTGCAAACTTCGCCTCGTACTGGGACACCGTCATGTTGTTTTGTTCCAGTCTGATAAACTCCACCACCTTCATATGACGAATACTTTCAGGAAAGTACTTGTCATTGAACAGTTTCTGAAACGTTTCCCAGGACATGTTTAGTGCGTTAGGCTGGGTACGCTTCACAGACTCCCACCAGTAGTCTGCCTCACCGTTGAACATAAAGGTGGTGAATGGAACCTTCTGTTCCTCCGTGCATCCCAAGACATCGAATATCTTGGTAATTTGCTTGACCCACGTTTCCGCCATGATCGGATCCGACTTTCGCTTAAATTCTGGTGGTCCCAATTCTTTGAACTGCTTGGCTGTGACAAACCGCGCGTTGTTATCATTTCCACCTGTATTCTGCACACGAGTCTCCCTCATCTGATTTTGCATGAACTGCAAAAAGCTCCTAAACATTCCATCATTCATCGTTTGCTCGGTAACGTTGTTTACAGGAGGAATATTGCCTTCCTGTTGCACGTTCCCCTGGGTGGTGATCAAAGGTGTCTCCACGGTCTGATTTACTCCATTATTAACGTTCTCAGCTGCCATTCTTAAATACTGCCATAAAATAAGGGTTAATAGTCATGTCATATATTATCCCTATACTCTGACCTACCAAATAAACACCAAATAAACTTAGTCAGGTCATACTAGTGAAGGAATTTCCCGTCTATCCCACCCTAGTTCTTGTCTCACATCTCAGCCAGGGATCATATCCCTAAGCTCTGATACCAACTGTGACGCCCCCAAAATAGGTATACAACACCCATTCTGAGTCGCCAAATACATGGTACAAAAAGCAAATTACAACTTCAATAATACAATTGTCGTGCGAAATACGACAACACATACTGTGAGTTTAAATACAAATATTGTCCTCTGGACAATATCTACACTCAAATAAATCCTCATTACAATTATTCAAACACTATTTTACAAAAATAGTGAGGACTGTTAAAACATCTTTCTAGAACCATCACTCCATACCCCGACTAGATCCTGCTATGTTCTCACCTCCTGAGAAGAAAATGGAACAAAAAGGAAAAAGGTGAGCTCAACTAGCCCAGTAAAGAATATTATGACTAAGATAATATACAACAAATTATCGTTAGTCTTCAACAGGAAAAAATCTGATAGAATATAATCGACAACAAGTTTTAGATCAACAACTGCAGCGAAAACAGTAAACCATTAGAAGAGTCAAGTAGAGAAAGAATTCTACTATCTTCTAAGATTTAAAAGTCCATCATCAATATTTTATCCCTGTAACATCAATCAATATACATCTTGAATCAAATATTTATATTTGCACTACAGACCAAAGATATTCATTTGTATCACCAGTTGGTCATGTTCATCTCAACACCTGTTCATCTTTGCACTACAGGCCAAAGATATTCATCAGGTAATCATACATATTTGCACTATAGGTCAAAGATATTCAGTAATATCATCATTTATGACTGAGGATGATGAAAAATATCTTAAAGAAAATGAATCCAGTGAGACAGAAGGACAAATAGTAGGGATTCGTATAACAGTTTATCCAAGATCAATAATACTTCATAATAATCAATTGTGAATCATAATTCAAAAATAAAGATCAAAACATGGATACAATCAAAGATAGTAACCATAATAGACATCTTGGACAAAAAGGAAAAATTTTATTTTTCGGTGAATAGTGCCGTATTCGTGAATAGTGTCGTATACATGAATAGTGTCGTATACGTGAATAGTAACCCCGACACCAAAAAGTTCCAAATTTGATAAAAAAAAAGTTTAGATCAATAGTTCGGCATAATGATGTTGAGAGAATAATATCATTAGGAAGAAAATAATATCCCTTACCTCAAAATAACCGTACTTCTGACTGAATATCGGATATGAGGCTGAATGAAACTTGTGCTGAATAGCAACTTTCAAAGTATCTAAATACTCACAAAATACACTCAATAATCTAGAGAGAGAAAGAGAGAAAACTTATGAATTCTGGTGTGATTTTCAATTCTAACTTAGCCCTCTATTTATAGGAAAATGTTAGCACGCCGAAGCAGACTTAACCTGCAACCTGATGGCTTTACCTGCTACTATTCCCACCCAACACATTTGAATAAACATCTCAGCACATTTCTTCACTAACCAAGAGTGGGGCCCACCAATTCTATAATTTTCTACCAAAATGATAAATTTCAAAACTTCAACAATTTCTGAACCAGTCATCTCGTAAAATTCATAATAAATCATATGTTCATTTTTAACGGTTCAAAATTTGTGGACATATACTCAACTTATATATGTATAACATATCCAAAAATTACCACGATCCAACGGTCGGATTAAAAATTATAACCCCCGCAAAATATCTCAAAAATCCTAATTTTTAATACCTCCATTCCGACAAAAATATTGATAAAAACCTCAACATTAACTCCTTCATTTTTAACCACAAAAATATATCCCTCATTTATATCCACATAAAATAAATATTTTCTTATCATATGAATCAATAATTAATTGTTCACAAATAATATTACAAAATCACATTTATGACAACCAGGCCGTTCCCAGGAAAGAGGGGGCTTTCCAATAAGAATTTCTCCTTACTGGCGCGCAATTAGATGACCAAACCTCTTCTTAGACAGAACTTTCTAGACATTACCAATAATGTTATCTAATAATATTATTCAAATAATATGAATTATTGATCTGATAAAGAAAAATACTGTGCAGTAACAATTGTTGAACAACAATAATATAAAATATCAATGCAGCAATTATTGAATCAATAAAATAAAATATTGAACAGTAACTACTGTAACAATTATTGAGTAGTGCCTTCCTTCGTAAGAATCAATAATTCAAAAATACTGTGCAATCCGTGTGCTACCGTGTAACCACGCGTATTACTGTATTTTAACCACCGGGTATTCCAACAGTGTTAACGGTAACAACTACGCCATTATTTATAAAAACTCAATTTTTGTCGTTATCTTCATCCAATCTTTTTTCGTTATGGGGCCCACAAATAGTTGCGCCGTCGTACGAATATTCCCCGACATAAAGAATATTCCACGACCACACGAATATTCATTGACCAAAAATAAATATTTTATAACCACTTGCTTATTTGAAATATTTGCGCATTTTACCCATAACTAACCACATTAATCAAATCAACCCTTTCTATTTCAAAATAATAAATAGAGGAAATTTAATTTTATTTATTAATAAGTTAGGGTCTTACACAAAAATCATCCTTGTTCCTCCTTATGATACATGATCCACCAATATTCACTTCTCTATCAAACTATAATTGAAGAGATAAAGAATAATGGTCTAGGATTCCTTACCTTTGTGTTCTTAACTTTCTTTCTTCTTCTTTGCTTCTTGAAATAGCAAGACTCTAGCTCTTCTCACTTTTCTCTCAATATGTTTTGATGTTGGTGAAATGAACAAGGCACAAATGAAAATCCAAGCCTTCTATTTATAGAATTTCCAAGGTGAGGGCATAATGGTCATTAAGCCATCCCGCCTCCTTACTTTCAACCTCCTTACTATTCCTTACTTGTTCCCCACAACACTTATCCTTTGCTTGGCCACCAAGTGGCCAGCCATGACTCACTTATGAGGGGCCCACATGGGTTGCCCCATAGGTTTTTCTCACCCGGTGACCCATCAGTTCGATCCACTGGTCCGGTTCTTGGTTTGGCCTTAAGTTTAAATAACTTTGGGCCTAAAGTTGGGCTTTCATTATTAATCTTTGAGCCTTAACAAGATTGCACTTTGGCTTGCCCAATTCTTACACAAATCCTACAAGTCCATTGCAATAGGATTAAAGCGTTTAACGTATAATACTCGTATTCTTTACGTATACTAGTTCGTATAATCATTCGTAATATACGTTATACTATCTTTCGTATATACTAGTATAACACTTTGTATAATACTTGTATTCATTGCCTCGTATAATACTTATCATTATACGATCATCATTTATTCAAATATTTACTTTGCTTAACATTCTCAAACTTAGTACACAGGCGAAAAACTGCGTTTGTCATAACTGAATTATTATTACATAATCCATTATTCCTTATTATTCTATTATTACGTATTTCTCGGAAGTTCAAAAATAATTTCCAAGAAAAATGGATGAATAGTATTTTTCAAAAAATTTCTCGGAAAATTTTTATTTTCGTCTTGGAAATTTAAACACCTTAATTCTACCACGTAGCCAGAATACTACAACTTTATTTCACTTTTAGGTTATAGAACAACCTTCATCTTGCTTACTCGTTATAAATAACACATATTATAATTTTATTCATTATTTAATCAAATAAAATTATTTTACAAATAATCCGATTTTCTCGGTCATTACATAGATCCAGAGGATAAAATTGTGAGTTCCAGGAGATGTTGGGACGGTATTACTTTCTTAGCGTTATGTACTTTTATTTTCCACACTTATAAAAAAACAAAAAAAATCAAATCTCTTGATATCCTTAGCCTAAACTACGAAAGACTTGATCTCCCTCCAGCCATGAGAGTACGTAGGTAGCCATATATGGTGCGGTCTAACCCCCAAAACCAATAATTAAGCCTTTTATCCCTCAACCCAAATACCAAAAAAAATACCAATCCCAATACACCAAAGTATACACCCAAGAAAAACCCCAAAGGTCGACTGCCCATGTTAAAAAGACCCTACGACATCTCAACACCATTCCATCAAATCCGACACAAGCCCTGGAAAGGAAAATATATCGATATATTAAAACAAACACTCGCATGGATGAAATGGCAATAATCATAAGATGCAACCCTTCAGCAACTCATCAACCCATGAAATTCAAGAAGACTTTATCTTCTTTTAACATAAAAAAGTACAAGGGTGACCATCGTGGCAAAGTCTATCTCATACCCGATAACTGGTTCCCCGAGATAAAGGCCACAAATAAAACCTTGCAGATGAAACCTTGCAGACGAAACTTAAGCAGATTCGAATCGTGGTCTAGGTTACTCAATCAATTAAGCCTATGGGGTGTCTTTACGCCTGGTGCCCTAAAGCCGTCTGGTTTGGGAGTCACCGGCCCAACACTCGCTAAATGGGTAATTTATGTGACGCCCCCAAAATAGGTATACAACACCCATTCTGAGTCGTCAAAATACATGGTACAGAAACAAATTACAACTTTAATAATACAATTGTCGTGCAAAATACGACAACACATACTGTGAGTTTAAATACAAATATTGTCCTCTGGACAATATCCACACTCAAATAAATCCTCATTACAATTATTCAAACACTATTTTACAAAAATAGTGAGGACTGCTAAAACATCTTTCTAGAACCATCACTCCATACCCCGACTAGATCCTGCTATGTTCTCACCTCCTGAGAAGAAAATGGAACAAAAAGGAAAAGGGTGAGCTCAACTAGCCCAGTAAAGAATATTATGACTAAGATAATATACAACAAATTATCGTTAGTCTTCAACAGGGAAAAATCTGATAGAATATAATCGATAACAAGTTTTAGATCAACAACTGCAGCGGAAACAGCAAACCATTAGAAGAGTCAAGTAGAGAAAGAATTCTACTATCTTCTAAGATTTAAAAGTCCATCATCAATATTTTATCCCTGTAACATCAATTAATAATTATCTTTATCCAAATATTCATCTTTGCACTACATGCCAAAGATATTCATTTGTATCACCTGTCAGTCATGTTCATCTCAACACATGTTCATCTTTGCACTACAGGCCAAAGATATTCAGTAGTATCATCATTTAGGACTGAGGATGATGAAAAATATTTTAAAGGAAACGAATCTAGTGAGACAGAAGGACAAATATTAGGGATTCGTATAACAGTTTATCCAAGATCAATAATACTTCATAATAATCAATTGTGAAGTAAAATTCAAAAATAAAGATCAAAACATGGATACAATCAAAGATAGTAACCATAATAGACATCTTGGACAAAAAGAGAAAATTTTATTTTTCGGTGAATAGTGCCGTATTCGTGAATAGTGCCGTATACGTGAATAGTAACCCCGACACAAAAAGTTCTAAATTTGATAAAAACTCATGTTAATATTTCAGCATAATGATATTGAAGAAAATAATATCATTTAAGAAGAAAATAATATCACTTACCTCAAAATATAAGTACTTCTGGTCGGAATACCGGTATAAGGCTGAAAGAAACTTGCTCTGATGAATAGAAACTCTCAAAGTATCTAAATACTCACAAAATATACTCAATAATCTAGAGAGAGAAAGAGAGAAAACTTGTTTCTGGTGTGATTTTCAATTCTAACTTAGCCCTCTATTTATAGGAAAATGTTAGCACACCGAAGCAGACTTAACCTGCAACCTGATGGCTTTACCTGCTACTATTTCCACCCACCACATTTGAATAAAAATCTCAGCACATTTCTTCACCAACCAAGAGTGGGGCCCACCAATTCTAGAATTTTTCACCAAAATAATTAACTCCGAAAATTCAACAATTTCTGAACCAGTCATCTCGTAAAATTCATAATAAATCATACGTTCATTTTTAACGGTTCAAAATTTGTGGACATATACTCAACTTATATATGTATAATATATCCAAAAATTACCACGATCCAACGGTCAGATTAAAAATTATAACCCCCGCAAAATATCTCAAAAACCCTGATTTTTAATACCTCCATTCCGACAAAAATACTAATAAAAACCTCAACATTAACTCCTTCATTTTTAACCACAAAAATATATCCCTCATTTATATCCACATAAAATAAATATTTCCTTATCATATGAATCAATAATTAATTATTCACAAATAATATTACAGAATCACATTTATGACAACCAGGCTGTTCCCAAGAAAGAGGGGGCTTTCCAATAAGGATTTCTCCTAACTGGCGCGCAATTAGATGACCAAACCTCTCCTTAGACAGAACTTTTTAGACATTGCCAATAATGTTATCTAATAATATTATTCAAATATTATGAATTATTGATCTGATAATAGAAAATACTGTGCAGCAACAATTATTGAAACAACAATAATATAAAATATCAACGCAACAATTATTGAATCAATAAAATAAAATATTAAACAATAACTACTGTAACAATTATTGAGTAGTGCCTTCTTACGTAAGAATCAATAATTGGTGCAATACCGTGTGCTACTGTATTTTAACCACCGGGTATTCCAACAGTATTAACGGTAACAACAACGCCGCTATTTATAAACAACTTATACTTGTCGTTTTCTTCATCCAATCGCTTTCCGTTATAGGGCCCACACAAGGCTGCGCCGTCGTACGAATATTCCCCGACAGCAAGAATATTCCACGACCAAACGAATATTCCCCGATAAAATGAATATTTTATAACCACTTGCTTATTTTGCAAAATTTGCACATTTCACCCATAACCAAAGTATTATATCAAATTAACCCCTTATTATTCACAATAATATTTAGAAAAAATTTGATTTTATTCATTAATAAGTTGGGGTCTTACAATTTAAGCCTAAAAAATGGACCTTGCACAAGATCAGGTGAGAAGCAAATAGAGTAGACTGCCTGACTTGTCTCAAAGTGTGGCCTTTGTTACTCGAGCAAGTAAACCCGAAGGGGTGTCTTTACACCTAGTGCCCTAAAGTCGTTTGGTTTGGAAGTCATTGGTCCAAAACTCGTTAAATGGATAACTCTGAATAGCCTAGGAAAATGAGATAAGTTAAGCAAAGGAAAAAGGAAAAAAGAAAATTTGGAATCAGGAAAAATTTAAAAGATGGAAATGAGATCATCTGAAAGTCATAGAAGAGATACCCCTACTCATAGTGCATATGTCATATGATGTTAATTCTGTGAAGAACGCTGCCTAGAGCGAAGATGAAGTATTACTTATAAACAATGACCATGAATGCTTAAAAGTTTTCTTGCAATTTCATGACTTGTTAAATAAAAAATTTCGTCAAAATGGAAATATAAAAAATTAAATCTTGAAGATAGTCATTCACAACTTGCTCACAAAAACTCATTTTTCATACTCAATTTCAAGATCTTTAGCGATAAGATAAAAACTTAGTTAATGCAAGCATTTAATTTCATGAACTTTAACTTCATATGCCTCATTGACAAGATTATACTAATCCTGACGACCCGAGCCGTCAAGTTTTGGTGCATTTTGTTCATCGTATGTGCATAATATTGCTCACTCTTGATGTGATCAACAAAGCAAGTTTCTTATAGGAATCCCCGATAACAACAAGCGAAAGGGCTAGGGCATTTAGCCATTCAATGAAATGGAATGAGTCTAAGGCGGGACTAAGCTTCTCATCAAAAGAAATGAGAGGACTTCTGAAAGAAATTACAATGACATAAGTTTGCAACGACCAAAGAAGGGAAAATTTTCCAAGAGATCCTTAACTCAAAAACAAGCGTCTCATCAGTAAAAACAGTATCATAAGACCACATAGGGGTCAATGCTAACTCAAATATATAAATGCAAATCCATGACATATAAATACATGCATCATGATAAATGACAATAGGTGCAATAAATGAAAATCATTATATACATCATAAAACTTTAATCATCTATGTTATACAACTGAAAATAAAAAATACAAGGAAATGGGGCACAGGCGCCCAACAGCTAACAAAAACTCCAAATTGCCTCAGAAAGGGTGAGGTATATTTCTATATCTAGTCAATTTAATTAAACATGTGCATCAACCTAGGACAACAGACTCCTAAGGATAAATTTATATCATCACATCATGCATGGTCTGTACATGTGCAACCGCGCTATACCAGCGCACATCTCTATTAAAAACTTCAGCATGTATCCCCATTAGAGTTAAATATGCATGCACATTAAATGCACAGACTCGAGGAAAATTTGGTCGTTATAAACTACTGTCAGGGTAGGCATCGGAAAGATCTGATTACGTTGTAAACTACCGTCAGGGCAGCCATCGAGATTATCCTATGATGTAAATCGTTGTAAACTACCGTCAGGGTAGACATCGAGATTGTCCAATGATGTAAGCCGTTGTAATCTACCTTCAGGGTAGGCATCGAGATTGTTCGATCATATAACCTGTTGTAAACTACCGTCAAGGTAGGCATCGAGATTTTTCGATGATGTAAGTCGTTGTAAACTACCTTCAGGGTAGGCATCGAGATTTTCCAATGATGTAAGCTGTTGTAAACTACCTTCAGGGTAGGCATCATTTTTTTATGATGTAAACCGCTGTAAACTACCATTAAGGTAGGCATCGAGATTGTCTGATGATGAAAACCGTTGTAAATTACCATCATGTTAGGCATCGAGATTATCCGATGATGTAAGCCGTTGTAAACTACCATCATGGTAGGCATCGAGATTGCCCGATGATGAAAACCGTTGTAAACTACCGTCTGGGTAGGCATCAAAATTATCCGATTATGTAAGCCGTTGTAAACTACCATCGGGGTAGGCATCAAGATTATCCGATGATGTAAGCCGTTTCAAACTACCGGTAAGGTAGGCATTGGGAAGGTTCGATGATGTAAACCATTGAAAACTACTGACATGGTAGGCATCGAGATCATCCGATGATGTAAGGTTGAAAACCATCCCTAGCGAAGTTTAAAATAACTAATAGTGTAAGCCTTTTAATACTAAGTTCAGTGAAAACATCGGGAAAGGTCGGTGGTGTAAGTCGTTGGAGTCAACCCCATCGTAGGCATCATCAACACTGATGGAAATAAAACTGTTGGAGTCAACACCAGTGTAGGCATCGGCAACACCGATGGAAACAAAAACGTTGGAGTCAACACCAGCGTAAGCATCGGCAGCACCGATGGAAAACAAACCATTGGAGTCAACACCAGCGTAGGCTTCAGCAGCACTTATGGAAATGAAACCGTTGGAGTCAACATCAGCGTAAGCATCGACAGAACCGATGGAAAACAAATTGTTGGAATTAACACCAGCGTAGGCATCAGCAACACTGATGGAAATAAAACCGTTGGAGTTAACATTAGCGTAAGCATTGGTAACACCGATGGAAATGAAATCGTTGGAGTTAACACCAGCATAGACATCGACAAACCGATTGAAATGAAACCGTTGGAGTCAACACCAGCATAAGCATCGAAAACACCGGTGGAAATCAAACCGTTAGAGTCAACCCCAGTGTAGGCATCGACAGCAATACCTGATGGAAACTAAACATTGGAGTCAGCCTTAAAGTAGGCATTGGCATCAATCCCCGATGGAAGTCAACCGTTGGAGTCAGCCCCAATATAGGCATCAGCAATACCTGGTGGTGGCAATGTGATTTGCGATATGCAATTTGCAATGTGTGATCACTGATATGTGACTTGATATATGATTTGTGATTTACGAAGTGTGAAATACGATTTGCGAAATGTAATGTGCGAAGTACGATTTACGAAGTGCAATGTGCGATATGCGAAGTGCGATTTGCGGTATGTGAAATACGATGTGCGATGATATGCGATTTATGATGCAATTAGTGAAACCATCGGCAACGCCCGGTGACATCAGTATAACAATCATCCTCCCGAGCAGACGGGAATAATCCTTTAAAATTTTAACACTTATATATCGATGCATACTTTACACATGGCATTGCATCTACCAATGTCATATTTTGAGTACCTAGTAGTCTTTGTAATATTCATTTCATTACATTGCATAAACATTACAAAGAGAGGCATCTGTTGGCACTCAAAATTTTGTTTTCTTATTACTAACCATGCAGGAGGACAAAAATATATTTTTCCACTTCGAATACAGCCCCAGAGGATTACAACATCCACTCCGGAGATAACCCCAGAGGAATACAACATTAAACCACGGAGACAACCCCGTGGGACATCAAATCAAACCCTGGAGACAACCCCGAGGGAAGACAGCATCACAACTTATACCCCAAAAATAACCTCGAGGGACAGCAACAGCCATTTCAACCCCAGGAGGGAAAGATGTCATTTTTCCAAACACAACATAAAAAACAATCATCCGACTGAAGATAGGCTCACAAGGAACCACCGCAGCAATCCCAAGTGCAAACTATGCAAGACAGCTCCACGGACTACCTTCGGATACTTGAAGATGTTATACTGGTTATGGACCCATCTTCCTTGATTCAGGAATGGTCAAGCCCGATGACATTGCATAGTCCTCTGAAAGAGATTTTTGAAATGATATTTCATATCTCTAAACTATTCCCGGATTGAAAGGAGCAAGCTTTCCGGCGCACAGCAAGGCGAATGGCTAGCTAGCATCTACCCACGGATAGTTTTTCCCCTTTTTCTCTACCTTCCTGAACTCACAATTGGGTAAATAACATGTCATTGAAAAGCTATCGGAAAGAGCTTTCTGGAATGATATGGCACGTCTTCTAACTCCTCTCGAATTGAGAGTTATGGCCGTTTCAACGCACAACACAAAAATTGACTTTGCAGCATGAAAATTGAGCAAACAGGGCCCACTTTAGGGCAGCCGCAGGTGCCTCCAACAGACCTGTGGCTGCACCTTTTTCATCTATAAAAATCCAAATTTCAGTAATTTGAGGAGGGGTTCTAGTGGCAGAAAATTTCTAGAGAGAGAAATCACGAGTTAGAGAGAGAGGCTAGATTTTGCTTCTAAACAATGTAAATCTTTATTCTAAACACTTATATACATGTAAACTTTGTTATATCAAGTTTCTATCGGTTGAAATCAAGTTCTTGGAAGTTTTTAGTCGTTCATTGTGCAGTTCTCGCGCCATACTGTAAGATCTTCTCAGATATGTGCTCATTACTGCTTCAATATATATATATATATATATACTACTTGGTTGTGCATAGATCTAACTTTTAACTGTTCATGTTATGTAAATAGTAAATATTTACAGTGTATTGATGAGATCTATTCTAGATTTAGCCAGATCTAGCTTTTAATCAGTTCAAAATTTGCAAAACTAGAACCTTTAAGATAGATTGGCTAAGATCTAGGTAGATCTAGTTTATTTTCAAGTTTTATAAATATTGTTGCTACCACGCGACCCTAGATATGTATCTAGAGGAAGCGGGAGGCTTATTTATTCGTGTGCAAGGATTTAATCAATAAATCGCTTGTTTAGCAAAGTTTGTAAATATATGTATATATTATGCTGAAATATACATCTTTCAAGCTTTTAAATAATGTTATGTGAGCCTAGAAACTATACAGTTGAAGATTCAATCAATGAATCTAAAACTCAGTTCCAGTGATGGACTTATTTAAGTTGTAAATATCAGCTTGCAATCTAGTGTACATGTAATCTAGGGCCTTAAAACGGTATCCAAATTTAAGGCCCCATAATAGTGAAGACCATGTATGTGGGTAGGGGTGCTCATCGGTAAAAAACCCAACCGGTACCGATCCGAAATTATCGAAAAAATAAGAACCGAAATCGGTACCGAATTACCGGTTTCGGTACCTGTTCGGTACAAAATCGGTACCGATTTTTTCGGTTTGGTTTTCGGTTATACCGCATGGTAATATATATAATTATTAATAATAATTAAATAATTTTTTTTATATATTAATAATTTTTTAAAAAACTAAAAAATCATTAACTATTAATAATAGTTAATATATAAAATAAAACTACAAAACATTATTAATATATATAAAAAAATTAATAAAACTACTATTATATAGAAATTATTAATATATATAAAAAAAATTTAATATATAAAATTACATAACATTAAATATTAATTATTAAATTATTAAATTTCGGTATTTTCAGTATTTCGATTTTTATCGAATTCAAAAAAGTCATTACCGCTACCGGTACCGAAAAGTGTTAAAATACCGAAAAACCGGTACCGAAAAAACTAGTACTGAAAAAAACCGGTACCGTCCGTACTGGTAAAAAACTGAAAAAATTGAAAATTTTGAACACCCCTATATGTGGGTGCTCAGGCTTACTTAGATGGTTTTCATGCCCACAAGGATCCTGACCCCTGTAAATAGTTTCAATTTAGTTCAAGGATGCTTCGTATCTTAAATAAAATCAAATGAAGCCGCTTATAAAATAAAATTAGAAGTATCAAAGGGCCTCGACTATAAATCAAACCATTTATACATAGGTCCAAAGAGACATAACACTACTTTCAAAATAAAGCACTTGAGCACTTTTATTAAAGATTCACACACACACACACAATGTATAGGGAATGAAAAAGTCGCGGTAACTGTGTTTCACGGAAGTCGAGAGGTGCCTAACACCTTCCCCTCGCTTAAGCAAGCATCCGAACTCTATGAATCTCGGGTTCAAGATCAATTAAACGGAGTCACATATTGGGCCATATTATGAAAACTTTTCAAAATCCGGTTGAGTTGGTACAACCATTTAAACTCATACCAAATGTCAGCTCTGTCTAATTCAGCCCAATCGCGCATAAAATCAATCTTTTCAAAATCGTCGACATTTATGTCGGTTTTTTCATAAAACTCACCCATAAAGCAAATAAATCAACCTAGAGAAAATAAAAAAGGGTAAGAACAACTTAGGAATCGAAATTTCTCGACGTCGAAAATATATATACCGAGCAAGAACGTCAAAGTTGTTGGCCACCACCTTGACGAAGTGTCTGGCACCAAATCCCATCTCTTACCCACATACTGCTACAACTAGCCTTTTTTTTTGCTTCAGTTTTCTTGGTCTTATGTTTAGAATGCATGCATTCATTTCATATATTTGACATTCCATATATATGATGTAACGACTCCAAAATAGGTCCATTCCATCCAACCTATTCTGAGTCGCCAAATACATAGTACAGAAAACAACTACAACTTTATTACAACAATTGTCGTGCAAAATACAACAACATATATGCTGTGAGTTTGGATACAAATATATACCAACTGCGACTCTTATCCCAACCTTGGATAACACGTCACAATAACACCTTACATAAAGGTATAGTCAAAAGCTGTTTTAGAAATTAGAATCTTTGGGAAGTGCTCAAGGAAACCTTCGTACATGGGAGGCCATGCTTCTAGGTTATAATAGATATCATATGACCACAGAATTATCCTTGGTTGACCCAATACACCCCAAATAAAAACGAGAAGTTTACTATCATATTCTTCCCAATGGTGAGTCTTCTCTTGACATATCATTATCTCCACTGTCTCTAATTGAAAATTATACTTCAAACAAACACCAAGATTATATAGGTAGTGCTCATAAAGATACTCAGCAAGTGGATGAGCACAATCTTGTCTTATGATGACACGAGGTTGTATGTCATTAGACATCTTGTATGATACTGACACCCTTCCAACGTTGGGTTCGCCTCACCCTATTGGATTCATCAAATATAACTACTAAATGATGACCACCGTACTATTCCCCTGTTATCCACGCTCGACCTAGCTACACTCGTATTAGGAATTGTGAAGCAAAAGGGTAAGCACAACTAGCTCAGTAAAGAATATCATGACTAAAGATAATTAAATTATCAATAGCCTTCATCAGTAATAAATCAGAAATTTAGAACATATGGTAGATGATAAAAAATTTTAACTATAGTTACAGCGGAACGAGCAATCCATTAGAAGAGTCAAATAGACTATAAAGTCTATTATCTTCTCCATGTTAAAAATCCACCAATAATGTTTTATCCCTGTAACATTAATCAACAGTTCCTTTTCATAATTATATGAATAACTCATAATCATAATTGTAATTCTAAATTCCTCTTCGCATCTAGGACGAAGATAATTTTCCTCATATGTCTTTACCTGAAACATCAAAGATAATGGTTATACCAAATCACAGTTCATGTTCATAATCATATTAATAAATTCATCTTTACACTACGGGCCAACGATATTCGTCAACAGTTCATCTTTACACTACTGGCCAAAAATATTCAACAACAGGTCATCTTTGCATTACGGGTCAAAGATATTCATCAACAATTCATCTTTACACATCAGGCCAAAGATATTCCTCAACAGTTCATATTTGCACTACAGGCCAAATATATTCATATCTCAAAGAAATATATAATCATTTCAGAATTTATATAAACAATAATTATTGTAAGACCCCAGCTTATTAATGAATAAAATCAAATTTTCTCTAAATATTATTGTGAATAATAAGGGGTTAATTTGATATAATACTTTGGTTATGGGTGAAATGTGCAAATTTTACAAAATAAGCAAGTGGTTATAAAATATTCATTTTGTCGAGGAATATTCGTTTGGTCGTGGAATATTCTTGCTGTCGGGGAATATTCGTACGACGGCACAGCCTTGTGTGGGCCCCATAACGGAAAGCGATTGGATGAAGAAAACGACAAGTATAAGTTGTTTATAAATAGCGGCGTAGTTGTTACCGTTAATACTGTTGGAATACCCGGTGGTTAAAATACAGTAGCACACGGTATTGCACCAATTATTGATTCTTACGTAAGAAGGCACTACTAAATAATTGTTACAGTAGTTATTATTCAATATTTTATTTTATTGATTCAATAATTGCTGCGTTGATATTTTATATTATTGTTGTTTCAATAATTGTTGCTGCACAGTATTTTTCCTTTATCAGATCAATAGTTCATATTATTTGAATAATATTATTAGATAACATTATTGGCAATATCTAGAAAGTTCTGTCAAAGGAGAGATTTGGTCATCTAATTGCGCGCCAGTAAGGAGAAATCCTTATTGAAAAGCCCCCTCTTTCTTGGGAACAGCCTGGTTGTCATAAATGTGATTCTGTAATATTATTTGTGAATAATTAATTATTGATTCATATGATAAGGAAATATTTATTTTATGTGGATATAAATGAGGGATATATTTTTGTGGTTAAAAATGAAGGAGTTAATGTTGAGGTTTTTATCAGTATTTTTGTCGGAATGGAGGTATTAAAAATCAGGATTTTTGAAATATTTTGCGGGGTTATAATTTTTAATTCGACCGTTGGATCGTGGTAATTTTTGGATATGTTATACATATATAAGTTGAGTATATGTCCACAAATTTTGAACCGTTAAAAATGAACGTATGATTTATTATGAATTTTACGAGATGACTGGTTCAGAAATTGTTGAATTTTCGGAGTTAATCATTTTGGTGAAAAATTCTAGAATTGGTGGGCCCCACTCTTGGTTGGTGAAGAAATGGGCTGAGATTTTTATTCAAATGCGGTGGGTGGGAATAGTAGCAGGTAAAGCCATCAGGTTGCAGGTTAAGTCTGCTTCGGTGTGCTAACATTTTCCTATAAATAGAGGGCTAAGTTAGAATTGAAAATCACACCAGAAACAAGTTTTCTCTCTTTCTCTCTCTAGATTATTAAGTGTATTGTGAGTATTTAGATACTTTGAGAGTTTCTATTCATCAGAGCAAGTTTCTTTCAGCCTTATACCGGTATTCCGACCAGAAGTACTGATATTTTGAGGTAAGGGATATTATTTTCTTCTTAAATGATATTATTTGTTCAATATTATTATGCTGAAATATTAACATGAGTTTTTATCAAATTTAAAACTTTTTGTGTCGGGGTTACTATTCACGTATACGTTACTATTCACGTATACGGCACTATTCACGAATACGGCACTATTCACCGAAAAATAAAATTTTCTCTTTTTGTCCAAGATGTCTATTATGGTTACTATCTTTGATTGTATCCATGTTTTGATCTTTATTTTTGAATTCTGCTTCACAATTGATTATTATGAAGTATTATTAATCTTGGATAAACTGTTATACGAATCCCTAATATTTGTTCTTCTGTCTCACTGGATTCGTTTCTCTTTAAGATATTTTTCATCATCCTCAGTCCTAAATGATGATACTACTGAATATCTTTGGCCTGTAGTGCAAAGATGTATGATTACTTGATGAATATCTTTGGCCTGTAGTGCAAAGATGAACAGGTGTTGAGATGAACATGACTGACAGGTGATACAAATGAATATCTTTGGCCTGTAGTGCAAAGATGAATATTTGGATAAAGATGATTATTAATTGATGTTACAGGGATAAAATATTGATGATGGACTTTTAAATCTTAGAAGATAGTAGAATTCTTTCTCTACTTGACTCTTCTAATGGTTTGCTGTTTCCGCTGCAGTTGTTGATCTAAAACTTGTTGTCGATTATATTCTATCAGATTTTTTCCTGTTGAAGACTAACGATAATTTGTTGTATATTATCTTAGTCATATTATTCTTTACTGGGCTAGTTGAGCTCACCCTTTTCCTTTTTGTTCTATTTTTCTTCTCAGAAGGTGAGAACATAGCAGGATCTAGTCGGGGTATGGAGTGATGGTTCTAGAAAGATGTTTTAGTAGTCCTCACTATTTCTGTAAAATAGTGTTTGAATAATTGTATTGAGGACTTATTTGAGTGTGGATATTGTCTAGAAGACAATATTTGTATTTAAACTCACATTATGTGTTGTCGTATTTTGCACGACAATTGTATTATTGAAGTTATAGTTTGTTTTCTGTACCATATATTTGGCGACTCAGAATGGGTGTTGTATACCTATTTTGGGGGCGTCACAGTTGGTATCAGAGCTTAGGGATGTGATCCCTGGCTGAGATGTGAGATAAGAACTAGGAGGGGAAAGACGATGAATTTCCTTCGCTAGTATGACCTGACTAGGTTTATTTGGTGTTTATTTGGTCGGTCAAAGTATAGGGATAATATGTGACATGTCAATTAACCCTTGTTTTATGGCAGTATTTAAGAATGGCAGCTGAGAACGTTAATAATGGAGTAAATCAGACCGTGGAGACACATAATCACCACCCAGGGGAACGTGCAACAGGAAGGTAATATTCCTCCTGTAAACAACGTTACCGAGGAAACGATGAATGATGAAATGTTTAGGAGCTTTTTGCAGTTCATGCAAAATCAGACGAGGCAGACTCGTGTGCAGAATACGGGTGGAAATGATAACAACGCGCAGTTTGTCACAGCCAAGCAGTTCAAAGAATTGGGACCACCAGAATTTAAGGGAAAGCCGGATCCGATCATGGCTGAAACGTGGGTCAAGCAAATTACCAAGATATTCGATGTCTTGGGATGCACGGAGGAATAGAAGGTTCCATTCGCTACCTTTATGTTCCGCGGTGAGGCAGACTACTGGTGGGAGTCTGTGAAGCGTACCCAGCCTGACGCACTCAACATGTCCTGGGAAACATTTCAAAACTATTCAATGACAAGTACTTTCCTGAAAGTATTTGTTATATGAAGGAGGTGGAGTTTATCAGACTGGAACAAAACAACATGACGGTGTCCCAGTACGAGGCGAAATTTGCAGAGTTATCCAGGTTTGCACCTCATTTGGTCGAAAATGAGGAACGAATGACAAGGATGTTTGTGAGAGGTCTAAAACCCGATATTCGACAATATCTTATCTCTCATAAATTTTCTTTATATTCAGATGTTGTAAACAGGGCTCAATTATTAGAGCGAGATAATGAGTATGTGCAACCGAGGGACCACAACCAGGGTCATACCGGTAGCGGCAGTCATCGAAGTAATGAAAACCAGCAGGGAGGAAAACATTCGGACAAAAGCGGTAACCACTCTAGTGGTAATCGTGGTCGTGATAATAAAAAGAGCGAGTCGGGAGAAGATTTCAAGAAGAGAAGGTACAACAATGATAACGTGAAGACGTCAGCACAAACATCAACTATTTCTATGGGAGGAGAACGACCACCGGTCGTATGTTACAAATGTGGGAAAGAGGGACATATCAGCCCAAACTGCCCACAACAATCTAAGGTATGTTATAACTGTGGAAAGGAGGGTCATATAGCTCGAGAGTGTTCTGTAGCAAAACCAAGTTCAGCGGGGATGGTGACTCCAAAGGCTGTCCCGGATAAGTTAAAATCAGCGGTTCCTGGAAGAGCGTTTGTCGTGACTGGCCAAAACGCGAGAAACCCAAACGAGGTGATCACGGGTAAGCTAATCTTGAATTCTTGCGAAGTTTATACCTTACTAGATACCGGTTATACCCATTCTTTTATCTCTCCTGCTTGTGCTCAACGTTTAAACTTGACTCCGGAGAAATTAGACTTTGACCTATCTGTGGAGACTCCGTTAGGAGAAACTTTCATTACATCTACAGTTTATAAATCTTGCTTAATCCAAGTTGGCACAATCACATTACCTGTTGACCTTATCTCTTTAAAGATACTTGCTTTTGATGTGATTTTAGGAATTGATTGATTAACTACTCATCATGCCAAAATTGATTATTTTCGTAAGGTTGTTAGTGTTCATATTTCTAAGCAACCTGTTATTCGAATTCAAGCAACCAAACCATTGAAGTCAAACTCTTTAAAATCAAGCCATAAAGCCATTCGTTTATTGAAAAACGAATGTCAAGCTTTCTTAGCCCATGTCATGGACTTGAACAAAAATACGTCAGATTTGAATGATATTTCTGTTGTTAGTGAATTTCCTGACGTATTTCCTGAAGAATTTCCTGGCCTAACCCAGAGCGTGATATTGAATTTTTGTATTGATCTTCAACCCGATACAAAACCCATTTCTAAAATCTCATATTGAATAGCTCCTATTGAACTTCAGGAGTTAAAAACCCAACTATAGAAGTTGGTACCCGAGCCTCTATCTGATGACTTCCTTTGTGGAATGCACCAAAGCCAGACTCTCCATAGGGGACTCTATATTTGTGTGGTGGTAAAAAAATATGTGACATTGTGACGTGATATCCAAGATTGGGATATGAATCACAATTGAGAGCAACCGAAGTCGGTGACCAAAGTACGTAGCTTTCTGGGCTTAGCTGGTTACTATCGGAGATTCGTAGAAGGATTTTCTCGAATCGCTACTCCGTTAACTTAGCTGACTCAGAAAGATACAAAATTCGTATGGAGTGAGGAATGCGAGAAGAGTTTCCAAGAACTCAAGAGAAGACTCATTTCGGCACCTATTCTGACAATACCATCTGGTTCGGATGGATTTGTTATCTACAGTGATGCTTCAGGCAAATGGTTAGGATGTGTTCTCATGCAACATGGGAAAGTTATAGCCTATGCCTCGCGACAACTCAAAGAATATGAGAGGAATTATCCTACTCATGATTTGGAGTTGGCAGCAGTCGTTTTTGCGTTGAAGATCTGGAGACACTACCTGTATGGGGAGAAAGTGGAGATCTATACAGATCATAAAAGCCTCAAATATTTCTTCACCCAAAAGGAACTCAACACGCGGCAGCGACGTAGTAGCTGACGTATTGAGTTGAAGATCATATGCGGGTACGAGTGCAATGTTGTTAACACAAAGACCCATTTTGTATGACTTACAAAGGATGGAGATAGAGATGAAGGCTCCAAGTACTCACATAACGATATCAAATATACGAGTAGAACTGAATTTAATCGATAAAGTTAAAGCTGCTCAAGCTACGGACATAGAGCTGATGCGTATGAAGAAGAAAGTGCAAGAAGGTGTTATTCCAGAAGCAAGAATCGATGAAGAAGGAATACTTCGAGTCAACTCCAGACTTTGTGTTCCTAACGATTTTGACTTGAAGCATAGAATAATGATGGAGGCACACAACACACTGTTTGCAATCCATCCTGGGAGTACCAAAATATATCACGATCTTCGACATACATTTTGGTGGAGCAATATGAAAAGAGAGATCACGGAGTTTATCTCGAGATGTTTAACTTGTCAACGTGTAAAAGCGGAGCATCAAGTACCAAAGAGTCCATTACAACCACTTGAGATTTTGAAATGGAAGTGGGAATACATTACTATGGATTTTGTTACGGGTCTTTCCAAGGTTTCTCAAGGCATAGATGCGATTTGGGTTATTGTTGATAGATTAACCAAGTTCGCTCATTTCTTGCCGATACGTGAGACTTATTCCCTTGAACGTCTTGCTAGTATGTACGTGAGCGAGATTGTGAGATTGCATGGCATGCCAGTATCCATAGTTTCGGATCCTGACCCAAGATTCACTTCACGATTTTTGGTTAGCTTACAGAAAGCTATGGGCACAGATTTACGATTCAGTTCGGCATACCATCCTCAAACGGACGGACAATCAGAGAGGACTATTCAAACTCTTGAAGATCTATTAAGACTTTGTGTCCTAGATCTCAAAGGGAGTTGGGATAAGTACCTACCATTTGTGGAATTCTCCTACAACAGCAGTTATCAGGCGAGCATAGGTGTGGCTCCATTCGAGGCATTGTATGGAAGAAAATGTCGTTCTCCAGTATGCTGGGACGAGGTGGTTGAAGCAACATTATTGGGACCAGAGTTGGTACGCATGACTACAGAGAAGATCCAAACGATTCGACAACGTATACAAACGGCACAGGATCGACAAAAGAGTTATGCGGATCTTCATCGGAAGGACGTGGAATTTAATATTGGGGATCATGTATTATTACGTGTTGCACCATGGAAGGGAGTTACAAGATTTGGGAAGAGAGAAAAGCTCAATCCAAGATTTGTTGGTCCATTTGAGATTCTTGAGCGAATAGGAAATGTGGCATATAGACTCGCATTACCTCCAACCATGTTTCGTGTTCATAATGTTTTTCACATATCTATGCTTCGTAAATATATAAAAGACCCGAACCACATTATTGAGTTAGAACCAGACGAGATAGCTGAAGATTTAACGTACGAGGAGGTACCTGTTAAGATCTTGGATAGGAAAGAGCATGTCCTACGCACGAAGGTTATACCACAAGTTAAGGTTTTGTGGAGAAACCATGCTATTGAAGAAATGACCAGGGAGTTGGAATTAGAAATGAAAGCGAGGTATCCTCACCTTTTCGAAATATCAGGTACGTGCGTCAATTTCGAAGACGAAATTTCATAAGGAGGGGAGGTTGTAAGACCCCAGCTTATTAATAAATAAAATCAAATTTTCTCTAAATATTATTGTGAATAATAAGGGGTTAATTTGATATAATACTTTGGTTATGGGTGAAATGTGTAAATTTTGCAAAATAAGCAAGTGGTTATAAAATATTCATTTTGTCGGGGAATATTCGTTTGGTCGTGGAATATTCTTGTTGTCGGGGAATATTCGTACGACGGCGCAGCCTTGTGTGGGCCCCATAACGAAAAGCGATTGGATGAAGAAAACGACAAGTATAAGTTGTTTATAAATAGCGACGTAGTTGTTACCGTTAATACTGTTGGAATACCCGATGGTTAAAATACAGTAGCACACGGTATTGCACCAATTATTGATTCTTACGTAAGAAGGCACTACTCAATAATTGTTACAGTAGTTATTATTCAATATTTTATTTTATTGATTCAATAATTGTTGCGTTGATATTTTATATTATTGTTGTTTCAATAATTGTTGCTGCACAGTATTTTTCTTTTATCAGATCAATAATTCATATTATTTGAATAATTAATAGATAACATTATTGGCAATGTCTAGAAAGTTCTGTCTAAGGAGAGGTTTGGTCATCTAATTGCGCGCCAGTAAGGAGAAATCCTTATTGGAAAGCCCCCTCTTTCTTGGGAACAGCCTGGTTGTCATAAATGTGATTCTGTAATATTATTTGTGAATAATTAATTATTGATTCATATGATAAGGAAATATTTATTTTTTGTGGATATAAATGAGGGATATATTTTTGTGGTTAAAAATGAAGGAGTTAATGTTGAGATTTTTATCAGTATTTTTGTCGGAATGGAGGTATTAAAAATCAGAGTTTTTGAGATATTTTGCGGGGGTTATAATTTTTAATCCGACCGTTGGATCGTGGTAATTTTTGGATATGTTATACATATATAAGTTGAGTATATGTCCACAAATTTTGAACCGTTAAAAATGAACGTATGATTTATTATGAATTTTACGAGATGACTGGTTCAGAAATTGTTGAATTTTCGGAGTTAATCATTTTGGTGAAAAATTCTAGAATTGGTGGGCCCCACTCTTGGTTGGTGAAGAAATGTGCTGAGATTTTTATTCAAATGTGGTGGGTGGGAATAGTAGCAGGTAAAGCCATCAGGTTGCAGGTTAAGTCTGCTTCGGTGTGCTAACATTTTCCTATAAATAGAGGGCTAAGTTAGAATTGAAAATCACACCAGAAACAAGTTTTCTCTCTTTCTCTCTCTAGATTATTGAGTGTATTTTGTGAGTATTTAGATACTTTGAGAGTTTCTATTCATCAGAGCAAGTTTCTTTCAGCCTTATACCGGTATTCCGACCAGAAGTACTGATATTTTGAGGTAAGGGATATTATTTTCTTCTTAAATGATATTATTTTCTTCAATATCATTATGCTGAAATATTAACATGAGTTTTTATCAAATTTAGAACTTTTTGTGTCGGGGTTACTATTCACGTATACGGCACTATTCACGAATACGGCACTTTTCACCGAAAAATAAAATTTTCTCTTTTTGTCCAAGATGTCTATTATGGTTACTATCTTTGATTGTATCTATGTTTTGATCTTTATTTTTGAATTCTGCTTCACAATTGATTATTATGAAGTATTATTGATCTTGGATAAACTGTTATACGAATCCCTAATATTTGTCCTTCTGTCTCACTGGATTCGTTTCCTTTAAAATATTTTTCATCATCCTCAGTCCTAAATGATGATACTACTGAATATCTTTGGCCTGTAGTGCAAAGATGTATGATTACTTGATGAATATCTTTGGCCTGTAGTGCAAAGATGAACAGGTGTTGAGATGAACATGACTGACAGGTGATACAAATGAATATCTTTGGCATGTAGTGCAAATATGAATATTTGGATAAAGATGATTATTAATTGATGTTACAGGGATAAAATATTGATGATGGACTTTTAAATATTAGAAGATAGTAGAATTCATTCTCTACTTGACTCTTCTAATGGTTTGCTGTTTCCGCTGCAGTTGTTGATCTAAAACTTGTTGTCGATTATATTCTATCAGATTTTTTCCTGTTGAAGACTAACGATAATTTGTTGTATATTATCTTAGTCATATTATTCTTTACTAGGCTAGTTGAGCTCACCCTTTTCCTTTTTGTTCCATTTTTCTTCTCAGGAGGTGAGAACATAGCAGGATCTAGTCGGGGTATGGAGTGATGGTTCTAGAAAGATGTTTTAGCAGTCCTCACTATTTCTGTAAAATAGTGTTTGAATAATTGTATTGAGGACTTATTTGAGTGTGAATATTGTCTAGAAGACAATATTTGTATTTAAACTCACAGTATGTGTTGTCGTATTTTGCACGACAATTGTATTATTAAAGTTGTAGTTTGTTTTCTGTACCATGTATTTGGCAACTCAGAATGGGTGTTGTATACCTATTTTGGGGGCGTCACAATTATAACCATGTTGATCAATTCACCTTTGCACTTAAGCTAAAGATATTCAATTATAAATTCAACGGTTATGATCATATCAGTCACAATTCAACTTTTTCACTACTGGCCAAAGAGAACCCTACTCATGATCATACCAATAATCTACCCATCTTTACACTCAAGTGAAAGAGAGTATCATCGTTAGGGTTATAAAAATGTTATATATGATAATAAAAATAATATAATCAATATATAGTTTAATCTCCAGAGTAATATTCATAAATCAACTATAATTTGGTTAGAAAAAGAAACCAATTTTTGTCGTGAATAGTAACTCGTGAATAGTAACTCATGAATAGTAACTCGTGAATAGTAACTCATGAATAGTAACCCCAACACAAAAAGGTAAAAATTTCACAATAAAATTCATACCAATATTTCGGTATAATGATATTGAAAGAATAACATTTAAAATCCCTTACTATCCCTTACAATCCCTTACAATCCCTTACCTCAAAAGAGCAGCACTTCTAACTGGATATCGAATATGACGCTGAAGGAAACTTGCACTGATGAATAGCAACTCACCAAGTATCTAAATACTCACAAAATATGGTTCATAATATAGAGAGAGAAAGAGAGAAAGCGTATGTTTCTGGTGTGATTTTCAATTCTAACTTAGCCCTCTATTTATAGGAAAATGTTAGCACGTCGAAGCAGACTTAACTTGCAACCTAATGGCTTTACATGCTACTATTCCCACCCACCACATTTGAATAAAAATCTCAGCACATTTCTTTACCAACCAAGATTGGGCCCACCAATTCTAGAATTTTCCACCAAAATGATAAACTCCGAAAATTCAACAATTTCTGAACCAATCATCTCGTAAAATTCATAATAAATCATACGTTCATTTTTAACGGTTCAAAATTTGTGGACATATACTCAACTTATATATGTATAACATATCCAAAAATTACCACGATCCAACGGTCGGATTAAAAATTATAACCCTCGCAAAATATCTCAAAAACCCTAATTTGATTTTTAATACCTCCGTTCCGATAAAAATACAGATAAAACACCTCAACATTAACTCCTTCATTTTTAACCATAAAAATATATCCCTCATTTATATCCACATAAAATAAATATTTTCTTATCATATGAATCAATAATTAATTATTCACAAATAATATTACAGAATCACATTTATAACAACAAGGCCGTTTCCAGGAAAGAGGGGGCTTTCCGATAAGGATTTCTCCTTACTGGCGCGCAATTAGATGACCAAACCTCTCTTTAGACAGAACTTTCTAGACATTGTCAATAATGCTATCTAATAATATTATTCTAAATAATATGAATTATTGATCTGATAATGGAAAATACTGTGCAGCAACAATTATTGAAACAACAATAATATAAAATATCAACGCAGCAATTATTGAATTAATAAAATAAAATATTGAACAGTAATTACTGTAACAATTATTGAGTAGTGCCTTCTCACGTAAGAATCGATAATTGAAAAAAAAAATATTGTTCAATAACGTGTGCTACTGTGCAACTACGCGTATTACTGTATTTTAACCACCGGATATTTCAACAGTGTTAACGGTAACAACTACGCCGTTACTCAAATTTGTCGTTCTGTTATGGGGCCAACAAATGGTTGCGCCGTCATACGAATATTCCCCGACAGAAAAACTATTTCACGACCAAACAAATATTCCCCGACAACAATGAATATTTTATAACCACTTGTGTATTTTGAAACAAAAATTCATATTTCACCCTTAACTTTAACATTTATCAATTTAACCATTTACTGAATAGTAATTATTGAATACTTTTACTTCATAAAATTCGGGGTCTTACAATCTCCCCTCCTTATGAAATTTTGTCCCCGAAATTTACGTACCTGGTATTTCAAAGAGTTGAGAATACCTTCCTTTCATTTCAGATTCCATCTTCCCTGTCATCATAATTTCTCCATTGCTCATCTCCTATATTTCAAATATCATTCTAGAATACAGCTTCAAAACAAGGGTTAATTTAACAAATTAACATATCACATAATATCCCGATATTATGACTGACCAACAAATAAACTTAGATAGGACACACTAGCGAAGGATTTACTCATCTCTCCCCTCCTAGTTATATTTTCCGATCTCCGTCAAAGACCATATCCCTAAGCTCTGATACCAAAATGTAACTCTGGACACCAACTTGTGTCAGCACCTTACATTGATACCTATCAGTTTGCCACCGCAGAACGGCGTCCCCTACGGAGAGTCTGGCATCGGTGCATCCCCCATCAACAGGAAGTCACCAGCGAGAGGCTCGGGGCTCTTTACTTATAGCTCTGATACCAAAATGTAACTCTGGACACCAACTTGTGTCAGCACCTTACATTGATACCTATCAGTTTGCCACCGCAGAACGGCGTCCCCTACGGAGAGTCTGGCTTCGGTGCATCTCCCATCAACAGGAAGTCACCAGCGAGAGGCTCGGGGCTCTTTACTTATAGCTCTGATACCAAAATGTAACGACCCCAAAATAGGTCCATTCCATCCAACCTATTCTGAGTCGCCAAATACATGGTACAGAAAACAACTACAACTTTATTACAACAATTATCGTGCAAAATACAACAACATATATGCTGTGAGTTTGGATACAAATATATACCAACTGTGACTCTTATCCCAACCTTGGATAGCACGTCACAATGACACCTTACATAAAGGTATAGTCAAAAGCTGTTTTAGAAATTAGAATCTTTGAGAAGTGCTCAAGGAAACCTTCGTACATGGGAGGCCATGCTTCTAGGTTATGATAGATATCATATGGCCACAGAATTATCCTTGGTTGTCCCAATAGACCCCAAAGAAAAACGAGAAGTTTACTATCATATTCTTCCCAATGGTGAGTCTTCTCTTGACATATCATTATCTCCACTGTCTCTAATTGAAAATTATACTTCAAACAAACACCAAGATTATATAGGTAGTGCTCGTAAAGATACTCAGCAAGTGGATGAGCACAACCTTGTCGTATGATGACACGAGGTTGTATGTCATTACACATCTTGTATGATAGTGACACCCTTTCAACGTTGGGTTCGCCTCACCCTATTGGATTCATCAAATATAACTACTAAATGATGACCACCGTTCTATTCCCCTGTTACCCCCGCTCGACCCAGCTACACTCGTATTACCTGAAAGGAATTGTGAAGCAAAAGGGTGAGCACAACTAGCTCAGTAAAGAATATCATGACTAAAGATAATTAAATTACCAATAGCCTTCATCAGTAATAAATCAGAGATTTAGAACATATGGTAGATGATAAAAAAATTTAACTATAGTTGCAGCGGAACGAGCAATCCATTAGAAGAGTCAAATAGACTATAAAGTCTATTATCTTCTCCATGTTAAAAATCCACCAATAATATTTTATCCCTGTAACATTAATCAACAATTCTTTTTCACAATTATATGAATAACTCATAATCATAATTGTAATTCTAAATTCCTCTTCGCATCCAGGACGAAGATAATTTTCCTCATATGTCTTTACCTGAAATATCAAAGATCATGGTTATACCAAATCACAGTTCCTGTTCATAATCATATTAATAAATTCATCTTTGCACTACGGACCAACGATATTCGTCAACAGTTCATCTTTACACTACTGGCCAAAGATATTCAACAACAGGTCATCTTTGCACTACGGGCCAAATATATTCATCAACAATTTATCTTTGCACATCAGGCCAAAGATATTCCTTAACAGTACATATTTGCACTACAGGCCAAATATATTCATATCTCAAAGAAATATATAATCATTTCAGAATTTATATAAACAATAATTATAACCATGTTGATCAATTCACCTTTGCACTTAAGCTAAAGATATTCAATTATAAATTCAACGGTTATGATCATATCAGTCACAATTCAA
This sequence comes from Panax notoginseng, assembly GCA_016801055.1. NCBI lineage: Eukaryota > Viridiplantae > Streptophyta > Magnoliopsida > Apiales > Araliaceae > Panax > Panax notoginseng. Next base: position 21,490,754 of record CM029015.1, on the reverse strand, counting down.
CTTTTTCACTACTGGCCAAAGAGAACCCTACTCATGATCATACCAATAATCTACCCATCTTTACACTCAAGTGAAAGAGAATATCATCGTTAGGGTTATAAAAATGTTATATATGATAATAAAAATAATATAATCAATATATAGTTTAATCTCCAGAGTAATATTCTTAAATCAACTATAATTTAGTTAGAAAAAGAAACTAATTTTTGTCATGAATAGTAACTCATGAATAGTAACTCATGAATAGTAACTCGTGAATAGTAACTCATGAATAGTAACCCCAACACAAAAAGGTAGAAATTCCACAATAAAATTCATACCAATATTTCGGTATAATGATATTGAAAGAATAACATTTAAAATTCCTTACTATCCCTTACAATCCCTTACAATCCCTTACCTCAAAAGAGCAGCACTTCTAACTGGATATCGGATATGACGCTGAAGGAAACTTGCACTGATGAATAGCAACTCACCAAGTATCTAAATACTCACAAAATATGCTTCATAATATAGAGAGAGAAAGAGAGAAAGCGAGAAAGCTTATATTTCTGGTGTGATTTTCAATTCTAACTTAGCCCTCTATTTATAGGAAAATGTTAGCACGCCGAAGCAGACTTAACCTGCAACCTGATGGCTTTACCTGCTACTATTTCCACCCACCACACTTGAATAAAAATCTCAGCACATTTCTTCACCAACCAAGAGTGGGGCCCACCAATTCTAGAATTTTTCACCAAAATGATAAACTCCGAAAATTTAACAATTTCTGAACCAGTCATCTCGTAAAATTCATAATAAATCATACGTTCATTTTTAACGGTTCAAAATTTGTGGACATATACTCAACTTATATATGTATAACATATCCAAAAATTACCACGATCCAACGGTCGGATTAAAAATTATAACCCTCGCAAAATATCTCAAAAACCCTAATTTGATTTTCAATACCTCCGTTCCGACAAAAATACAGATAAAATACCTCAACATTAACTCCTTCATTTTTAACCATAAAAATATATCCCTCATTTATATCCACATAAAATAAATATTTTCTTATCATATGAATCAATAATTAATTATTCATAAATAATATTACAGAATCACATTTATGACAACCAGACCGTTCCCAAGAAAGATGGGCTTTCCGATAAGAATTTCTCCTTACTGGCGCGCAATTAGATGACCAAACCTCTCGTTAGACAGAACTTTCTAGACATTGTCAATAATGCTATCTAATAATATTATTCTAAATAATATGAATTATTGATCTGATAATGGGAAATACTGTGCAGCAATAATTATTGAAACAACAATAATATAAAATATCAACGCAGCAATTATTGAATCAATAAAATAAAATATTGAACAGTAATTACTGTAACAATTATTGAGTAGTGCCTTCTCACGTAAGAATTAATAATTAAAAAAAATATTGTTCAATACCGTGTGCTACTGTGCAACTATGCGTATTACTGTATTTTAACCACCGGGTATTCCAACAGTGTTAACGGTAACAACTACGTCGTTACTCAAATTTGTCGTTTTCTTCATCCGACAGTTATTATGTTATGGGGCCCACAAATAGTTGCGCCGTTGTACGAATATTCCCCGACAGAAAAAATATTTCACGACCAAACGAATATTTCCCGACAACAATGAATATTTTATAACCACTTGTGTATTTTGAAAAAAAAAATCATATATCACCCTTAACTTTAACATTTATCAATTTAACCATTTACTGAATAGTAATTATTGAATACTTTTATTTCATAAAATTCGGGGTCTTACATTTGACATGTATTCCATGTACTGCTACTTGTAGGATGTTGATGTCGAAGATGAGCATGTTGAAGATTCAAGTGATAGTAACGAGGATGGAGATTTGTGATTATATACGCATGTTGATCTTGTAGGTAATACTTTTTAAAAGTTATTTTTGTTTACCATCAAGAATGAAAAAGCATGATTATGTATATTTTTAAGTTTTAAAGCAATAGTTTTTAAAAGTTAATATTATAGTATTTAATGAGATTTGTAGTACGTTATCTTTCATACATATTTGTAATATATATATTTGCCATACTTTTTATAATTGGATTCCCCTCTATGTTATGCCATAGATGGATATTTCTTTCTTTGACTATTCAACAAAAAGGAACTCATGCTTGAGATCCCCTAAAAAGCACTAAGCTTTTATGTTTCAAAGATTAGAGTAATTTCTCACCCCTCTTTCCAAAGTTACAAGCGGGTACTGAAATGATAAAGTTATGTTAAAAGATGTGAATTAAACAACTAAAAAATGATTAATACTGTAAGAAAAAAAATATTGTCAAATCAATAAATCTCTCTTATATTGTTAAGTGACAATAAAATAGTTACAAAAGTATCACTAAATATTTATTTATTTTGACAACTTCATTTTGCTATGTCAATATCAACAATGAAAAAAAATAGTAGTTTTTAAAAATACTAATAGCGTAGAGTATGGTGTGGTTTGATACGGTTAGAATCTCAAATTACACATGAAACCGCTTGGATACGATTTGACAATTCTAAAACTACACATGACACTGCTTGTAATTAGTGAGGTACGGTTTTAAAGCTTACGGTGCGATTTCATTTGATCGAGTTTCGATTATAATAGTTAATAAATCATATTCATCTTTATGTATAACTAGGTTAATCAGGTGATAACCCGTGCAATGCACGGGCTAGTTTGATTAGCAAATTGTATAATACATTAAAATTGCAATGAAAAAAATAAATTTTTTTATAATAAATTATTTTCATATAAACTTTTTAATATAATTTTGCATGACATATTATTGAATAATGAATTTAATAATTTGTCAGATATTCATATCAAAAAACAAACTGGAAGTACACAATCCATGTACCAACTCATAGCCCACAATTTCATACCAAGTAATGAGTTCAGTCAATAGAAAAAACAATTGAAGAGAGATTCATACGTTGAACATTCCCTCAAATTTGTTAGTAAATTAATTGTCACACCTCTAATTGTTTAAAATTCTGTAGGTGCACAAAGCATAAAATGCCATTATACACACATGGAGATTTTTATAACTAATTCATACTTAACACATGAAATTTCAAATACCCAGTACGATTTCACAGCAAAATTCTCTTAAAACAATAAAACATACAGCACCCAATGTAACAGTTAAATAAATCCTAGGGCTAGCAGAAAATGAAAGGTATAAAAGAAGAAAGAAATTAGCTAATGGAAAACTATGTATGAACTTTCGTAAAGAAACTCCTAGGGATTAGGGGTTTATTAATACTTCATACACATTTCTTGCTGAATAAACCCCTGTCAACTAATTCATTACACAACTTGAAGGCATTCTCCGAATTTCCTTCCTTGCACTGAGCATTAACCAAACTACAAACAATTCCATCAGGTTCAATATCCTTTGTCATCATTTCCTCAAAAAGTGAAAACATCTTGGATCTTTCCCCTAAACTGTTATAGCCATGTAATAGGGTAGTATAAGTTACAACAGTTGGCATAAGATTCCTCTTTAGCATCTCCAGAAAAAGCTTTTTTGCTTCTTCCATCATTCCTATCTTGCAATGATAATCAATTAAAATCGCGAAGGTAACATGATCAGGCTCAAAATTCTTAGTGACCATGTCTTTCACCAACTCATTTGCTTCAATCAGCTTCCCTGATTTGCAGAACCCGCCAATTAAAGTGTTGAAAATAGGTGTACATGCAATGTTCATGTTCTCCATGCAATCAAATTATGACAAAGCTTTCTCTAAATTTCCTACCTTGCAACACCCACTGATCAAAACATTAAAATCAATTAAAAGAATCTGGTTGTACACCCCTTGATGGCATGTCATCCAATAACCGTAATTTCTAGCTTTGCAATAGCCATCCATGATTCAACTATAATTTCCTAGAATATAAAAGGCAAAGATAATATTAAAGTTACCATTTTACATCAAATGATATACTTTGTTAAGTCTGACAACCATAACTAAGTACACATAAGAACATCATAAATCGGTAAATCTAAGCCATCAACATATTATCATTTTGAAAAAAATTGTCAATGAATTATTAAATTATAATAGAACCATTAGCCAACAAATTATCATAATTTCAAGCTAAAATAATAACTACTTTCAGAAAATTTTTATGGAGATGAAAAATAAAATTGAGGACAACATTGACACTGCTTTGTCTTAGAGAATTATTTCAAAACAGTTAACAATTAGGTGTTCTACCTTCTTCTTTCAAGTATTTCACCAAACATTTGGCATGCAATATTGTGAGTTGCATAAGGTAAAAAAAATCAAAATGTACCTACTAATATGTGGCTACCAAATCTAGCTTTAATTTTTAACACATGAAAACTATTTATTTACCAAAATAAACATCTGCTCAACATTGAAACAAAAAGGAAAACCAAATCTTTGGATGTATAATAACAGTTTTTCCTTTAATAAAAACTTTGGTTGGACAAAATCATAGAATGATCAAAATCCTTGTATAATATATATATAATCAGGGGAAAGGAATGGAATCCCCATCCTCTTTACAAAAAAACAGAGAATCAATACAGAACAATCTCTCTCGATTTGTGTGTGTAGTTTCTCGCACACACAAAAACAAATACTACGTGAGAACATCACTTAACTTACAATAGAAGATCAAAAGTTAAAATACCTCAAACTAAACAACTTGAACTAAGATTTAATAATTGTCCACTATTGATATATTTGCCATGCATCGAGATTGAACTTTTTTCAAAAGAATTCAAATAGAAAGATTCATCTATTTCCATTTTGATCATTACCCAAGAAAATACAATAAAAGATTGTTATATTAGTATACATTTTAGGTATTATGAAATACCAATGTATATTCTTCTTTTGGCATTTATCAAACATGTAATGTGCTATTGGGAAATGAATACACAACTTAATGTGACCACTTGTCACAGCCATTTCTTTAACACATAAATGTCAGGTTTAACATCTATATATGTTTATTTAAAATTGCTCTAAAACTGAACTTAAAACACCAACAACTAATCTTCTGCATGCCATTGGTTACCGTCCAAAACACACCTACTAATAAAACAAAGAAAGTGACAGCCACTCACAAAGACTCAATCTCATTTTTACCTACTATGTTTGAGAAAACTCCTTTCACTATCTACAACAAATAAATCTATAAGGTTTTGAGAAAACTAAATTCTTATCCACTAAAACCCTACACCATGCATCTTTTTCACAATTTCTAGCACACCGTTCATAATTCTCCAAAGCTAATAGAAACTTCTTCTCTGACTTGGGACACTTTTTAGAATTTTTGTTTCTCAAGTTTCTCCTTCTTCCTCCTCATGTGAACTTTAAAATTCAATTGTTTTGCCTCAATGAAAGGTCCCTTTTGCTTGCCTATTCATTCTTCAAATTCACTATTATGCTCCCTTGATCCTTTTGAAAATTGATTTCCATTATCCATAATTTCCCTTTGTTCCCGTTGAGAAAAGATATCAACTTTAGCCTTTCATAAAAACCCAAAAATCAATCCATAAGATCTTATTAACTTCGTAAAGGTACCGACTAAATCATTTAACTATACAACACATTTCACATACCAACTAAATCATTTACATAAACCTAGTAAATAAAAATCCAAAAACAGAAATATAGAGAGAGAAAATAAAAGCAGAGTACGTACTTTGCCGATTGAAGCATAAGAGCTACGGAGATCGATCGTTTCCCACCGTTAACATGATCCCTGTTGCTATTGCAAAGGCTAACGGTGTTGTTGCTGCTACAACTACTGCTATTGTGGACGATGTTGAAGGTACGACATTTGTAAGACCCCAACTTTTATAAATAAGGATGAATTTTCTATAAATATCATTTTTGAATATTATGGAGTTAATTTGATATAATGTTATAGTTGTGGGTAATATTTATAAATTTTGCAAAGTACGCAAGTTGTTATATAATATTCGATTGGTCGGGGAATATTCGTTTTAACAGGGAATATTCGTACAACGGCACAATTATTGGTGGACCCCACAACGGAATTATTGTCGGATTGAGAAAACAACAAAAATATTTTATTAAAAATAACGGCGGAAGTTTTACCATTGATACTGTTGAACTACTTGGTAGTAAAAGTACAGTAATACGTGTGGTTGCATAGTAGCACACGGTATTGATTATTAATGCTTATGTGAGAAGTCACTCAGTTTGATTCAATTATTGTCAGTTAATAATATGAATTATTTAGCGATAATGAAGTTTTGTTTTATTCGTATTATTAACGTAATAAAACAGAAACATCTTTTTATATAAAACAGAATACTTTATTAAAGTTATTCTATAAATAGAATATATTATATTTTATTTAAAAGATTTTTCTTTAAATATGGACCGCCAGATTAAAGTAATCAATCTGGACCGTTCATGGATTAGTTACTATGCATTCTATTTTTCTATAAATAGCAGCTCATTCCTTCATTATTTCTTACGAATTCACTGAACTCTAGAGAGAGAAACTATAGAGAGAGAGAAAAAAAAAGTATTATGCTACTTAACTACTTCCTTATTTCAGTTCTTCTTTAAAACGGTAAGGGGTGTTATTCTTTCTTATTCATGAAGAGAATTGTTGTTATTCCATTTCTTATTATTCTGTTGGAATAACCTGTATACGCGGTCTACCCTATACTTGGTGACATTCTTCTAATATTCTGTTGGAACATCTTGTCTCTGTGTTTTACACCGGACCTGGTTCTATTTTTATTATTATTCTGTTAGAACATCCTGCATGTGTGTTTTACACCAGACCTGGTTCCGTCTTGTTATTATTCTGTTGGAATATCATGTCTGTGCGTTTACGCCGGACCTGGTTCTATTATTTTTTATTCTGTCGGAATATCCTGTCTGTGTGTTTTACACCGGACCTGGTTCCGTCTTTATTATTATTCTGTTGGAACATCCTGTCTGTGTGTTTTACACCAGACCTGGTTCCGTCTTTAGTATTATTCTGTTGGAATATCCTGTCTGTGCGTTTTACGCCGGACCTGGTTCCATTATTTATTATTTTGTTGGAATAACCTGTCTGTGCGGTCTATCGCATACATGGTGATTTCTTTTGTTATTCCATTCTTTATTATACTCAGTTGGTTAAGTTTTAACTTCTATACTCCATGAAATTAGTGGAATATCCTTGATAATTGCGTTTCATCCAGTATCTTTTCATGAAAATATTTTTCTAAGCATTCTTGAATTTTACTCCACAAAGCAGTATCATGTTGATAATTTGGACGTTGTTAATTCTTGGATAAATTAATTCTTGAACTTGTTTTATTGAATTCTTATAACATTGTCATCATCCTCATGTTTATAAAATGTTGAAAGTCATCTGTGGCCTGTAGTGCATAGATGGACTTGGTATGATTATGACCAGGGATTATTCAGTATAATCATGATCGTAATGCTACAAATGATGTGGTAAAAGTTCTCATTGGCCCGTAGTGCATTAATAGACAGTTGTTGGCATGATCATGACCATTAATGAATACACAATTATTCTTGGCCCGTAGTGCATGGATAATTGTGGTCGTGATACTAACGAATATCCTTGGCCAAAGTGCAGGGGTGATTCGATGATATGGATTATTTTATTAACCTGAGTCCCAGCGATAACAGTGTTGAAAAACCTTTTAAATCATAGAAGATAGTAGATTTTATTTTCTACTTGACTCTTTTAATGGATTGCTTGTTCCGCTGCAGTTAAACTTGATGTTCGTTATATTTTATCAGTTTAACACTGTTGAAGGCTAATGATAATTTATTCTGCATTATCTTAGTCATAATATTTCTTACTGGGCTAGTTGAGCTCACCCTTTCTTTACTGTTCTCTTCAAGAAATGAGAATATAGCTGGGACGAGTCGGGGAACGGAGTGATGGACCAGATGATAGTATTAGTAGTCCTCACTATTCTATTAAATAGTGTGACAATAATTGTAACGAGGACTCCTTTTGAGTTTGTATAGTCTCTAGTAGACAATAATTGTATTCAAACTCACAGTTATGTTTTGTCGTATTGTACACGACAGTTGTTTTAGTAAGTTATATTTGTATTCTGTACCATGTATCAGACGACCCAAGATGGGTGATGTATACCTATTTTTGGAGGGGTCACAGTTGGTATCAGAGCTTAGGGATATGATCCCTGGCTAAGATGTGAGAATAGAACTAGGAGGGGAGAGACGGGGAATTCCTTCGCTAGTATGACCTACCTAAGTTTATTTGCATGGTATTTAATTGGTCGGTCAGAATATAAGGATAATATATGACATATCAATTAACTTTTGTTTTGTGGAAGTATCTGAAAATGGCATCTGAGAATGTTGAGAATAGCAATGGAGCACAGGCGACTGTTGATTCACCACATATCAATAATCATGATAATGTGCATCAGGAAGGTGACAATCCTCATGCAAACAACAACACTGACCAGATGATGAATGATGAAATGTTCAGAAGCTTTATGCAGTTCATGCAACAGCAGGCGAGAGCGGCTCCTGTCCAAAATGTAGGTGGAAACACTGAAAACTCTCGGAAAGGTCACCGCTAAACAGTTCAAGGAGCTGGGACTACCGGAGTTTAAGGGAGATCCAAAACCACTTATAGCGGAAACATGGATAAAGCAGATCACCAAGATATTTGATGTCTTGGGATGCTCCGAGGAGCAAAAGGTTCCCTTTGTTGCCTTTATGTTGCAAGGAGAGGCAGATTACTGGTGGGAATTGATTAAGCGTACTCAACCTGCCGCACTGAAGATGTCTTGGGAGAAGTTCCAAGAGCTGTTCAATGACAAATACTTTCCCCAAAGTGTTCGTCACATGAAGGAGGTGGAGTTCATCAAATTAGAGCAGAATAATATGACCGTGTCGCAGTATGAGGCTAAATTTGCTGAGTTGTCCCGGTTTACGTCCCACTTGGTGGATAATGAAGAGCGAATGACGCGAATGTTTTTGCGAGGTTTGAAACTTGAGATACGTCAACATCTTATTTTTCATAAACTGTGTTTGTATTCAGATGTTGTGAACGCAACCAAAAGAGAGCAGTCGGCAAAATGATAATACCAGTGAGAGTAGTCATCGAAGCGGTGACAACAAGCATGGAGGGAATAACAGGCCAAAAATGGTAACCAATTCGGTGGTAATCAGGGCCAAAACAATAAGAATGGTCATTTCACGAAGAAAAGATTCAACAATGATGGAAAGACGTCAGCACCAGCACCCATTGATAAGGAAGAAGAACGACCACCTATCATATGTTTCAAATACGGAGGGGAGGGGAACATCAGTCCAAACTGCGCGATGCCGTCTAAAGCATGTTATAATTGTGGAAGAGAAGGTTATTTAGCTCGATTTTGTCGTTTACCAAAAACAAGTTCAGCCAGGATGGAGACACCAAAGGCCGTCCCAGAAAAGTCAAAACCGGTAGTGCAAGGGAGAGCGTTTGTTGTGACCTCCCAGAAAGCAAGGAACCCGAATGAGGTCATCACGGGTAAGCTTATCATAAACTCTAACGAAGTCTATACTTTATTTGATACTGGTTCTACCCATTCTTTTATTTCTCCTACTTGCGCTCATCGATTAAATTTAACTCCGGAGAAATTAGACTTTGACTTATCTGTGGAAACTCCATTGGGAGAAACCTTCATTACATCCACGGTTTATAAGTCCTGTTTGGTTCAAGTTGGTACCCACACATTACCTGTCGATCTTATTTCATTAAAAATACTTGCATTTGACGTGATTCTAGGGATTGATTGGTTAACTACTCATCATGCAAAAATTGATTGTTTTCGTAAGGTTGTTAGCTTTCATATTCCTAATCGACCTATTATGCGAATTCAAGCAACCAAACCATTAAAATCAATCACTATCATCTCAAGCCATAAAGCTATTCATTTATTGAAAAACGGATGTCAAGCTTTCTTAGCTCATGTCACGGATCTAAACAAAAATACGTCAGTTTTGAATGATATTTCTATTGTTGATAAATTCCCTGACGTATTCCCTGAAGAACTTCCTGGCCTACCCCCAGAGCGCGAAATTGAATTTTGTATCGACCTTGAACCCGGTACAAAACCCATTTCCAAAGCCCCATATCGAATGGCTCCTATTGAACTTCAGGAGTTAAAGATCCAACTGTAGGAATTGTTAGACATTAGCTTTATTCGTCCTAGTACTTCTCCTTGGGGTGCTCCTGTGCTATTCGTTAAGAAGAAAGATGGAAGTATGCGACTTTGTACTGATTATCGGGAGTTAAATCATGTCACCATCAAAAACAGGTACCCATTGCCACGTATTGATGACCTGTTTGACCAGTTGTAAGGAGTACAATTCTTTTCAAAAATCGATCTTCGTTCTGGATATCATCAGCTGAAGGTTAGAACTGAGGATATTCCAAAGACGGCTTTCAGAACACGGTACGGGCATTATGAATTCCTAGTCATGTCCTTTGGATTGACTAATGCTCCTGCTGCCTTCATGGATATGATGAATCGGGTATTCAAGGAATATTTGGATCACTTTGTGGTCGTCTTTATTGATGGCATCCTTATTTATTCCAAAAGCCGTGAAAATCATAAGCAACACTTGAGGTTGGTACTCCAAAAGCTTCGTGAATACAAGTTTTATGCCAAGTTGAAGAAGTGCGAGTTCTGGCTGGAGGAGGTAGCATTCCTTGGGCACGTAGTATCAAGTCGTTGAATATCTATTGACCCGGCAAAGATTGAAGCTATTCAAAGCTGGGAGCAACCTAAATCAATTACCGAAGTACGTAGCTTTCTTGGTTTAGCTGGTTATTATCGGAGATTCGTGGAAGGATTTTCTCGAATCGCTACTCCATTAACTCAGCTGACTCGGAAAGATACAAAGTTCGGTTGGAGCGAAGAATGTGAGAAGGGTTTTCAAGAACTCAAGAGGAGACTCATTTCAGCACCTGTTCTAACAATATCATCTGGCTCGGAGGGATTTGTCATCTACAGTGATGCTTCGAGCAAAGGGTTGGGATGTGTTCTCATGCAACATGAGAAAATCATAGCCTATGCCTCACGACAACTCAAAGAATATGAGAGGAATTATCCTACTCATGATTTGGAGTTGGCAGCAGTCGTTTTTGCGTTGAAGATCTGGAGACACTACTTGTATGGGGAGAAAGTGGAGATTTATACAGATCATAAAAGCCTCAAATATTTCTTCACCCAAAAGGAACTCAACATGCGACAACGACGTTGGCTTAAACTGTTGAAAGATTATGATCATACCATTCAATACCATCCTGGAAAAGCGAACGTGGTAGCTGACGCATTGAGTAGAAGATCATATGCAAGTACGAGTGCGATATTGTCAACACAAAGGCCCATTTTGTGTGACTTACAATGGATGGAGATAGAGTTAAAGACTCTAGGGACCCATGTGATGATGGCGAATATACAAGTAGAACCAACTTTAATCGATAAAGTTAAAGCTGCTCAAGCTACAAATCTGGAGCTGATGCGTATGAGGAAGAAAGTGCAAGAAGGTGCTATGCCGGAAGCAAGAATCGATGAAGAAGGAATACTTCGAGTCAACTCCAGACTTTGTGTTCTTAACAACCCTGATTTAAAGTATGAAATCATGATGGAGGCGCACAACACACCGTTTACAATCCATCCTAGAAGTACCAAAATGAATCATGATCTTCGTCATACATTTTGGTGGAGCAATATGAAGAGAAAGATAGCGCTGTTTATCTCAAGGTGTCTAACTTGTCAACGAGTCAAGGCGGAGCATCAAGTACCAAAATGTCCATTGCAACCACTTGAAATTCCAGAATGGAAGTGGGAGCACATTACCATAGATTTCGTTACCGGTCTTCCTAAGGTTTCTCAAGGTATTGATGCGATTTGGGTCATTGTTGATAGATTGACCAAGTCTGCTCATTTTTTACCGATACGAGAAACTTATACACTTGAACGTCTTGCTCATATGTACATAAACGAGATTGTAAGACTGCATGGTATGCCAGTATCCATAGTTTCTGACCGAGACCCAAAATTTACTTCACGATTTTGGGTTAGTTTACAAAAAGCTATGGACACGGATTTATGATTTAGTTCAGCATATCATCCTCAGACGGACGGACAATTCAGAGAGGACTATTCAAACTCTAGAAGATTTATTAAGACTCTGTGTCCTTGACTTCAAGGGAAGTTGGGACAAGTTCTTATCATTGGTGGAGTTTTCCTACAACAACAGTTATCAAGTAAGTATTGACATGGCTCCATTCGAAGCGTTGTATGGAAGAAAGTGTCGTTCTCCAGTATGCTAGGATGAGGTGGGTGAAGCAACGTTGTTGGGACCGGAGTTGGTACGTATGACTACAAAAAAGATTCAAACGATCCGACAACGTATAAAAACCTCACAAAATCGACAAAAGAGTTATACTGATCTTCATCGAAAGGACGTCGAATTTGATATAGGAGATCATGTGTTCTTACGTGTTGCTCCATGGAAAGGAGTTACGAGATTTGGAAAAAGAGGAAAGCTCAATCCTCGATTCATCGGTCCATTTTTAATCCTCGATCGAGTAGGAACTGTGGCTTATAGACTCGCTTTACCGCCAAGTATGTCTCGTGTTTATAACGTTTTTCACATATCCATGTTATGTAAATATGTGGAAAACCCGAACCACATTATTGAGTTAGAGCCGGACGAAATAGCGGAGGATTTGACGTATGAAGAAGTTCCTGTTCAAAACTTGGATAAGAAGGAACATATTCTACGCTCCAAGGTTATACCTCAAGTCAAAGTTTTGTGGAGAAATCACGATGTTGAGGAAATGACTTGGGAGTTAGAATCTGAAATGAAATCAAGGTATCCTTACCTCTTCGACATACCAGGTACGTACCCTAATTTCGAGGGTGAAATTTCATAAGAAGGGGAGGTTGTAAGACCCCAACTTTTATAAATAAAGATGAATTTTCTATAAATATCATTTTTGAATATTATGGAGTTAATTTGATATAATGTTATAGTTGTGGGTAATATTTATAAATTTTGCAAAGTACGCAAATTGTTATATAATATTCGATTGGTCGGGGAATATTCGTTTTAACAGGGAATATTCGTACAACGTCACAATCATTAGTGGACCCCACAACAGAATTGTTGTCGGATTGAGAAAACGACAAAAATATTTTATTAAAAATAACGGCGGAAGTTTTACCATTGATACTGTTGAACTACTCGGTAGTAAAAGTACAGTAATACGTGTGGTTGCATAGTAGCACACGGTATTGATTATTAATGTTTATGTGAGAAGTCACTCAGTTTGATTAAATTATTGTCAGTTAATAATATGAATTATTTAGCGATAATGAAGTTTTGTTTTATTCGTATTATTAACGTAATAAAACAGAAACATCTTTTTATATAAAACAGAATACTTTATTAAAGTTATTCTATAAATAGAATATATTATATTGTATTTAAAAGATTTTTCTTTAAATATGGACCGCCAGATTAAAGTAATCAATCTGGACCGTTCATGGATTAGTTACTATGCATTCTATTTTTCTATAAATAGCAGCTCATTCCTTCATTATTTCTTACGAATTCACTGAACTCTAGAGAGAGAAACTATAGAGAGAGAGAAGAAAAGTATTCTGCTACTTAACTACTTCCTTATTTCAGTTCTTCTTTAAAATGGTAAGGGGTGTTATTCTTTCTTATTCATGAAGAGAACTGTTGTTATTCCATTTCTTATTATTCTGTTGGAATAACCTGTATACGCGGTCTACCCTATACTTGGTGACATTCTTCTATTATTCTGTTGGAACATCCTGTCTGTGTGTTTTACACCGGACCTGGTTCCGTTTTTATTATTATTCTGTTAGAACATCCTGCCTGTGTGTTTTACACCAGACCTGGTTCCGTCTTGTTATTATTCTGTTGGAATATCCTGTCTGTGCGTTTACACCGGATCTGGTTCTATTATTTATTATTTTGTCGGAATATCTTGTCTGTGTGTTTTACACCGGACTGTGTGTTTTACACCGGACCTGGTTCCGTCTTTATTACTATTCTGTTGGAACATCCTGTCTGTGCGTTTTACGCCGGACCTGGTTCCATTATTTATTATTCTGTTGGAATAACCTGTCTGTGCGGTCTATCGCATGCATAGTGATTTCTTTTGTTATTTCATTCTTTATTATACTCAGTTGGTTAAGTTTTAACTTCTATACTCCATGAAATTAGTGGAATATCCTTGATAATTGCGTTTCATCCAGTATCTTTTCATGAAAATATTTTTCTAAGCATTCTTGAATTTTACTCCACAAAGCAGTATCATGTTGACAATTTGGACGTTGTTAATTCTTGGATAAATTAATTCTTGAACTTGTTTTATTGAATTCTTATAATATTGTCATCATCCTCATGTTTATAAAATGTTGAAAGTCATCTGTGGCTTGTAGTGCATAGATGGACTTGGTATGATTATGACCAGAGATTATTCGGTATAATCATGACCGTAATGTTACAAATGATGTGGTAAAAGTTCTCATTGGCCCGTAGTGCATTGATGGACAGTTGTTGGCATGATCATGACCATTAATGAATACACAAATATTCTTGGCCCGTAGTGCATGGATAATTATGGTCGTGATACTAACGAATATCCTTGGCCGTAGTGCAGGGGTGATTCGATGATATGGGTTATTTTATTAAGCTGAGTCCCAGCGATAACAGTGTTGAAAAACCTTTTAAATCATAGAAGATAGTAGATTTTATTTTCTACTTGACTCTTTTAATGGATTGCTTGTTCCGCTGCAGTTAAATTTGATGTTCATTATATTTTATCAGTTTAACACTGTTGAAGGCTAATCATAATTTATTCTGCATTATCTTTGTCATAATATTTCTTACTGGGCTAGTTGAGCTCACCCTTTCTTTTACTATTCTCTTCAAGAAATGAGAATATAGCTGGGACGAGTCGGGGAACGGAGTGATGGACCAGATGATAGTATTAGTAGTCCTCACTATTCTATTAAATAGTGTGACAATAATTGTAATGAGGACTCCTTTTGAGTTTGTATAGTCTCTAGTAGACAATAATTGTATTCAAACTCACAGTTATGTTTTGTCGTATTGTACACGACAGTTGTTTTAGTAAGTTGTATTTGTATTCTGTACCATGTATCTGGCGACCCAAGATGGATGATGTATACCTATTTTTGGGGGCGTCACAACATTAATATCGCCTTTGCAGACCGACTACTATTGCGTCTGTTGTTTCGGAAGTGAATAACCCAAAAATTATGCTAATCTGATCTAACCGTATAAGCGGAGAAGATGAAGAGATAAAGATTTATAGAAAACTATACTAATCAAGGATCACTTCTCTAGCTTCTGAAGACGAAGCAAAATTGAATTTTAATTTGTAGGGGATTTACGGAAGAGGAGAAAAAGGAAACGATTTGGCTGAAGACCGATAAAGAGATGAAGAGAAAAATAAAGTTGAAACCCTAGAAAAATGGCTTCTTTAGTATTATTATCCTCGCCATGTTCAACATCTTCGCCTTCTTCCTCTCTGTTTTCTGGTTTCTCGCTGCCGCAGCAACACTTTCCTTCCCAACGATTCCTATAATCGATAAAATACACATTCATCTATTAAATAGCTAGGAACTTAGTGTAATATAGGAGAGGAATGGGGTTAAGTATGTTGAGATAGGAAGAAGTGGAAGGATTCAACATTTGTGTGGAGAATTGAAAGAGCTAGAGAAGGAAGACAAATATATGGGAGTGGAACGATCGGAGAGAAGATGAAAGATCTGGACTGATGATATACAAAGTTTTGCCACTCAAAGATTGTCAAAAGTAAATAAATCGATTGAGTGTGTTAATTAATTAATTGATTTCAAATTAATTAATTTAATTCTGTTGGAAATCAAATTAGAAGCTAAATGAATTTTAAATTAAGTGAGTTGACTCACTCAATTATGTAATTTAAAGGATCGATTGTGATACCTTATATATAAGGTATTGATAAGAAATCATACATGACCTTAACAAAAAGGTTTAAATATGATTTGCTACCCTAAACTATAGGTCATATTCTACTTCGGGGATTCACCTTTTAATTTTGTTAATTAGATAATTGAACTATTAATTTTTTTTTATTTTTATTCAATTGGTCCTGCCACGTCAAAAATTACTGACGTGACCCTTGAAGTGGGGCCATCTACAACTAATATGTCTAAAAAAATAATTTTTTCACCATTTTATTAAATTAAAATGTTTAAGTATGGGTAAATTTGACAAATCAATTTTAATTCTCTATTAAAACAAAACAAAGTCAGATCTCCTTCTTGTCTGATCTCCTTCAATCGTCCGGCAAAAAATCCCCCCAATCTTTCAATCAGATCAGCGTTGATGAAGATTTCCTTTATATGCGAAGAACAAATCAGATCAACCCGTTTTCACATGAAAGCTCAAGACCTGGGATGCATCCTCTCAGATCTCTCCGGAACATACAGATCGACAGTAAACGCCCTGCATCGCCGGGATGTGTGTACGCCTTGCATCGCCGGGAAGAGGCAACTGAAGAGTGAGGTGCCGTTGAAAGTCAAGACCTCGTGTTTTGGAGGTATGGCCTTCGATTTTGGGAAGCTCAGTTGCTGACAAATCTACACGCCATCCAAATTCCCAATTTCTTAGAAATTTCCTCCCATAAATCCCAATTCGTTTTCATATATTTATTTATTTATATATACCCTCTTCCCACCGTCTCCATTATCATATCATACACCAATTCTCTCTTCTTCGTCTCAAAATCTCCATATATATATATATATATATATATATATTACATATATTTTGTTCAGGAAAATAATTAAGATTGATTTTTTTCAGATAAAGAATAATAATTAGTCTTCTTTCTGGCAATTCAGTGATCAGCTTCGTGTACAGACCAATAATAATCTAGCCAATCTCTCTCTCAACGACTCAATCTGGAGCACCTCCTACGGCGGCGCCAAAAGGCCGAAAGAACAGCGCAACTTTGATATTCGGGTTGGCGGCGGCCTCAACTCGGTTGACTCGCTGAGTGGTAATAATAATGGTACCAATAGTAATTTGAAGACAGATTTTAATGGGTTTAATCATAGCTGGAAGATTGATTCCTCCGATATCGGCTTAATCAGTGGCTCCGCTGGTGGTCAGAATTTGAATGGGTTCGGCTTAAATGGTGGGTTTAACAAAGGGATTTATTCTAAACCCTCGTTTTAGATTTTGTTGTTTTAGATTTTTTGATAATTATTTCCTCTTTTCGGTAGATTTTGGGCTGGATGAGTTTCTCCCTCTTCTCCTCTTCATGTTGTGGGTGATTTTGTTGAATCTTGTGAATGGCGAGTAGAGGAACCTACGGAGGTTGGTGGAAAAGAAAACGAAGAGGATGAATTCAAACAGAGAAAGAGAAAACGAAGAGGATGAAATCAAAGTAATTTTTGTTGGGTTTCAAAGTGATTTTACGAATTTGCCCTTACTATATAATAAATATTAAAATAAATATTAAAATAATCCTTTTTATTTACGCATCAGCTGCCTAATGATCCACTTACATAGCCACGTCAGTAATTTCTGACGTGGCGGTTTAATTTATTGCAATTGAAAAAAATTGATAGTTTAATCACTTGATTGAAAAAATTGATACTTTGATCCCCGAAATGGAATATGACCTATAGTTTAAGATAGTAATTCATATTTAAGCCTAACAAAAATAACATCAAGCAACAACCTTTAGGTTTGAAATATGTTACTCGTGAATGCTTCAACATTCTTCAAATCATTACAATACAATTAGAAATATTTCTAACCACAAACAAAAAGTTTAAAAGTGCATAATATAATTAAAATTGTTTATTATATTTGTAAGAATTTACCTATATAACTTTTTAAAAAATATATAATATATATAAGAGCGGTGTAGTTTGAGCGGTACAGAACCTCCCAAAATTACATTCAAACCGCATATGCAATTTTCTAGCCATTCTAAAATTAATACATACGCCGGAGCTGTTGGTACAACTCAATTGATGCGGTTTGTTCCGTTTTTGATAAAGCAAATTTCAATTTACCGACGAGCTTTCTGGCAAGCTCTTCCTTCTCAGGAACATCTTTTTATTGTTGCTTTCACATTTTCTTTCCATTTTCCTATGCTTTCAATTCCATCTCAAAACGAGACCATTCAAGTTCCTTTTTACTTTTTTTGACATGCCAAAACTTTTGGACATAATTTTTTAATTAACAAAATTTAACCTTACATTGAAATAATTCAAACCCCTGCTATCCAACTGCTCCTAAAATGCCTCCGATTTCTGCAGCTAAATGATAAGGAGTCTTTTATAGCATGGAACATCACATGAAACACGTAAAGATTGCTTAACAAAATTAGAGCATGAAATTGAGAACAGATAACAAAGAGAATCAAGCAAAAATACAAATTTGACAGGAGAAATGGAACTGAACTGTAATTTAACCAAAGAAGCTCACTTCCTTCGTTTTTCTAATTCTATCCTTAGCCGGTCTAAAACCAAATTTGTGAAGTTAATCCAAAAAGGTATTGAAAGACGTATAGTTTTCTGTTATAAAAGTAATAAATTACTCTAATAAATTATTCTAATCAACCTATTTGGACTTGGGAGCAATGACCTTAAGTCCACCCATGAAGGGCCTTAATGGCTCAGGAATAACTACAGATCCATCTTCTTGCTGATAGTTCTCTAGCAAACACACCATCATCCTGGGAACTGCACACGCAGTCGCGTTTAACGTGTGCAGAAACTGCGTTGCAGCCAGGTTTCCTTTACCCTTTTTGAGATTCATTATCGTCGATTTTGGGCGATAGCGAATTCCAAGACGGCGGCTTTGATAGTAGGTGCAATTTGATGCACTTGATATCTGTTGGAAATATATCATATTGTATTAGAAAACTGTCAAACTTAATACTCCCTCCATTCTAATGACTTTCGAAAGTTGATTTGACATATTTTTCAATTTAGAATTGATATGATTCATTAACAATTATTTTTAAAAAATCTTATAATCAGTAGTACTTTTTACATATTAATCTATGTTGCCAACGGAATGAAATTCATTCACATACCTCTCCATAGCGCCCCAAGCCTGGCATCCATGCCTCCACGTCTAATTTTCGATAAGCTGGTGCACCTAAATCCCCCGAAGCCATGTCCAAAGTTCTGTCAAGAAACACAACAGTATTGTTGATCAATACATTGAGCCAGATACAAATTTAAGAAAACAAATATACATAAAATGGAAGGGAAAGAAATGCCCACTTGAAATGAAACCCTAGTGATGAGAAGAGGTCCTCCTCTATTCCAATTAGTTCTTCGTGGTAGAAATCGCTTTCCTCTGGTCGGCATAATATGAACATCTCCACCTTGCTAAACTGGTGCACTCGATAAAGGCCCCTAGTCCAGAAGCACCACCAATTAATTGATATGATATATAACCCACCCCAAAAGAAAAATACAGGTGAAAAGCACGCACCGACATGCACTCAAAAGGGGAAAAACAGCTATAATTCAAACGCAGGAGACCAAAGTATGGGGGAAACACAATCGTATGTTTCGTGTGCATGATATGATCCTCCACAAAATAATTGATAATCACTAGATGATCACATCCAAATCATCCGCATCAATTGACTATTACCCTTTTTTGTATTATATAATTTTATCAAAAACTAAAATAAACTGATGGAAAAAAGAGAGCTCTGCTTGTAGAGTAAATCAGGGCCAGTTAACAGCCATGAAAACGTAAAGCAGCTGCCACAAAAGCAGTGAACCATTTCACTTGTTTGGAACCATGTTTTTCCAACAGATGTGATCATTCCACCTTTAACATGCATTTACTGTTTGGATACAATTGTAGTAAGTAGCACCATACTACATGGAGAACTTATTTAGGAGAAACCACTGTTAAAATACTTGCACACAAACAGATTTCATTTATGCTCATCAGTGCAGATGAATGGTGTTTGTACTTTACAATCCGAAGCTCTAATAAAAACACAAGTGCACAGAATTATGCAATTCATATACAGAAAAACAAGAGGAAAGGATTATAGAAAAGAACTCAAAAAGATTGAAAGGTTCAAAGCAACCCTTTACGAAAAAAATTTGATGTGGCTACAAAATTTTAAATTTGCTGTTGAGGACATCAAAGATCAAGAATGATGTATAATTCAAAATTACAAAGCATCTTATTTAACATATTGAGTTACCTTGTTGCAGTGCCTGCCGCACCAGCCTCTGTACGAAAACAATGTGAAAAGGCCGCGTATTTCAGTGGTAATGAAGAGTCTTCAAGAATAGAGTCCATATGGATTCCTCCTAATGGGATCTCTGCGGTGCCTATAAGGCATTGATCACTACCCTCAATAGAGTAGACCTGCCAATTTTGGAAAATTTAAACAACCAAACTCTACTTAGCATTAGTTAGATAAGATCATACCATAATATTAATGAAAAACTATACTACGAAATTCAAAAACAATTATCATGGAAAGAGGTATAGGCAGAGTGGTCCCATGTTCCATGATGACAGAAAATAATACAACTTAAAAACATAAAAATAAATAAAACATTAAGTAAATTCTAATGTCTCTGTGACAACTGCCGAGTCCAATTAACTGCAGAGCCAGTTGGTCATCACCAATTATCACCATTGGCACCCCAAACAAAGGAAAGGTTTAACCAGTATTACCTGAAACGTGGTACGTTTCAGTATGCGGTACATAGCTAAAACGCGAGAAGCAATGATATCTTTACATAAGTTTTTATAGTTAGGAATTCTCTTATAATCTTAATTAATATAGGCCTAAGTTTTATAAAAGATTGTTAGTTGACTCAACAAGTTGATTGTTTTATAAATATTTTAGTACAAATGCAATGTTTGAGCATCCAATACTAAGTTATAATACTGATATTTGTGCAATTATAGTTAAACAACAAAGAAATTTTTCGCCATCGGTACGCTAAATTTAGAGTATTGGTACATAAGAACACCATGTTTGGGTACGCAAGTACCAATACGCAGTTCACTAGGAATATGAGAGTATCTGGTAACTCTGGGTTTAACACCTAAGGATTATGAAATTGGTGAGGCAGCTTTAAGTAGTTGAGATGGTTCCTCATAGCAATATAACTATGTCTACATACCTGGGTGTTTGTTGCACGAGGTTGGAAACCACATTTTTCAACAATTGAGGATCTTACAATTTCAGGTGTTGTAAGTGGTGTGAAACCCTTTTTCATGACTTCGGACAGGGTCCAGTTTATGAGGGCCATCTCTAGCATAACTGCCTCATTCTTCAGGTAATAGAATTTTGACCCACTAACCTGCACAAGCATACACAACATTAGAGGAATATCAAATTGACATCAACCAACCCTCTTTCAGTAGTTTTGGTTCTCTTGTTGAGTGAAAGATTGAAAGGCAGCACAAAGAGTCCAATTACTTTAAATTCGAACATTATTTAAAAGTTCTACTAAATGGAACTTGGTTCAAATTGCCACAAAACATTAGATGAATATAAACTTGACGTCAGCCATCCTGATTTCTGTGGCTTGGTTCTGTTGTTGAGTGGAAGTCTGGAACCAAAAACAGAAATTGCAACTGATTTAAGTTCTAACATCATTTACAAGTTATACTAAATGATCTCAGTTCAAATTTCCTATCCAAGGAAAACTGTGAATCCCATGGCCTTCAAGAAGTGTTGAAAACTTTTGAATTACCATACTTTTAGTAATTCCGATAGAAAAAATAATAATGAATTCTAATCATTAATAACATATAGATGTTTGTGGAGATACTAATGAATCAAATGAGTACTGAAAGATTCAATTAAGATGAATGCAGATTAGATACACACAACTTTTTTGATGGATGACAAGATGTCCCCACAGGGACTAAATAAACATGACTTATGCCAACGATTCTTTACAGTTGCGTTTATTGTAAAGCCTGATAACTAAAAGTTCAAATAAGGTCTCAAAACTGGGCCACATTTTGACCTAAATTATGTATACAAAGTTACAAACATGAGCATTAAGTTCTAAAACAACTGGCAATGAGTTAACTTGATGGTTATTGTCAATTTGGTATCCATTCCTCCATATCTGCTTTTCCATAAGCATTTGTTCTCAATGTAAAACCAAAGATTTCAATGGTTTATATCAATAACCTGGTAAGATTTAACATCGAAGACTAAAGCTAACTTAGTAGTTTATTAGAGAAGGAAAAGAAAAGGGAGAAAAAAAAGAGGGTCGATACTAGAATACCTTCAATTAGAGCAATACCTCGACAGCAGCATCAAAATCGAACAGATCAAGTTCTTTCCCAAGTTGGACATGGTCCTTAATAGGGAAGCTAAACTCCCGAGCATTACCAACCTACTGAAGAACATTGAAAATGAATAGGGAATCCATAAAAACTATCTCCCATAGTGCATATTACACAATACACACACGTGTGTGAGAGAGACTGAGTGTGTGAAAGAGAGACCATTTTTCTCAACGTCGAACAATCTTCATCCCCTATTGGAACATCTGGATGTGTCATATTTGGAATACATTGTGCTTCCAGCTGAAGCTGATCGGTAATCTTGACTAGGTCTTCTTCCAAAGTAAAAAGACTTTCCCTCAGATCCTTTCCTGAAGAAAAATATATCAGAATGCTTGCACAAATACTTGAAAGCAGATAGTTTCAAGCAAGACATGCAAAATTTAAACCTTCTTCTATGAGTTTTTGACGCTCAGAGGGTTCCAATTTTCCTTTCATTTTGTTTGCAACAACATTTCTCTCTACACGAAGACGCTTAACTTCCTGCTAGATGCGAGTAACAATTAGACACAACTGAGAAGTAACCAATTTCTTTGTGTAATATAAATTGTATAATTAAGCTACCAAGATATAATTTCCAAGTGAAAATTGTTTTTCATCTCAATTTAACGTGAATTTTTTTTTATTAGTATTTCTTATAAGCACAAGATTACATTATCTTTTAAATATTTATAGAATGAGTCTTTGCTTTAACATAAAAGAGCCGAGAGGAACAAAACAGGTAAATGAGGATATACATGACCGAATACAATTAGATTTGAGCAGTCACAGCATGCATCTATATCTATTAATGAGTGTTCATTCAAAGATATTATCTACTTTTAGGCTAATATATGAGCTATTAGTTATTAAGGTACAAGGCTACAAGCAACAATTTTCCCTAAGTACACATAAGAATAGAAGCACACAAATTCCTTTCATTAAATTTAAAGAATTTCCAATGTTTCAACTTAGTGCTGGAATCCTTTTAAGTTAAAGAATCAAAGTCATCAAACTCCTCCATTAATTGTTAGGTCACGGTTTACCATGCAACGCGCTCAAACATATATGAACAAAATATTTCTAAAGCAATTAAACCTTATCCAAGGGTAATTTTTCGAATTACCCATTAGCATGTCATTTAGTATAAACTCCTTATGATCAAACATATAACCGGCCTTGATTCCTTATGATCAAACATATAACCAGAGCCGGTCCTAGGTTTCCTGGGTTTTCTAAGGCCCAGGGCAAAAAATTTTAAGTGTGCCCCTTTATAAAAAATAAATAAATTATCAACTAATTATTTTTATTAAAATTATAAAAATTTACAAAAGATAAGGAAGAACACTTTAAAATGTCATCGAAGCAAAGAATCATCACATGTACCTACAAAATAAAAATATCAATGAAATCGGTAAAACTAATGAAATACCCACAGTAGTTAGCAAGTTTTACTGATTACACTATTGAACTTTTAATTTTTCAAATTACCCCATTAAACTAATTAAAAATGATTATTTTAAAAATAATTATTATTTTCAGTAAAAAAAATTAGAAACTTTAATTTTTTTTCTCCATAAAATGAGTAAAGTTTCATAAAATATAGATTTAAAAACATTAAAGTTTTATGAAACCTTACTGATTTAAAAACAAATCTTTTTTTTTTCTTTTGAAAATAAAGTTTATTTTTTTGAATCTATGTTTAATAAAATTTTATTCATTTTTTTAAAATATGAAGAATTTTCCAATTTTTTTCTTCAAAATAATATTTATTTATAAAAATTATTAATTTCTTTTTTGAAAAAATTGAATCAATTTTTTTTATTTATATTTTACTGTTTTTTTATTTTAATTTCTATTTTTAGTTTTTTTTAAAAAAATTTAATATTAAGAATGGGTCATTCTGTTAAAAAATTAAGTAAACATTAATTTAATTTAAAATTATTTTAATTTTTTTGAATCTATATTTATGAAACTCTACTCATTTTATGAAGAAAAAAAAGTTTCTAATATTTTTTACTTCAAATAATAATTATTTTAAAAAATATTTAAAATAATTATTTTTAATTAGTTTGATGGGGTAATTTAAAAAATTAAAAGTTTAATGGTGTAATCAATAAAATGTGCCAACTACAGTGAGTAATTCATTAGTTTTGTAGATAAAAAATTAACGTTCGTTTATTTTTTTTAACGAAATGACCTAATTTCAAAATAATAATTAGTTTAGTGGTGTAATTTAAAAAATTAAAAGTTCAATGGTGTAATCAATAAAACCTACCAACTACAGTGGATATTTCTTTAGTTTTGCCCAATGAAATCTAAACCACAAAACATCATTTAAAATGTCTTCTTGTTGCACTTTTAGATGTAAAATCATCAATTATACTATCATATTTAATATTTTTTAACATATCATTTTTAATGCATAATATCGCTAATCTTTTTATTTTTTTATTTTTTTTATACACATAAATACATATACTTAAAAAAAATTCGGGTCCCTCTCAACTATGGGCCCTGGACGGTTGCCCTGGTGGCCCTTGCCCAGGGCCGGCTCTGCATATAACCGGCCTTGATTCTCCATACTGATTCAAACAACCAATGTTGCTTTAAGTGAGCACACCAACTACGTTTAACCTCATGTTTATATTATGAGTGTGAATATAGAACTTACAAATTCAACATTTTGCACACTTGTAGCCTATATAATCAATTGGCTCTAAAAAATTTCCATAAGGAATTTCTTGCAATATTTACATTTTACAAAAGAAATTAGTAAAAACTTGTAGCATAAGATTAGAACAATCACCAGAAAAAGATAAAAAAAAATTAAAAAAATAATAACATTGTAACAGAGGTACCTAACCTTCTGAAGATTCAGCAATCTATCATACAGCTCAAGAACAAGGTCCAAGTTAGCAATGGAGTTCCTATTCTTAATATTAACTGCAACATCCGCCTTATTGTCTCGAATCCTTTTGAAATCAATCGTCGCATTCCATTGAGGCCTCACTACTAAATCATCATCAACAACAAAAATTAAAAATTAAAAATTACGAAAAACAAATTATAAAATTTCAATATCGTACCTTTGTCTTCTGGGAGAGTAATGGGTGGGGTTGTTTGTAGAGCAGGGGAAGAGAGAGCTCTGGGGAGTAGCGAAAATGGAGGCTTGTGGGTTATTAGGAGAGTAATGGGTGGGGTTGTTTGTAGAGCAGGGGAAGAGAGAGCTCTAGGGAGTAGCGAAAATGGAGGCTTGTGGGTTGTTAAGGTTTTAGAGATAACTGGTCTGAGAAATGATGCGACTTTTAGGGTTTGGAAGGTCGTACCGCCCAAACAATAGTGCAGCGCCATTGATGCTTGTCAAAGCTAAGCTTCTCTGGCCTCTTTGTTCCGGAGAATAAGAAGGAAGATAATTTAAATTATTTAAAGGAAAATAAGGAATTACTTCAAAATAATAAATAATAAATTAAAATAGTAAATTACTATCTCGAGATTATAATTTTTGATTAATTTCCTTCTAAATCTTCTCAACTTTAATTTATTTATTTTTTTAAAAAAAGAGTAAATTACTTCAAATCTCTCCTATTTTTTCCTTGTCTATAAAAAACAAAACCGACCCCCACCCCCCAACTCCAACCCCAAACCCAAACCCCTATCTCACAAGTCACAACAAGAAGTCAACAACAACAAAAAACAGTGAGATTCTTTTGTTAAAAGCTGTTAATAAGAAACATGTTGACCTTCAATTAAAGAGACTTCAGTTAAATATTATTACTACTATAAGTGAAAATGGAAAAGTACATTTTTTTGACAAAATTAGTATAATGAAATTTTTAGTGCAACTAATCGGAAATCTATATATAGCAGGGATCCAGTTAGCATGAAATTATTTTTTTAATAAATTAGTCAATTAATCAATAAAATATTGACATATATAAACTCGCCTACGTGTCAATATTCTATTAATCAATTGAGTATCCTATTTTAAAATAAACTTCATAATAGTCAGTTCCATATACCGTATACATAAAAAAGCCTAACCTTAGAGATTTGTGTGTACAATCTATTGCATCACTAACTGATGATCAAGTACAAGAAAAGTGTAATAATAACTGACTGGTCATATCTTAGACCCAAACTAGTGCTTTTACTTCATGACACAGGATCCCCTGCACAGCCGGTTTTGGGTTTTTTTAAGGATATTGGCATATTTTCTAAATGTGCCCCTTTATAAAAATTAAATAAATAAATTATCAATTAATTAATTTTATTAAAATTATAAGAATTTATAAAAAAAAAAAAAAAACACTTTAAAATATTATCGAAATAAAAAATCATCATATGTACCTACAAAATAAAAATATCAATAAAATCGATAAAACTAATAAAATATCCACTGTAGTTGGCAAATTTTACTGATTACACAATTGAACTTTTAATTTTCAAATTACCCCATTAAACTAATTATTATTTTGAAATTGAGTTATTCCGCTAAAAAAATAAACGGCCGTTAATTTTTTATCTACAAAACTAATGAATTACCCACGGTAGTTGACACGTTTTACTGATTACACCATTGAATTTTTAATTTTTTAAATTAACCCATTAAACTAATTAAAAAATGATTATTTTAAATATTTTTAAAAATAATTATTATTTTCAGTAAAAAATATTAGAAACTTTAATTTTTTCCATAAAATGAGTAAAGTTTTATAAAATGTAGATTTAAAAAAATTAAAGTTTTATGAAACCTTACTGATTTTAAAAAAAAAATCTTCTCTTTTTTTTGAAAATAAAGTTTATTTTTTTGAATCTATATTTTATAAAATTTTACTCATTTTTTTAAAATATGAAAAATTTTCTAATTTTTTTCTTGAAAATAATATTTATTTATAAAAATTATTAATTTCTTTTTTAAAAAAGTTGAATCAGTTTTTTAATTTATCTTTTACTGCTTTTTTTATTTTAATTTCTATTTTTAGTTTTTTTTAAAAAAATTCTAATATTAAGAATGAGTCATTCTGTTAAAAAATTAAGTAAAATTTAATTTAATTTAAAATCATTTTAATTTTTTTGAATCTATATTTTATGAAGAAGAAAAAGTTTTTACTATTTTTTACTTAAAATAATAATTATTTTTAAAAATATTTAAAATAATTATTTTTAATTAGTTTGATTGTGTAATTTAAAAAATTAAAAGTTCAATGGTGTAATCAGTACAATATGCCAACTACAGTGTGTAATTCATTAGTTTTGTAGATAAAAAAATTAACGTCCGTTTATTTTTTTTAACGGAATGACCCAATTTCAAAATAATAATTAATTTAGTGGTATAATTTAAAAAATTAAAAGTTCAATAGTATAATCAGTAAAACCTACCAACTACGGTGGATATTTCTTTAGTTTTGCCCAATGAAATCTAAACTACAAAACATCATTTAAAATGTCTTCTTATTGTACTTTTAGATGCAAAATCATCAATTATATTATCATATTTAATATTTTCTAACATATCATTTTCAATAAATAATATCACTAATCTTTTTATTATTTTATTTTTTATACACATAAATACATAAGTTTATAAAAAAAATTTGAGCCCCCTTAAACTGTGGACCCTTGACGATTGCCCTGTTAGCCCTTGTCCAGGCCGGCTCTGATGATCCTCTGCAGAATGTAATAAAATTTATACCACAGCAAATTATAACAACTGTCTTCAAGATATTCTTGTGCTCATGATTTTAATATCACCTACAAACAATTCATTCATAAATAAACAAACAAACAAACAATTAATTAACCCCAAAAGATTTTCAATTTTGAGAACAAAATTGTTTCATAACAAACCCTACAAATAAAAACAAACTTAATTAGATAAATATTTAAAAATAGTGAAGGAATTAATCAATTAATCAAATAATCAAAGTGTTAATCTTATTAGTTACTACCTAAAAACGAAGCAGAGCATAGAGTTGATCTGTCTATGGAATAAGATGGAGATGATTTAGAGAACCGAGAAAGAAGACGGAAATGGAGACGGCGATCGGATAGTTGAGACTTGAGATGTAGAGATTTGACCTGTCTATGAGCAGTGAGCAGCGGAGACGAGAGGAGAGGAGACGAGACTGGAGAGTGGGTATAGTAGCTAGACAGTTTTGACTCGAAAATAAATGGATAAAGGCTTGGAGCATTCTCTATCACACGATAGAGATTCAATTTGAAAGTTAACGGTCAAAGTATCTTTTGATTTTTGTATTGGATTCATGTATTAGAGCTCAATATATTATAAACTCTTGTTTTTAATTATAAAATTGTTATTAATTTATTAATTTTTTTTTTAAAATAAGTATGTGATATTTTTAAATTTAAAATTAATATAAATTTAATCAATACATATTGTAAATTATTTTTTTAAAAAAATACTACTTATAAAATTTATAATTTTTACAATTCTTAGCAAAATTATTAAGTTTGAGAATGTATCAAATTGACTTATAAAAAATAATAATAATCTTATAATTTATAAAAGATAGAGTATAATTTATCAATTGTATTCCACTGTAAAATAACTTTTATTTTATTTTAAATTTTAAGTAATTTATGGAGTGAGTATTGAATAGATTGTAACTTCAAATGTACATAAGATCAATATAAACTTTTAAAAAGTTAATTTGTGATATTTTTAAATTTAAAATTACTATGATTAATTTAAATTTTGAAAATAATAAATTTTATAATTAATAGTACTTTTATAATATTTATAATTATATTGACATGAATTAAATAAATTTATATCAATTTTAAATTTGAATACGTTTGAAATTAATTTTTTAAAAAATAAGTCATTATTAATTTTATAATTTAAAAATGAAGATGAGTTGGATAATAATTGATGAGTTGTTCACTTAAATGAGGGTGTGAAATGTCATTTTGCATACATAAAGAACGATATTTTGACTCCCTCATCCTGATTAGTAAAATCTTATATAGAGACTAAAATAGAAAGTTAAATAAGGATAAAGAAACTGTTGAATAATATTTTATTGATGTAATCTTCAAAATTGGGATAGAGGGTTGATTGGAAAAACTGTTGTGAATGCTCTTACAGTTAAGGATTAACCTTGGACCCAGTACAAAACTCATTTTTAAAACCCCATATCGAATGACTCCTATTGAACTTCAGGAGTTAAAAACCCAATTACAAGAGCTGTTAAACATTGGTTTCATTCGTCCTAGTACATCTCCCTGCGATGCTCCTATTTTATTCGTAAAGAAGAAAGATAGGAGTATACGACTTTGCATCGACTATCAGGAGTTGAACCATATCACCATCAAAAATAGGTACCCGTTACCTCGCATTGATAACCTGTTTGACCAGTTGCAAGGTGTTAAATTCTTCTCAAAGATCGATCTTCGTTCTAGATATCATCAGTTAAAGATTAAAATTGATGACATTCCAAAGACTGCTTTCAGAACTCGATGTGGGCATTATGAATTTCTAGTCATGTCTTTTGGATTGACTAATGGTCATGTTGCCTTCATGGATATGATGAACCGAGTATTCAAGGAATATTTGGACCATTTTGTGGTTGTCTTTATTGATTATATCCTCATTTAGTCCAAAAGTCGTGAAGATCATGAGCAACACTTGAGATTGATACTCTAAAAGTTTCGTGAAAATAAGCTGTATGCCAAGTTGAAGAAATGTCAGTGTAGACACTCAAAATTTTCTGCACACCTGTTACTGACATTGCAGGAGGGTAGATTCGTCTTTCAGAGATAATCCTGGAAGACAACTCACATCCAGTCCGGATACTACCGGAAGCTCAGTCTCAACCCCAGAGCACACCGGGAGTAATAGTCTCAACCCCGGAACACACACCGGGAGTAACAATTTCAACCTCGGCGATAACCCCGAGGCCTATAGTTGCAATACCGGAACACACGCCGGAGAAGACCGATTCATCCCAGAGATAACCCCGAGATGTTCCGTCTCAGTCCCAACCATGGGAATAGCCACCAACCTTGGTGATAACCCCAAGGAATGCAGTTCCGGAGATAACCCCGAAAATGCTTGTTTCAAATGCAACCAGCTTCAATCTCGGCGCTCACAATGAGATACTCAGTACAGGACATGCACACCTCAGAGATGACAATAAGGACCTTCAACCATTGCAGCAGTCCAATCTCAGTGATAACCCTGAGCAACGTCTGCTTTACTAGCCTAAATCGGAGATAACCTCGGTGAGGGGCAAAGTCATCATCTTGCCACCTTGACGCCACATCACGCCGTCTCAACATTTCAGACATACATTTCTACACATCCATGACCCACAAGAGCCAAGGATAACCAATCCCGAGTGACTATTGCGTAAGATAACGGATGGAATTTGAAGCTGAAGACCGAAGGGCATCGTCCCATCTTCATGACTTCGTACAACCTCTAATCCCATGTCATTGCGTAACTCTAGACAACGGCGGTCTGAAATAGGTCCAATATACCTCAATTGGATGCCCGGATTGCAATTCTGAAAGTTCGAATGGACATCACGTTGTATGCGTGCACGTACTTCGAGACGACGGGACTCGAGAAGCCCGGGGCACCCCGGGCAGCCTCTGGTCTACCTGCGGCCCAGCACCTGCGGCTCCACCCTCTATAAATAGAGGGCTTGGGGTGGCCATTTTGTAAGAGAAAACGGCGAGGAAGCCCTGCCCAATTTGCTCCGTACTCACCTCATACTGAGTGTTTTCTCATTTTAAACACTTGTGAGCTCATATATAGCTTCTTTTGTACCTACAAAAGCCAGTGTTTACCCACTTTAAAGATATTGAAGTCTTCTTTGGCAGTCCACTGTAAGCCTTCTTACACATTTTAAAGCTTTTCTCTTCATCTTTGTACACACCCTTCTACACGTTGAGAGTCGTGTTGCATACTTTTGCCCGAACTTCGGTCCGTGGTTTATTTTTAGTTTGTATATACGTATATATTTATATATATGGACTAACATTATCGAGTTATGCCTCGATTGAGCCTAGACTTCGGTCTGAAGCGTTTACTTGCTTTTGTATATATATACCTTTATATATATGAACTGCGTGTCGAACTATGTTCGATGAGCCTAGACTTATGTCTGGTGCATTTAATGGCTTTCTTATATATATATATATATATATATATATATATATATATATATATATATATATATATATATACACACTTATATATATGAACTGTGTTCGATGAGCCTGGATTTTATATCCGGTGCGTTTATTGCTTTAATATATATATACTTATATATATTAACTGTTGTTGGACTTTGTCCGATGAGCCTGGATTTTATATCCGGTGCGTTTACATGCTTTATATATATATATATATATATATATATATATATATATATATATATATATTTCGTCCCACCTGGAGTTTCCTCCGTGGTGGTTGATCACTTTTACAGCTTTCTTTACGTTTCGTCCCGCCTGGAGTTTCCTCCATGGCGGTTGACCGTTTTTACAGCTTTCTGTATATTTTGTCCCGCCTGGAGTATCCTCTATGGCGGTTGATAGCTTTTATAGCTTTATTTACATTTCTGATCCCCCATGGAGGTGCTTCGTGGCTGGTGATCATGTCTGTATATATATATATATATATATATATATATATATATATATATATATATATATATATACAGCTTTTATATATACCTGCTTACTGCGTTTATATCAATTGCGGCATCATGTGAGCCTAAGAATCATGTGATCACAGATTCAGTCCCCTGAATCTAGATTCGGTTCCCGTGATGGACCTTTTCAGCTGTAAGCAGCTTTTAAATTTATCTGTGATGTTTGAATTTTCTCAGATGGTTTTCATACCCACGAGAAATTCAGCACCTTTTTGTACATTATTTTTATACAGATGCCTCGCATCTGTAAAATAAAATCAATCCAGCTGAATACGGAATAAAATGGAAGCATCAAAGGCCTCCATTACTATTGAGCACAGGGTTTGAAAAACCTCTTTTAAAACATCATTGCTATATTTTGTTAAAACTGAATTTTTACACAAATTCAAACCCTATGTATATAGGTGCAAACGAGGCATAACACTACTTCCAAATAACAACACATTGACCCACCCACCCACACACATTCATATAACAGTTTCTTGAAAAGTGATGGTCACCGTGGCAACACGGATGTCGGGGGGGTGCCTAACACCTTTCCTCCGCATAAGTAAGTCCCCGGACCCTAAAATGAATCTCGGTTTCACAGACCCGTTTAGCAGTGTCACATCACCGGGTCAATGTGCAAACCTTTTCTCGGTTGTGTTGGTACAACCAGTTAAAAAACCAACTGACGACTCTTATAGTCCAATCATCGACATTACACATGGCGGACCTTTTTCACTTATTTTTTCAAACAAATCTCACCTAAAATGAGAACACAAGAGAACAGGTAGCGAAAAGGGACAAATAAAAATCCCAACGTCGACAGGTGGCGACTCTGCTGGGGATTCTAGTAAGAGGACTTAAGCCGCTATTACAAGCTTTTCAAAACTGTTATATGCTTGTGTGTGGATGTTGCATTTACATTTATGATGAATGTGTACGAATGCATGTCTTTTCTGCGATTAATGCTTTACACTATATCTGCCTGTGATATTAGTGGTTCGCACATGTCATCATTTTCATAAACGGTGAGACACGTTGTATGTGAATGTATGTTGTGTGGTCCCTCCACCAGGAAGCTATCCTGTCGGTGTTTGATTACTGGACTCGTGAGAAGAATAATTCTCCGAGGCTTAGGAAAGGCACCACCCAAATTCGCTCCATTTGAAAGACCGGATTAATTTCTCGTCGAGTAAATTGCGATGATTTGGGAACCTTCATGCCGAAAAGTAGCGAGAATAACCTAAGATAAGTTAGCCTCTGATAAACCAAACACGAAGGAAAGTCTCTTCATGCTTTCTCATTTCAAATTACTTGTAAAGTCAATTACTTGCAATTTACATTCCATATTCATCTCCATGTAATGAGAAGTATGAAGAAATATGTGCATATACATATTTAAATTAACATGCTATCTTGTATTACGAACAACTAACATCCATTTTGCAGGACCAAATTCCTAAAACGGATACATCACATAGCATGTTAACATTTACACAATCCCTAAAACTAAACTATGCCAGTTTTGTTGCAGGGAAGCACTCAGACCTATTACCCGGTCAAAGTCCAAAAAGGCCTTCAGCCTACAGCCAATCATGTCTTCATCTGACTAGTCTAATCCAGTTTCCAGCGAAGAATTCGACGGATTAACTAAACAAATTACAGACTTGGTTGTTCTTCTTAAAGAACTACATCAATCTACGCAGGATCCAAAAATTCCCTTACATGCTGAATCCTCTACACAAGGGGGAACCCAAGGTTCTAATAAAGCAATTACAGTACCTGAACTGCAGTAGGATTCAGCCAACAAAAGTCATGATGCCACCTATCCCACTGGAGATCCAGACACCGGTGACATCAGAAAGAAAGTTCTTCAAATGGAAGAGACCCTTCGCGCTATCAAAGGAATTAGAGCACATGGGAGTGTTTCATATGCCGACCTTTGTATATTCCCTGGTGTGCATTATCCATAGAAATTCAAAACTCCTGACTTCAAAAAATATGATGGGTTAGGAGATCCTTACACACATTTAAAGGTGTTCATTGGAGAACTTGAATCTTATGCAGAGGATGAGAAGCTCAGAATGCAGCTGTTCCAAAAAAGTCTGACTGGAGAAGCTCGTTCATGGTATACCAGGTTAGACAATTCAAAGATCCATAGCTGGGAAGAGCTAGCTCATGCCTTCCTCATACAGTACAGCTTCCAGTCTCAGATGGCTCCTGACTGGTACCAGATTACCAAGGTCAAGAAACAGCCTAGTGAGTCTTTCAGAGAGTATGGTCAAAGGTGGAGGCGCCTTGCTGCTCAAGTAATTCCTTCTATGACAGAGTCAGAGATGGCGATGACCTTTATCGACACACATGAAGCTCCTTTCTATGAGAGAGTCTTAGCTGTCATCGGTAAACCATTTTCTGAAATGATCAAACATGGGGAGATGGCTGAGATGGGATTGAAGTCAGGAAAGATTCAAGACCTAGTTGCCTTTAAAGCTGTTGCTGAGCACATCCAATCCAAAAATTATGAAAACAACCCCCGGAGGGTCCATAAAAAGAAAGAAGAGGATGTTTCCCTGATACTACAGGGTCAAAAAGGCAATCAGAACATGCCTATCTAGAGGAGAAATTACACTCCCTTTCAAGCACAATCTTCCAATCCTCCAATACCAAAAGGTGGAGAAGTCAAATGACCTCGAGTATTCACGCCCTTAGGGGATTCCCTCGAGAACATTCTCACTCTTCTGACAACACAGAAGAAAATCACGCATCTTCTTCCACCAGCCAGCCCTAATGGTGCGGGTTTTAATGCTGCTCGGAAATGTGCTTATTATGTCGGGGCACCTGGACATGACACTCAAGATTGTTGGGCCTTGAAACACAAAATCCAAGACCTGATAGACAACGGTGAGATCGTGGTCACCAAACCAGATCAACCTCATGTGCAAGACAACCCTCTCCCTCCACACAAAGAGGAAGAGATCAACATGATTAATTGGAGCACTGGACAAAGTTCCAAGTATAACTGTGAAGCATCCCCGATCATCAAAGACGGTGTTGACAAATGGGATTATGCCAAGTTTCAGTTTATGATGGAACGAAAGGTCAAAGATCTTTGCAAACAAATTGAGCAATTGGCAGAACTGGTAACCTACCAACATCAAGTTACACGCCAGTTAGTAAGTCAGGAGCATGCTAGTCTCCTTCCTCTT
Organism: Panax notoginseng; assembly: GCA_016801055.1. Classification (NCBI taxonomy): domain Eukaryota; kingdom Viridiplantae; phylum Streptophyta; class Magnoliopsida; order Apiales; family Araliaceae; genus Panax; species Panax notoginseng. The sequence continues at coordinate 21,455,401 of CM029015.1, read as the reverse complement.
GTCATGAATATTCCCTCATCACATCCAGAAAGTGAAATGATGGAAGACAAAGTGGCAAAGAGAGCGAATGCCAAAGCCCATCGGGAGTTTACTAATAGAAGGGAATTCACATACCTGGGCCAACCTATGAAGGAGATACTTCAGATGCTAATCAATGAAGGAAGAATTAATTCCCTTATCCCTCCAATCAATCCCCGTTCAGGACGGTACAACCCAGAGGGAGTATGTCAGTATCACTCCCATTCTCGCGGTCACAGTACGGAAGAATGCTGGGCACTCCGCCACCTTATTCAGAATCTCATTGATAGCGGTGTCCTGCAACTAGCAGACAATGATATTGTGTTACGTAGTGGTGAGAATACCTGTCCTACTAAATGGAAGGGATTGGTAGCAGTTATTTCTACTGAGGTTGATGGCATTGTCAAGCCACTCATCGTACCAATAATTCAACTCAGAGGAAGCAACAATCCTTTGAAAGTGGTCGCTCCCGAGCCAATCAACTTACCATGCAGAGCACAATATCCTATTGTTAGCTTGCACACAGTTCCGTGGAGTTATGAAGAAGGTGAAGGATCCACCTCGCATACAACTGCTACAGTGTCGAAGGAGAATCCACTGTATCTCCACCAACGGGTGATGAAGCCTACCATCAAAACAAAGGAGAAAATACCCATGGAGAAGATTGAAAATTTCCTCCGTGTTATGGGTCATAACGAAGCCAAGGTGGTTTTAAGCTTAAGAGAAGCTCCACACCAAATTTCAATTTTTGACTTGGTTTTAACTTCTGAAGATCATCGGAAGGTTTTGTTAAAGGTTTTGGAAGAAGCCTATTTACCGAAATCAGTGGATGTGGAAAAATTTCAACATTTTGTTGATCACATTTTCAACAACAATGTGATATCCTTCACTGATGATGACATACCGCCCAAAGGGACTGGTCATTGCAAACCATTACACATTGCGGTCTTATCCTCCGGATATATACTAGCTGGAGTCTTGATAGACGGAGGCTCATCTCTAAATATCTGTCCATACGCTACATTATTGAAGATGAATATCAATCTCAACCGAATCCGGAGCAGCCACACGGTTATCAAGGCTTTTGACGGGGCCCGTCGTAATTCGGTCGGAGAGATTGAGCTGCTAATTGAGATTGGTCCCCATACATTCTGCGTGTCTTTCCACGTACTCAAGATAGATTCGGGATACAACCTACTCTTGGGAAACCGTGGATTCATATGGCTGGGGCAGTCCCCTCCACCCTTCATCAGCAACTGAAATACATTATCAATAGTAGCTTAGTGACAGTCAACGCTGAACCGGAATGCCCTCAATTAGGTGACATACCGCTCATCAATTTTAATTTCGATGTTGAGCTAGTCAATTTCCACACTTTGGAAGTAAGCAACCCTCAATATCATGCCATTAGGACACCATTGCCCATACCCAAGATCTCTGCCAAAGTAATGTCAGCTACTCAAGAAATGATGTCTTTGGGTCATCAGCCAGGACAAGGGATGGGTAAAAATCACCAAGGTATCAAGTACCCCATCCAAATAGCCAGGCAAACTGGGACAACTAGACTAGGCTATTCTGCCAGTTCTAGTCAGCGGAATCCTCATAAGCATCAGCAGATTCCTTTGACTCCAACCACGCGGCGTTTATCTTCGCCCTCAAGCTCTGAGTCCGCACAACCTCCTGTAAAGGTGCCAACTCACGTGATGGCTATGCTATTTCCTAAGCCAGTGCCATTCAAAGCAAAAGAAGTCTTTGTTCCGGATCCCAGAGTGGAGGAAGAGAAACAATGAATCAAACAAAGCATCGCCCGGATAATGTCGGGCATGCGCATCATTGTTCATGATGAATATACAAACAGATATACCCCAGACGATGATTGCCAAGACATTATGGTCATCATTCGGGAAGAGGAGGACGATGACAACCCCTTTATCAGTGCAGTCCACCCCGGACTTTATCCTTGCCAATTAGAGCAGCACTCCTTGCATTGGTCGACAAGGATAAAATGGGCAGGACTTCTTTCTGCCCTGTAGATATAATAACTGCTTACTTTTATGTACAGTATTAGCAGTTGTTTTGTCCGTATATGCTAACATTATGTATGATTAAACAGTGTCATATATATTAAGTGAAAGCATATTTTGTTTTAGGACTCTGAACTTAGGTGTGTCTGTACTTGCTGATATGATGCCTCTTCTCCACAAGGATTGTAACTTTGATGTAAAGTTAGACTCAGACTTGCTGGAAATATAAGAGGACATTGAGGTGCCTTCGGAGATCAAAGAATGGGTCGAAGACAAGCCTAAACCCAACCTTGATCAAACCATCTCCTTCAATCTTGGAACATTAAAAAACCCTAAGTTAATCTAGATTGGTTCAGACCTTACCCCAAACCAAAGGAATGACATGGTTACGTTACTAACCCAATTCCATGATGTGTTTGCATGGTCTCATGAGGACATGGTGGGTTTGTCCACCGGCATTGTTCTTCATCGCCTTCCCATCAAAGAGGGATTCAAGCCAGTCAAGCAGAAGCTCAGGCGATTGAAACCTGAGTGGAGTTTGAAAGTGAAAGAGGAAATTGTGAAACAATTTCAAGCTGGCATCATCATGGTGTCTACATATCCTGAGTGGATATCCAACATTGTGCCCATACCTAAACCTGGAGGAAAGGTGCGAGTTTGTGTGGATTACAAGGATTTGAACAAAGCTTGCCTTAAAGATAGCTTTCCCGTGCCCTTTATCCACATTCTCATTGACAATACTGCTCAATACGACATGTACTCCTTCGCTAATTGCTTTGCGGGGTAGCATCAGATCATGGTTGCTGAAGAGGATCGTGAAAAAACTGCCTTCATCACACCTTGGGGAACCTTTTGCTATAGACAGTTGTCATTCGGCCTCATCAATGCCGGAGCTACCTATCAGAGAGCTATGATGGCTCTCTTCCACGACATGATACACAAAGAGATAGAGATCTACGCGGATGACATCATTGTCAAATCTCGGAAGGAGGATGACCACTTAGACCATCTCATGAAGCTATTCAACAGGTTGCGCAAGTACAACTTGAAGTTGAATCCAGCCAAGTGCGCCTTTGGCGTTAAATCAGGCAAGTTACTAGGATTTCTAGTCAGCCATAAAGGAATTGAGCTGAATCCTACCAAAATTTAGGCCATCACGAAAATGCCCATTCCTCAGACAGAGAAGGAAATACGGGGATTTTTGGGAAGAATCAACTTCGTTAGCCGATTCATTTCTCAACTCACAGCAACCTGTGAGCCTATCTTCAAGCTGTTAAGGAAGAACTCCTCCATGAAATGAAATGATGAGTGCCAGAATGACTTCCTTACCATCAAAGAGCAGCTAGTCAAAGCTCTTATTTTGGTACCACCCAGGGATGGTGTTCCCCTGTTTATGTACCTGTCCATAAGTGACAACGCCATGGGCTGCATGCTGGGTCAGAAAGACGATAGAGGCCGAGAGCGAGCTATTTATTACCTCAGCAAAAGATTCAGCAGCAGTGAACACAAGTATACTCTGATCGAGAAGACTTGTTGTGCTTTAGCATGGGCTACCATAAGGTTACAACATTACCTCCATGGGCACACAACCCATCTCATATCCCGTGTGGATCCTCTCAAGTACGTGTTCGGTAAACCCATACTGAATTGTCGGCTGTCCAGATGGCAGTTGATCCTACAACAATTTGACATTGTCTACGTGACTTAAAAGTCCATTAAAGGTCAAGGAATTGCGGATCAACTGGCCGTATCACCTTTAGGTGATTTTAAATCCTTGTAAACCTACTTCCCTGATGAAGGAGTAATGACAATTTAGCAACACCATCACTACGATACACGCTAAATATGGAATATGTATTTTGATGGAGCTGTTAATACAGAAGGTTCTGGAGCTGGAGCAGTTCTAGTATCCGATACGGGGGAGCAGTATCCCGTCGCCGTCAAATTGCAGTTTATCAGCACCAACAACACAGCTGAGTATGAAGGCTGTATTATGGGACTAAAACTTGCCCGTTCAATGGGTATTAGACTGTTAACTGTCTTTGGGGATTCAGAGTTGGTAATCAAACAATCCACCAAAATCTATCAAACCAAAGAGCTACGTTTGCTGCCTTACCATCGGTAAGTTCTAAAGATGGCTTCAGAGTTCGAAGAAATCTCTTTTCTACACATTCCTCGTAATAGGAATGACTTCGCAGACGCGTTAGCAACTTTGGCCTCCTTAATACGCATATCTGACAAGGAACACATGCCAAGCGTCACATTTGCCCTACAAAAGGCACCAGCCTATAGGAACTATATTGGAGAAGTATCGGATGAGCTACCTCCCATCCAACAAACTTGGTATCAACATATCAAGGAGTACCTACGAGATGGATCTACACCCGTTGAGGCGAGCCTAACTGAACAAAGGCGAATTCATCGACTTGCTATGAAATTCTACCTGAGCGGAGATGCACTCTACAAGAGAGATGCAGGTCTAGGTCTCCTCAGATGCCTAGATAAGGATCAAGCTCAGAGACTCATGGATGAGATCCATGGAGGAGTCTGTGGCCCACACATGAGCGGCCCACTCCTTGTTAAAAAGGTCCTCAGGACAGGACATTACTGGCTATCTCTTAAAGCTGACTGCCATGACCATGTTAAGAGATGTTATCAATGCCAAATTCATGGGATTGTTATCCACGCCCCTCCACGGGAGCTCCACAATATGAGTTCACCTTGGTCCTTCTCAATGTGGGGAATGGACGTGATCGGGCCCATTGAACCCAAAGCCAGTAATGGACATCGCTTCATCTTCACCATGATCGACTACTTTACCAAATGGGTAGAAGCAGCATCCTTCCCCAAGGTTACCAAAGAAGTCATCATTGCTTTCATTAGAAACAATGTCATTTGTCGATATGGACAACCAAAGGTAATTGTGTCAGACAATGCTAAGAACCTCAATAACAAAATGATGGAGGAACTATGCAGTAAATTTCACATCAAACACCTTAACTCCGTCATCTACCGTCCAAAGATGAATGATGTTGTTGAAGCAGCTAACAAGAACATCAAGAAGATTATGCAAAAGATGTCCACCAACCATAAAGGATGGCCTGACTTATTGCCTCTTACTCTGTTAGCATACAGAACATCAATGCGTACTTCAACTGGGGCAACCCCCTATGCATTAACCTATGGGATGGAAGCAGTATTCCCCATAGAAGTAGAAATAGAATCCCTCAGAGTGTTGATGGATGCTCAGCTGGATGAAAACCAATGGGTACAAGACATGTATCACTAATTGTCTCTAATAGACGAAAGGCGAACCGCGGCTATCTTTCATGGTCAGTTATACCAACAAAGGATCGCCAGATCCTACAACAGAAAAGTCCGGCTACGGCAGTTTAAACAACATGACTTGGTTTTGAAGAAGATCCTCGACAACCAAGATCAATCTAAGAGAAAATTCGCTCCTAACTGGGAAGGCCCATTTATTGTCAAGGAGGTATTGACAGGAGGTGCTCTCAGATTGCAGGAAATGGACGACGATAAATTTTCACAACTTATCAACTCGGACACCGTGAAACAGTACTATGTCTGAAAGTTACCATCAAACAAACATCCTAGTGTTGGATCATCAGATCACCAGTCATTTCGGTTCTTTAACCCTTTACCACATGTAACTCTTTTACACACTTTGCCCCTCAGGGAAATACACTCTTCAAGCCAGCAGCCTGGTTTCTCTGCGCTCATACAACTTTGGTCATCCCACTATGGATTGAACCTCTCACGTTTGCAGTTTGGCTACCCACACATGGGATCAAACTTTTCGTACCTGTAGTTTATCCTCAACCTATGATCAAACTTTCTCTTCCCCGCAGTCTATCTTGCACATGGGATTAAACTTTCGTCCCCAAAGTTTTGACCTGTACATGGGATTAATCTTTCTTCCTCGCAGTCTGACCTGCACATGGGATTACGCTTTTCAACTCAACCTGAGGGGTGAACTACGTCGACCTGATCTCCTTGATACACGGGAGTACGTAGGCAACCATATTCTATATGGCCCGGTCGAAATAAACAAAAAACAACAAAAATATTTCTACCCTTTTCTACAAAACAAAAAACCACAAAAACACTTCTACAACCCTCTTCATCAATAAAGCTTCTACACCCATCTTCCTTTCACAAACAACATTGAACCTCTTACACCAGGTTCGAACTACACAGACCTGATCTCCTCTTCAACAGGGGTACGTAGGCAGCCATTCATGGTTCGGTCTAACCCCCTACCAAAACACAAATACTTGTCAACGGTACTGGGATCAAACTTCAATTAACCACATTTCATTCGGCTTCAAATCAAAGGGATAGAATTACCCAACCTCTCCTCCCAAATAGGAGATTCGGCGACCATCTAAGCTGCGGTTGTTCCTCAAAGAGTAACACCAATCCATAAGAGATGGAATTAACTAGGCTCCTCCTAAATAGGGGTACTGGTGACCATCTATGGTGCTATCAATCTCAGAGAGGAAAGCCATCCTCCTCTCCATATTTCCATACAGAAAACAATCCCAAGACACAGAAAAATGGTAGGGACATACACAGATCCATGATCTATTCTGAACTATCCAGAGACAACTCAATGTCCATCCAGCAAGGAGGAATTCAGAGTACATCAAGATCACAAGCCCTGAAGAAGCAGGCAAATATCAAGCAAGTATCAGGACATATCTCAAAGGGAAGTGATCAAAAATATATTTCCCTGCTATATATAATGCTGTTTGATATACACAATGTCAACTGTACATGACAACATAGCTAAGTTAGTCTGTGCAGGAAAATACAAGCCCATCTACAAATTAGTGTATATGCGAGCTAACAAGCCCAATATGGCATCTCTCTCCGAAGAAGGAGGCAAAGCTGTGGTCTCCTGTATAAGGATATCCACACGACCCAACAGATTTGCAGCCATCTGCATGGTGACCATATGCTCATCAATATATGTGCTCATCTCTGTGATCATGCCAGTGGTAAGGGACCTCACTGCAGTACTATCTGTGACGGCTACATCCCGGGCAAATATGGCACTATCCCGCTCAACTATCACTGCATCTCTGGCTGATTTGGCCTCATCCCGCTCAACAACAACGACATCTCTACGAGCCAATGCCTCGTCCCTCTCTAACAGAGCTACGTCTCTCCCATCAAGAGCTGTCAATATTAGGGCTCTAGCCTGATCTCTCTCAAAGGTCATCAGATGAAGACTCTGCTCAAGGTACTGTGTTGAATGCTGAATCACGACAGTGCTAGTACTGGGAGAATCTAAAGGAGATGCTGGCAACCCAGTAGAACGCTCCTCCTCGGTGTGAGAATCAATGTCCTCCATGGGCTCTCCACCATCTGAATTAATACTCGACAATGTGGATACTACCTCAGCCGATGCAGTCTCTGTCTCCATCCATGCGGAATACTCTACAGAACAACCTGGATGACTAATGGAGAAAGCTGCTATCTCGTTCTGATCCCAATATGCATACACACGGGATCGATCCTCTGCTGAAAGATAGCGAGAAGCTAACCGCTGGCCCAGCGCCCCCTCGAAAGGATGAAAGTCCTGAAACTGGTTAAACTGCGACATCACGGTCAGTGGATGGTAAGTAGTCATGCCCCTCAAACCAGCCAGAAGGATGTAATCCATGCCCAGAGCATGAGTAATAAAGCCGTAAGGTGAGCTGAGCCCTGAGCACGACAATATACTAAACGGGTCTACTATCCCTGCTAAGAAAGCGGACCAAGATGCAGCGTCTGTACACTCTGCAATCTAAAATGAATATGACATGGCTATATCATGGGTGAAACAATATCCATGCCGTCTGAAAGTGCCAATCGGTCTCAGATGAGACATAAACCATACATACAGCATGACCGAACTGCCCGTAAATACTCCTGTCAGAAAGTGCAGCAGTATGTAGCTGACCTCAATATCTCGGCTATAATCATAGGTATGATGGTACGACCCTCCCTGAGAGCTCTCACCACCATGATAACTCCTATGTCTAACTCGTCCATATACAGTGGCATGTAGACGTATGACAATACGCACAACAGCAGTACATCAACCCTGGCCAGACGTCAATGAGCCTCCGGTGTGGAGAAATCCCCGAAATGTCATCTATAACTATCCTCAGAGCCAAATCTGTCAAACAAAAAACGCTGGGATATAACGTGACCAGATGTCAGCTCATCATGTACCACCCTACGCCTCAATCCAGTGAGGGTCATGAACCGCCGACTCATGTCCCCCAAAGCCATATGCACGCAAGGTCTGTCCAGCAGCAGCATCATCAACCGTGCATACTCCTCCAGAGTAGGAGTCAACTCCTGGGTCCTAAATCGGAAAACCTGCCTCTCCGGGATCCAGTGCTCCATCATGCCATCCACGAATCCTATGAGAACCTGAAACATTAACAGGGTCATAGTATGCTACAATAAATGATCTACGGTCACCCTGTTCGATGGTGACATGCTATCATACCACGCTCGCATACCAGATGCCACCAATGATGGTGGGGTATGATCAATACGGCTAACTGTCGAAGAAGACATCTGTGATGGCCGTGTCATAAGACCATCTAGGGTCAATGCTGAATATCTATGGACATACATACATATGCATAACATAATACATGCATAATAGATAATAGATGGCAATATGATATAGGGAATGGAAAACTGTGCATACATTCCTAAGTATATCATCATCTAATACATCATCTCTGTACAGTTAAAAAATATAGGGAAATGGGGTATAGACGCCCTACAAGTACCTACGACACTCCTATGTGGGTCCCACCCCTTCGGCTCGGTCCAGTTCGAGTTGCAAAGGAGTTCTTACAAGCTGAAAAGACCAAATCAGGGATAAAAACGGTACGCGATTGAGCAGAATAGCTTGAAATCCTGGTTTTTTCTGGGTCCAACTGTGGCTTTCTTTTCATCCATTGGTATTCGCTCGAACACAGGGTTTACTATACCGATGATTCAAGTCTTTGCATACCACATTCGGCAGTACCGTACAGAGGTTCGATGCCGTCAGCGTAAGGTTGTCACCCCAATCTTTTCATAAAAGAGATCCCCGGTGGGGGTTACAACGCAGTACATATGTCGAATTACATAACCCCGGCGGGGGTTACAACGCACATCATCTATTGACACACATATCAATGAAGGTCAAGCAGCCTTGACGTTATTTCAGCTGATGGCAATTAAACCCATCGAAGCATCAAGAGATATTCGAGGATTGTATACTCGGATACTCATATGATCTAGCAAAACCCGGTGGGGGTTACAACGCAATCTCAATAAGGAGATCCCCGGCGGGGGTTACAACGTATGTTCCATTGATACACACCTCAGCGATGATCCAACACATGTTTTCTGAGGGTCAAGCAACCTTGACGTCCTTTCAGCCATTGGCAAGTAAACCCAATGTCGCTTCAGAAGCCATCCGATGGTTGCATAAATTGGTACACATCAACAAAGTCCAATCAACCTTGGCATTTATCCCCAGCAGGGTGGTCAACCGTTGGTTCACACGTCAACGAAGGTCAAGCAGCCCTGACAACATTTGTTATTGGCAATAAATCTAGCAGAACATTGTTATGCCCTGGCGATACAAACTAGGGAAGATCAACATCATCTGGGAGGATCGATGATGGAACATGTTATACACATCCTCAAACAGACAAAGCTTTATCCCCACAGATCCCTTGTACACAAGAGGCACATCTTCGGAGTAAAGTCTGTATCTAGGATTAAGGACTTTGGTGATAACCCCAACGTCAACATCCTGATAGGTTTGGATCACACATCCAAACTCGCCGTCATTACCATCACAGGGAGCCAGCAATCATCCGCAGCATATTGGAAAGCAATTCATATGCATCATACACTTGCATCATATTGCTCCATATTGCATCATATTTCTCTTGTTGCATTTCAAGTGTCTAGAATTCTTTATCCTATCCATGCCATTGCATTGCATAAATATAATAAAGAGGGGCATCTGTAGACACTCGAAATTTTCTGCACACCTGTTACTGACATTGCAGGAGGGCAGATTCGTCTTTCAGAGATAATCTTGGAAGACAACTCACATCCAGTTCGGATACTACCGGAAGCTCAATCTCAACCCCGGAGCACACCGGGAGTAACAGTCTCAACCCCGAAACACACACCGGGAGTAACAATTCTAACCTCGGCGATAACCCCGAGGCCTGCAGTTACAATATCGGAACACACACCGGAGAAGACCGATTCATCCCGAAGATAACCCCGAGATGTTCCATCTCAGTCCCAACCATGGGAATAGCCACCAACCTTGGTGATAACCCCAAGGAATGTAGTTCCGGAGATAACCCCGAAAATGCTTGTTTCAAATACAACCAGCTTCAATCTCGGCGCTCACAATGAGATACTCAGTACAGGACATGCACACCTCAGAGATGACACTGAGGACCTTCAACCATTGCAGCAGTCCAATCTCAGCGATAACCCTGATCAACGTCTGCTTTACCAGCCTAAACCGGAGATAACCCCGGTGAGGGGCAAAGTCGTCATCTTGCCACCTTGACGCCACATCACGCCGTCTCAATATTTCAGACATACATTTCTACACATCCATGTCCCACAAGAGCCAAGGATAACCAATCCCGAGTGACTATTGCGCAAGATAACGGATGGAATTTGAAGCTGAAGACCGGAGGGCATCGTCCCATCTTCATGACTTTGTACAACCTCTAATCCCATGTCATTGCGTAACTCTCGACAACGACGGCCCAAAATAGGTCCAATATACCTCAATCAGATGCCCAGATTGTAATTCTGAAAGTTCGAGAAGACATCACGTTGTAAGCGTGCACGTACTTCTAGACGACGGGACTCGCGAAGCCCGAGGCACCCCGGGCAACCTCTGGTCTACCTGCGGCCCAGCCGCACCTGCGGCTCCACCCTCTATAAATAGAGGGCTTGGGGTGGCCATTTTGTAAGAGAAAACGGCGAGGAAGCCCTGCCCAATTTCCTTCGTACTCACCCCATACTGAGTGCTTTCTCATTTTAAACACTTGTGAGCTCATATATAGCTTCTTTTGTACCTATAAAAGCCAATGTTTACTCACTTTAAAGATATTGAAGTCTTCTTTGGCAGCCCACTGTAAACCTTCTTACACACTTTAAAGCTTTTCTCTTCATCTTTGCACACACCCTTCTACACGTTGAGAGTCATGTTGCATACTTTTGCCCGGACTTCGGTCCGTGGTTTATTTTTAGTTTGTATATACGTATATATATATATATATATATATATATATATATATATATATATATATATATATATATGGACTAATATTATCGAGTTATGCCTCGATTGAGCCTAGACTTCGGTCTGGAGCGTTTACTTGCTTTTGTATATATATACCTTTATATATATGAACTGTGTGTCGAACTCTGTTCGATGAGCCTAGACTTATGTCTAGTGCATTTAATGGCTTTCTTATATATATATATATATACAACCAGGATCCTATCAGGGATCCCGGATTTTAGTAAAAGACGGACTTTTTTTTTTTTTTTGTTTTTTTTTAAAACAACTAAAAAAAAAATTTAATATTTTATGAAACTGAAATTTTTCCATAATAAAGTGTTTTGGGCGTGTTTTGAATACCTATACCAAAAAGTGGTGGTACAGTCTGCACAGACTGTACCACCATATTTTGTTATACGTACTCAAATCACGCCCAAAACACTTTATTATGAAAAAATTTCAATTCCATAATTTTTTATTTTATTTTTTTTAGTTGTTTTAAAAAAAAAAGCAAAAAAAAAAAAAAAAAGTCCGGACGGTAGCTCCGTCCGGACGTCCGGACCAGATCTGCCCCCTATATATATATATATATATATATATATATATATATATATATATATATATATATATATATATATACACTTATATATATGAACTGTGTGTCGAACTGTGTTCGATGAGCCTGGATTTTATATCCGGTGTATTTATTGCTTTAATATATATATACTTATATATATTAAATGTTGTTGGACTTTGTCCGATTAGCCTGGATTTTATATCCGGTGCGTTTACATGCTTTTATATATATATATATATATATATATATATATATATATATATATATATATATATATATATATATATCGTCCCACCTGGAGTTTTCTCCGTGGTGGTTGATCGCTTTTACAGCTTTCTTTACGTTTTGTCCCGCCTGGAGTTTCCTCCGTGGCGGTTGACCTTTTTATAGCTTTCTGTATATTTTGTCCCGCCTGGAGTTTCCTCTGTGGCGGTTGATAGCTTTTACAACTTTATTTATATTTCTGATCCCCCATGGAGGTGCTTCGTGGCTGGTGATCATGTCTGTATATATATATATATATTTACAATTTTTATATGGCAAAACTATGTTTTTCACCACTAAACTTGGCACGTTTTACTTAATACACCATTGAACTTTTAATTTTTTGGATTACATCAGTAAACTATTTAAAATTTTACAATTGGGTCATTCCGTCCAAAATAGTTGACAGACGTTAAACTGGCGCTGACGTGGTGCTGACGTGGCGCTGATGTGGCAAAAAATTAAAAAAAAATGCTTATGTGGCAAAAAAATCAAAAACAGATTTTTTTAAAAAAAATTAACATTTTAAAAATAACAAAAACATAATAAAATAAAAAAAATAATAATTTTTTTTTAAAAAAAAGCAGATTTTTTTTAAAATATTTTTTTAAAAAAACATATTTTTAAAAAACATAGAATTCTATAAAAAATATATTTTTTAAAAAAACATATTTTTTTTAAAAAATAGAATTCTATAAAAAATGATTTTTTTAAAAAACAGGAAATTTTAATTTTTTTTTATAAAAAAAACAGATATTTTTCAATTTTATTTTTTTTTAAAAACAGTTTTTTTTAAAACAGAAATTTTTTAAAAACAAATTTGTTTAAAAAATAGAATTCTTAAAAAAATATACTTTTTTTAAAAACAACTTTTTTTTAAAAAAAATAGAATTTTTTTTAAAAACTTTTTTTTAAAAAAAAACTTTTTGTGTAAAGAATATAAATTTTTTAAAAAACAGTTTTTTTTAACAAAAGTTTTTTTTTGAAAACAGATTTTTTTAAAAAAATAGAATTTGTAAAAAAACGGGACTTTTTAAAAAACAGTTTTTTCAAAAAAATAGATTTTTTTAAAATAACAGATTTTTGTAAAAAATTATAAATTTTTTTAAAAAATAGAATTTGTAAAAAAACGGGACTTTTTAAAAAAATAGATTTTTTTAAAAAATAGATTATTTTTTAAAAACAGATTTTTTTAAAAAAAAAATTTAAAAAAAATTGAAATTTTTTAAAACATCTTTTCAAATTATTATTTTTTTTTAAAACAATATTTTTTTAAAAATAGGTTTTTAAAAAAATTATGTTTTTAAAAAAAAGCCGCTTTTTTTTTAAAAAAAATATGTTTTTTAAAAAAGCTGTTTTTAAAAAAAAATCTATTTTTTTTAAAAAAATCATTTTTTATAGAATTCTTTTTTTAAAAAAATCTGTTTTTTTAAAAAATATATTTTTTATAGAATTCTATTTTTTAAGAAAATCTTTTTTTTAAAAAAAAATCTGTTTTTAAAAAATATCTATTTTTAAAATAAATCTGTTTTTTTTAAAAAAAAATTTATTTTTTGTTGTATTTTATTATGTTTTTGTTATTTTTAAAACTTTAAAATGTTAATTTTTTTTTAAAAAAATCTGTTTTTGATTTTTTTTGCCACATAAGCATTTTTTTTTAATTTTTTCAGCGCCACGTTAGCGCCAGTTTAACGTCTGTCAACTATTTTGGACGGAATGACCCAATTATAAAATTTTAATTAGTTTAATGATGCAATCTAAAAAATTAAAAGTTCAATGGTGTATTAAGTAAAACGTGCCAAGTTTAGTGGTGAAAAACATAGTTTTGCCGTTTTTATATATACCTGCTTACTGCGTTTATATCAATTGCGGCATCATGTGAGCCTATGAATCATGTGATCACAGATTCAGTCTCCTGAATCTAGATTCGGTTCCCTTGATGGACCTTTTCAGCTGTAAGCAGCTTGTAAATTTATCTGTAATGTTTGGATTTCCTCAGATGGTTTTCATACCCACGAGGAATTCAGCACCTTTTTGTACATTATTTTTATACAGATGCCTCGTATCTGTAAAATAAAATCAATCCAACCGAATACGGAATAAAATGGAAGTATCAAAGGCCTCAATTACTATTGAGCACAAGGTTTGAAAAACCTCTTTTAAAACATCACTGCTATATCTTGTTAAAACTGAATTTTTACACAAATTCAAACCCTATGTATATAGGTGCAAACGAGGCATAGCACTACTTCCAAATAACAGCACATTGACCCACACACACACATACACATTCATATAACAGTTTCTTGAAAACTAGCGGTCACCGTGGCAACACGGATGTCGGGTGGTGTCTAACACCTTCCCTCCGCATAAGCAAGTCCCCTGACCCTAAAATGAATCTCGGTTTCACAGACCCGTTTAGCAGTGTCACATCATTGGGTCAATGTGCAAACCTTTTCTCTGTTGTGTTGGTACAACCAGTTAAAAACCAACTGGCAACTCTTATAGTCCAATCGTCGACATTACATATGTCGGACCTTTTTCACTTGTTTTTTCAAACAAATCTCACCTAAAATGAGAACACAAAAGAACATGTAACGAAAAGGGACAAATAAAAATCCCGACGTCGACAGTAAGTTTTGGCTTGAGGAAGTAACATTCCTTGGCCATGTGATATCGAAACATGGAATATCAGTTGACCCAACGAAGATTGAACCAATACAAAGTTGGGAGCAACCTAAGTCAGTAACCGAAATACGTAGCTTTCTGGGCTTAGCTGGTTATTATCGGAGATTCGTGGAAGAATTTTCTCGAATCGCCATTCCATTAACCCAGCTGACTCGAAAAGATACAAAATTCAGATGGAGCAAAGAATGTGAGAAGTGCTTCCAAGAACTCAAGAGGAGACTCATTTCAGCACCTGTTCTGACAATATCATCAATCAGGTTCGGAGGGATTTGTCATCTACAGCGATGCTTCAGGTAGAGGTTTAGGATGTGTTCTCATGCAAAATGGAAAAGTCATAGCCTATGCCTCACGACAACTCAGAGAATATGAGAGAAATTATTCTACTCATGATCTAGAGTTGGCAACAGTCGTTTTCATGCTAAAGATTTGGAGACAGTACCTGTATGGGGAGAAAGTGGACATCTATATAGATCATAAGAGCCTTAAATATTTCTTCACTCAAAATGAACTCAACATGCGACAACGACGTTGGCTTGAGCTATTGAAAGATTACGACCATACCATTCAATACCATTCTAGAAAAGCGAACGTGGTAGCTGACGCGTTGGGTAGAAGATCGTATGCGGGTACAAGTACGATATTGTCAACACAAAGACTCATTTTATATTACTTACAAAGGATAGAGATAGAGTTAAAAACTTCAAGGACCCACGTGATGATGTCAAATATACGAGTAGAACCGACTTTAATTGATAAAGTTAAAGCTGCTCAAGCTACAGACCCAGAACTGATGAATATGAAAAAGAAGGTGCAAGAAGGTGCTATTTCAGAAGCAAAAATCGACGAAGAAGGAATAATTCGAGTAAACTCTAGACTTTGTGTTCCTAACGACTCTAATTTGAAGTATAAAATTATGATGGAGGCACACAATACACCGTTTACAATCCATTCTGGAAGTACCAAAATGTATCGGGATCTTTGACATACATTTTCGTATAGAGCAATATGAAAAGAGAGATCGTGATCTTAAGGTATTTCACGTGTTAGCGTGTCAAGGCAGAGCATCAAGTGCCAAAAGGTCCATTGTAACCTGTCGACGTCGGAAAATTTTTACCGCTAGTAGAGTTTGCTTATAACAACAGTTACCACGCAAGTATAGACATGTCGCCTTGCGAAGCGTTATACGGGAGAAAGTGCAGAACTCCACTGTGTTGGGATAAAGTAGGAGAACGTCGAATGCTAGGACCTGAAATGGTACAACAAACAGCAGAAATAGTTAAGTTGATACGAACACGATTGATAGCAGCTCAAGGCAGACAAAAAAAGTATGTTGATCCGCATCAAAAGAAAAGAGAATTTGAAGTCGGCTCATATGCATTTCTAAAGGTATCTCCTTGGAAAGGAAAGATACGCTTCGGAAAGAAGGGGAAATTAATTCCAAGATTTATAGGACCTTTTTAGATATTAAAAAGGGTAGGAGAGGTAGCTTATATAATAACATTACCTCCAGAGTTAGAATGTATACACAATGTATTTCATGTATTGGTATTATAACCTTATAAGCCAGATTATAAGCACGTAATAGAGTATGGGCCTATTCATGTTGAGAAGGACTTAACGCACGAAGAAATGCATATTCAAATTATTGATAGAAAAGAGCAAGTCCTAAGGAATAAAGTAATGCCTTCGGTGAATGTAGTATGGAGAAACCACAATGTCGAGGAAGCAACGTGGGAACTCGAAGAAAAGATGAAGAATAATTACCCTTAGTTGTTTGACTAACTTATATCGAGATTCTGGGGACAGAATCCTTATAAAGGGGGAATAATGTAACAACTAAGAAAATCGAATTATAATGTAAATTAATTTTATTTGATTATATTGAATAAAATTATATTATATGTTTATTATAACGAGTAAGCGAGTTGAATGTCATTCTATAACCTAGAAGGGATGTATAATCGTAGTATTTTGGCTAAGTGCTAGAAATAAAGTGTCTGAATTTCCAAGACAAAAATCAAAGCTTTCCAGGAAATTCTCCGAGAAATACTATTCATCCATTTTTGCTCAGAAATTATTTTTGAACTTCTGAAAAATATGTAACGATAGAATTTTGAGAAAAGATGGATTATCTAATAATATTTCAGTTATGGCAAACGTAGTTTTTCGACTGCGTACTCAATTCGAGAATGTTAGGGAAAGTGAAGATTTGAACAAGTAATGATTATGTATAATAAGAAAATTATTATAAGAGGAAAGAATACGAGTATAATACAAGATATTGTACAAGTATATATGAAAGACAATATGATGTATAACATGAATATTATATGAGAAGAATACGAGAATTATACGCTAAGGATACGAATAAGTCTTAATGGACTATTAAAGATTGGACTTAGACTTTGTTGAGCCCAAACTAATGAATTAACAAGCCCATATGAAAGGTGATTGAGGCCCAATGAAAACCTTAATCAAGGCCCAAAGGGAGGTGACCAAGCTTCTCTTGGAAGCTTTGTGGAATAGTAAGGAGGTGGAGTGAAAGGAGGTGGCATTTAATGCTTTGTGATGACACAAAAGTTGTTGGTGTGAAATGGATGGTAGATGATGGTTTTTTAGGTTTGAATGGTGATTGATGAGGGGTTATTTGCTAGAATGGAAACTTAAGGGTGTGATTATAGGATATCATAACCTAAATGACCAAAGCATGAACCAACATCAATTGTCTTTAAGATCCCATTTTGCCCTAAACCTTGAAATCCTATAAATAGGAGGCTTAAACTTCATTTGGCATTCTTTAAGCAATTCACCAACACTTGAGTTTATACACTTTGAGAGAGAAAAGAGAGAATTTTGAAATTTCCAAAGAAAAAGAAGAAGAAAACTAGAACATCACTAGGTAATGAAACTTGAACATTTAATCTTCATCTCTTCAATTTGATTTTTGATAGAGAAGTGATTATTGGTGGAACATGTCTCATAAGGAGTAATAAGGATGGCTAGGAATAATACATTTTTTTGTCACTGTACTAATGTCCGATTTTCATTGTGGTTACCGAAACTTTTTTTTGTTACAATCGAATAATTGTACTCTCAAAAATTACAAAATGGTCATTACTTAATATTTCCGTCCGAAAAAACGAACGGAATGCTAACTATGCAAATTGGCTTCTCTTTTTTGCTTACGTGGAGCACAACTTTGCCATATCACTTCTCTTCTTTGTTATCTTTAAACAAAGTGGAGTAGTAAAATTTATTATCTTTAAATAATAATAATAATAATAATTTCAAAATAATAGTATTAGTAATAATAATAATTTTGAAATAATAATAATAAAAATATTAATAATAATAATAATAATAATAATAATTTCAATATAATAATAATAACAATAACAATAATAAATTTTAAAAATTTAAAAAAAAGATTATATAAATTATAAAAATATATATTTTTAAATGAAGCTGATGTGTATTTGAAAAATAATATTTTTATGATTTTATTAATTTAAATTATTTTAGCAAGGGTAAATTTGATAAATTATTTTTTATTCTCCATTAAAATAAAAAAAACAAATTTCATACAAATGATGTGTATTCTCTACAGATTTGTATGAAATTTTTTTTTTTATTTTAATGGAGAATAAAAAATAATTTGTCAAATTTACCCTTGCTCAAATAATTTAAATTAATAAAATAATAAAAATATTTTTTTTTAAATACACATCAGCTTCATATAAAAATATTTTTATAATTTATATCATATTTTTTTAAAATTTTAAAATTTTTTAAAATTATTAGTATTATTAGTGTTATTATTATTATTTTGAAATTATTATTATTATTTGAAATTATTATTATTATGGTAAGATCCCAACTTATTATAAATAAAAGTGAATTTTCCTCTATTCATTATTCTAAATTAATAAGGTATTAATTTGATATAATGCTTTGGATATGGGTGAAATGTGAAAATTTTACAAAATAAGCAAGTGGTTATAAAATATTCATTTTGTCGGGAAATATTCGTTTGGTCGTGGAATATTCTTTCTGTCGGGGAATATTCGTACGACGGCGCAGCCATTTGTGGGCCCCATAACGGATAACGATCGGATGAAGAAAACGACAAATTTGAGTTTTTACAAATAACGGCGTAGTTGTTACTGTTAATACTATTGGAATACCCGGTAGTTAAAATACAGTAAGACGCGTAGTTGCATAATAGCACACGGTATTGCACAGTATAGTTAAATTATTGATTCGTACGTAAGAAGGAACTACTTAATAATTGTTATAGTAGTTACTGTTCAATATTTTATTTTATTGATTCAATAATTGCTGCATTGATATTTTATATTATTATTGTTTCAATCATTGTTGCTGTATAGTATTTTCCATTATCAGATCAATAATTCATATTATTTGAATAATATTATTAAATAGCATTATTGGCAATGTCTAGAAAGTTCTGTCTAAGGAGAGGTTTGGTCATCTAATTGCGCGCTAGTAAGGAAAAATCCTTATTAGAAAGCCCCCTCTTTCCTGGGAACGGTCTGGTTGTCATAATTGTGATTTTGTAATATTATTTGTGAATAATTAATTATTGATTTATATGATAAGGAAATATTTATTTTATGTGGATATAAATGATGGATATATTTATTTTTATGTGGATAAAAATGAAAGAATTAATGCTGAGGTGTTTTATCAGTATTTTGTCGGTGTGGAGGTGTTAAAAATCAGCCGTTTGTGAATTTCGGATATTTTCGGTTTGGAATTTGGAAAAATTTAAACTTTCAAAGTTGTAGAGAATTAAATTTCGTATGAAAAGAACATGAGATTCAAATTTTTCTGATAAAAGAGCTATTTTCTATAAATTACTGAAGTTTCGGAAAATAAAATAATTTTTATTAAATTATAGGTGGGACCCACTTTTATTTTTCAAGCATGTGGGCTGCTATTATTTTTTAGATTTGGCTGGCTTGGTTGGTGAAGGTGTGCGTAGGAAGTTTGAAAAGAAATAATATTATTATATTATTTTAGTCTCTTATGGCGTTCTAACATTTTCCTATAAATAGACGCTTAGGTTATAATTGAAAATCACACCAGAAACAAGTTTTCTTTCTCTCTATATTGTCGAGCGTATTTTAGTAAGTATTTATATACTTTGAGAGTTGTTGTTCGGTACAAGTTTCCTTCGACTTTCTATCCGATATTCTGATTAAAAGTACCGTTATTTTGAGGTATGAGATATTATTTTCTTCTTAAATGATATTATTTTCTTCAATATCATTATGCTGAAATATTGATATGAGTCTTTTATCAAATTTGAATTTTTTTGTGTCGGGGTTACTATTCACGTATACGGCATTATTCACGAATACGACACTATTCACCGAAAAATAAAATTTTTCCTTTTTGTCCAAGATGTCTATTATGGTTACTATATTTGATTGTATCCATGTTTTGATCTTTATTTTTGAATTCTGCTTCACAATTGATTATTATGAAGTATTATTGATCTTGGATAAACTGTTATACGAATCCCTACTATTTGTCCTTCTGTCTCACTGGGTTCATTTTCTTTAAGATATTTTTCATCATCCTCAGTCCTAAATGATGATATTACTGAATATCTTTAGGCTGTAGTGCAAAGATGAATGATTAACTGATGAATATCTTTGGCCTGTAGTGCAAAGATGAACAGGTGTTGAGATGAACATGACCGACTGGTGATATAAATGAATATCTTTGGCCTGTAGTACAAAGATGAATATTTGATTAAAGATGGTTATTGATTGTTGTTACAGGGATAAAATATTGATGATGAACTTTTAAATCTTAGAAGATAGTAGAACTCATTCTCTACTTGACTCTTCTAATAGTTTGCTGTTTTCGCTGCAGTTGTTGATCTAAAATTTATTGTCTATTATATTTTATCAGATTTTTTTTCTGTTGAAAACTAATGATAATTTGTTGTATATTATCTTAGTCATAATATTCTTTACTGGGCTAGTTGAGCTCACCCTTTTTTTTTGTTCCATTTTTCTTCTCAGGAGGTGAGAATATAACAGGATCTAGTCGGGGTATGGAGTGATGGTTCTAGAAAGATGTTTTAGCAGTCCTCACTATTTCTATAAAATAGTGTTTGAATAATTATAATGAGGACTTATTTGAGTGTGAATATTTTCTAGAAGACAATAATTGTATTTAAACTCACAGTATGTGTTGTCATATTTTGCACGACAATTATATTATTGAAATTGTAGTTTGCTTTCTGTACCATATATTTGGCGACTCAGAATGGGTTGGATGGAATGGACCTATTTTGGGGTCGTCACAGTTGGTATCAGAGCTTAGGGATATGGTCTCTGGCGGAGATCGGGGAATAGAACTAGGAGGGGAGAGGCGAGTAAATCCTTCGCTAGTGTGTTCTACCTAAGCTTATTTGTTGGTTGGTCATAATATAGGGATATTATGTGATATGTTAATTTGTTTAATTAACCTTTGTTTTATGACAGTATTTGAGAATGGCAGCCGAAAACGTTAACAATGAAGTATATGAGACTGTGGAACAACCTTTAGTCACAAATCAGGAGAACGTGCAACAGGAAGGCAATATTTCTCCTGTAAACAACGTTACCGAGCAAACAATGAATGATGGAATGTTTAGGAGCTTTTTGCAATTCATTCAAAATCAGACGAGGGAGACTTGTGCACAAAATACGGGTGGAAATGCTAGCAATGCGCGGCTTGTCACAGCCAAGCAGTTCAAAGAATTGGGACCACCAGAATTTAAGGGAAAGCCGGATCCGATCATGGCGTAAACGTGGATCAAGCAAATTACCAAGATATTCGATGTCTTGGGATGCACGGAGGAACAGAAGGTTCCATTCGCCACCTTTATGTTCCGCGGTGAGGCAGACTACTGGTGGGTGTCTGTGAAGCGTACCCAGCCTGACGCACTCAACATGTCTTGGGAAACATTTCAGAAACTGTTTAATGACAAGTACTTTCCTGAAAGTATTCATCATATGATGGAGGTAGAGTTTATCAGACTGGAACAAAATAACATGACGGTGTCCTAGTACGAGGCGAAGTTCACTGAGTTATCCAAGTTTGCACCTCATTTGGTAGAGAATGAGGAACGAATGACAAGGATGTTTCTGAGAGGTCTAAAACCCAACATTCGTCAATACCTTATCTCTCATAAATTTTCTCTGTATTCAGATGTTGTCAACAGGGCTCAATTATTAGAACGAGATAGTGAGTATGTTCAGCCAAGGGACCACAACCAAGGTCATACCGGTGACAGTAGTCATCAGAGCGATGATAACCAACGAGGAGGGAAAAATACGAATAAAGGCGGTAACCACTCGGGTGGTCATCGTGGCCATGATAATAGGAGAGGCGAGTCAAGTGGAAGTTTCAGAAAGAAGAGATTCAACAATGACGGAATGACATCAGCAGCAACACCAGCACCAATAACAAATTCTAAGGGAGGAGAACGACCGCCAGTTAGATGTTACAAATGTGGGAAAGAGGGACATATCAGCCCAAACTGTCCACAGCAATCCAAGGTATGTTACAACTGTGGAAAGGAAGGCCACATAGCTCGAGATTGTTCTGTAGCAAAATCAAGTTCAACGGGAATGGTGGCTCCAAGGGCTGTCCCGGATAAGTCGAAATAAACGATTCCTGAAAGAGCGTTTGTCGTGACTGGCCAAAACGTGAGGAACCCGAATGAGGTGATCACGGGTAAGCTAATCTTGAACTCTTACGAAGTTTATACCTTACTAGATACCGGTTTTACCCATTCTTTTATCTCTCCTGCGTGTGCTCAACGTTTAAACTTGACTCCAGAGAAATTGGACTTTGACTTATCTGTTGAAACTCCGTTGGGTGAAACTTTCGTTACATCTACAGTTTATAAATCTTGCATGATCCAAGTTGGCACTATCACATTACCTATTGATCTTATCTCTTTAAAGATACTTGCTTTTGATGTGATTTTAAGAATTGATTGGTTAACCATTCATCATGCTAAAATTGATTATTTTTGTAAGGTTGTTAGTTTTCATATTCCTAACCAACCTGTCATACGAATTCAAACTACTAAACCACTAAAATCAGTCACTGTCATATCAAGCCACAAAGCTATTCGTTTATTGAAAAAACGGATGTCAAGCTTTCTTAGCCCATGTTATGGATTTGAACAAAGACAAGTCAGATTTGAATAATATTTCTGTTGTTAGAGAATTTTCCGATGTATTTCCTGAAGAACTTCCCGGTCTACCCCCAGAACATGATGTTGAATTCTTTATTGACCTTGAACCGGGTATAAAATCTATTTCTAAAACCCCATATCGAATGGCTCCTATTGAACTTCAGGAGTTAAAAGTCCAACTACAGGAGTTATTAGACATCGGTTTCATTCGTCCGAGTACATCTCCTTGGGGTGCTCCTGTTTTATTCGTAAAGAAGAAAGACGGGAGTATGCGACTTTGTATTGACTACCGAGAATTGAACCATGTCACCATCAAGAACAGGTATCCGTTACCTCGCATTGATGACCTGTTCGACCAGTTGCAAGGAGCACAATTCTTTTCAAAGATCGACCTTTGTTCTGGATATCATCAGCTGAAGATTAAAACTGAGGATATTCTAAAGACTGCCTTCAGAACTCGGTACGGGCATTATAAATTCTAAGTCATATCTTTTGGATTGACTAATGCTCCAGCTGCTTTCAT
This sequence comes from Panax notoginseng, assembly GCA_016801055.1. Classification (NCBI taxonomy): domain Eukaryota; kingdom Viridiplantae; phylum Streptophyta; class Magnoliopsida; order Apiales; family Araliaceae; genus Panax; species Panax notoginseng. The sequence goes on along the minus strand of CM029015.1, from coordinate 21,431,731 downwards.
GGATATGATGAATCGTGTATTCAAGGAATATTTGGATCAATTCGTTGTTGTCTTTATTGATGACATCCTCATCTATTCCAAAAGCCGTGAAGATCATGAGCGCCATTTGAAGCTGATACTTGAAAGGCTTCGTGAAAACAAGCTTTATGCCAAGCTGAAGAAATGCGAGTTCTGGCTTGAGGAAGTAGCGTTCCTTGGGCATGTGGTGTCAAAACATGGAGTATCTGTTGACCCGGCGAAGATTGAAGCAATACAAAGTTGGGAGCAACCGAAGTCGGTGACCGAAGTACGCAGCTTTTTGGGCTTAGCTGGTTATTATCGGAGATTCGTGGAAGGATTTTCTCGAATCGCTACTTCGTTAACTCAGCTGACTCGGAAAGATACAAAATTCGTATGGAGCGAGGAATGCGAGAAGAGTTTTCAAGAGCTCAAAAGGAGACTCATTTCGGCACCTGTTCTGGCAATACCATCTGGTACGGATGGATTTGTTATCTACAGCGATGCTTCAGGCAAAGGGTTAGGATGTGTTCTCATGCAACATGAGAAAGTTATAGCCTATGCCTCGCGACAACTCAAAGAATATGAGAGGAATTATCCTACTCATGATCTGGAGTTGGCAGCAGCCGTATTCACGTTGAAAATTTAGAGACACTACTTGTATGGGGAGAAAGTGGAGATTTATACGGACCATAAAAGCCTCAAATATTTATTCACCCAAAAAGAACTCAACATGCGGCAACGACGTTGGCTTGAACAATTGAAAGATTACGATCACACTATTCAATATCATCTTGGAAAAGCGAACGTAGTAGCTGGCGCATTGAGTAGAAGATCATATGCGAGTACGAGTGCGATATTGTCAATACAAAGGGCCATTCTGTATGACTTGCAAAGGATGGAGGTAGAATTAAAGACTCCAGGGATCCACATGATGATGGCGAATATACGAGTAGAACTGACTTTAATCGATAAAGTTAAAGCTGCTTAAGCTACGGACCTGGGGCTGATACGTATGAAGAAGAAAGTGCAAGAAGGAGCTATTCCAGAAGCGAGAATCGATGAAGAAGGAATACTTAAATTCAACTCCAGACTTTGTGTTCCTAACGATTCTGACTTGAAGCATAGAATCATTATGGAGGCACACAACACCCCGTTTGCAATTCATCCTGGGAGTACCAAAATGTATCACGATCTTCGACATACATTTTAGTGGAGCAATATGAAAAGAGAGATCGCAGAGTTTATCTCGAGGTGTTTAACTTGTCAATGTGTAAAAGCGGAGTATCAAGTACCAAAGGGTCTATTATAACCACTTGAGATTCTGAAATGGAAGTGGGAACACATTACTATGGATTTTGTTACTGGTCTTTCCAAAGTTTCTCAAGGCATAGATGCGATTTGGGTTATTGTTGATTGATTAACCAAGTCTGCCCATTTCTTGCCGATACGTGAGACTTATTCCCTTGAACGTCTTGCTCGTATGTACGTGAATGAGATTGTGAGATTGCATGGCATGCCAGTATCCATAGTTTCGGATCGTGACCCAAGATTCACCTCATGATTTTGGGTTAGCTTGCAGAAAGCTATGGGCAAGGATTTACGATTTAGTTCAGCATACCATCCTCAAACGGACGGACAATCAGAGAGGACTATTCAAACTCTTGAAGATCAATTAAGACTCTGTGTCCTAGATTTCAAAGGGAGTTGGGATAAGTACCTACCATTGGTGGAATTCTCCTACAATAACAGTTATCAAGCAAGTATAGGCATAGCTCCATTCGAGGCGTTATATGGAAGAAAATGTCGCTCTCCAGTAAGATAGGACGATGTGGGAGAAGCAACGTTGTTGGGACCAGAATTAGTACGCATGACTACAGAAAAGATCTAAATGATTCGACAACGTATTAAAAGCTAACAAAATCGACAAAAGAGTTATGCTGATCTTCATAGAATGGAAGTAGAGTTTAATATTGGAGATCATGTACTGTTACGTGTTGCTCCATGGAAGAGAGCTACAAGATTTAGAAAGAGAGGAAAGCTCAATCCAAGATTTGTTGGTCCATTTGAGATTCTTGACCGAATAGGAAATGTGGCCTATAGACTCGCATTACCTCCAAGTATGTCTCGTGTTCATAATATTTTTCACATATCCATACTTCATAAATATGTGAAAGACCCAAACCATATTATTGCGTTAGAACCATACGAGATAGCCGAAGATTTAACGTACGAAGAGGTACCTGTTAAGATCTTGGATAGGAAAGAGCATGTCCTACGCACCAAGGTTATACCACAAGTTAAGGTTTTGTGGAGGAACCATGCTATTGAAGAAATGACCTGGGAGTCGGAATCGGAAATGAAAGCAAGGTACCCTCACTTGTTCGAAATATCAGGTACGTACGTCAATTTCAAGGACGAAATTTTATAAGGAGGGGAGATTGTAAGACCCCAACTTATTATAAATAAAAGTGAATTTTCCTCTATTCATTATTATAAATTAATAAGGTATTAATTTGATATAATGTTTTGGATATGGGTGAAATGTGAAAATTTTGCAAAATAAGCAAGTGGTTATAAAATATTCATTTTTTCGGGGAATATTCGTTTGGTCGTGGAATATTCTTTCTGTCGGGGAATATTCGTACGACGGCGCAGCCATTTGTCGGCTCCATAACGGATAACGGTCGGATGAAGAAAATGACAAATTTAAGTTTTTACAAATAACGGCGTAGTTGTTACCGTTAACACTGTTGGAATACCCGGTGGTTAAAATACAGTAATATGCGTAGTTGCATAGTAGCACACGGTATTGTACCGTATAGTTGAATTATTGATTCGTACGTAAATAATTGTTACAGTAGTTACTGTTCAATATTTTATTTTATTGATTCAAAAATTGCTGCGTTGATATTTTATATTATTGTTATTTTAATAATTATTGTTGTACAGTATTTTTCATTATCAGATCAATAATTCATATTATTTGAATAATATTATTAGATAGCATTATTGGCAATGTCTAGAAAGTTCTGTCTAAGGAGAGGTTTGGTCATCTAATTGCGCGCCAGTAAGGAGAAATCCTTATTGGAAAGCCTCCTCTTTCCTGAGAACGGACTGGTTGTCATAATTGTGATTCTGTAATATTATTTGTGAATAATTAATTATTGATTTATATGATAAGAAAATATTTATTTTATGTGGATATAAATAATGGATATATTTATTTTTATGTGGATAAAAATGAAAGAATTAATGCTGAGGTGTTTTATCAGTATTTTGTCGGTGTAGAGGTGTTAAAAATCATCCGTTTGTGAATTTCAGATATTTTCGGTTTGGAATTTGGAAAAACTTAAACTTTCAAAGTTGTAGAGAATTAAATTTCCTATGAAAAGAACATGAGATTCGAATTTTTCTGATAAAAGAGCTATTTTCTATGAATTACTGAAGTTTCAGAAAATAAAATAATTTTTATTAAATTATGGGTGGGACCCACTTTTATTTTTCAAGCATGTGGGCTGCTATTATTTTTCAGATTTGGCTGGCTTGGTTGGTGAAGGTGTGCGTAGGAAGTTTGAAAAGAAATAATATTATTATATTATTTTAGTCTCCTATGCCGTTCTAATATTTTCCTATAAATAGACGCTTAGGTTAGAATTGAAAATCACACCAGAAATAAGTTTTCTTTCTCTTTATATTGTCGAGCGTATTTTAGTAAGTATTTATATACTTTGAGAGTTGATGTTCGGTACAAATTTCCTTCGGCTTTCTATCCGATATTCCGATCAAAAGTACCGTTATTTTTAGGTATGAGATATTATTTTCTTCTTAAATGATATTATTTTCTTCAATATCATTATGCTGAAATATTGATATGAGTCTTTTATCAAATTTAAAACTTTTTGTGTCGGGGTTACTATTCACGTATACAATACTATTCACGTATACGACACTATTCACGAATACGGCACTATTCACCGAAAAATAAAATTTTTTCTTTTTGTCCAAGATGTCTATTATGATTACTATCTTTGATTGTATCCCTATTTTGATATTTATTTTTGAATTCTGCTTCACAATTGATTATTATGAAGTATTATTGATCTTGGATAAACTGTTATACAAATCCCTACTATTTGTCCTTCTGTCTCACTGGATTCGTTTTCTTTAAGATATTTTTCATCATCCTCAGTCCTAAATGATGATATTACTGAATATCTTTGGCCTGTAGTTCAAAGATGAATGATTTACTGATGAATATCTTTGGCCCGTAGTGTAAAGATGAACAGGTGTTGAGATGAACATGACCGACTGATGATATAAATGAATATCTTTGGCCTGTAGTGCAAAGATGAATATTTGATTAAAGATGGTTATTGATTGTTATTACAGGGATAAAATATTGATGATGGACTTTTAAATCTTAGAAGATAGTAGAACTCATTCTCTACTTGACTCTTCTAATGGTTTGCTGTTTCCGCTGCAGTTGTTGATCTAAAATTCGTTGTCTATTATATTTTATCAGATTTTTCCCTGTTGAAAACTAATGATAATTTGTTGTATATTATCTTAGTCATAATATTCTTTACTGGGCTAGTTGAGCTCACCCTTTTCTTTTTTGTTCCATTTTTCTTCTCAAGAGGTGAGAACATAACATGATCTAGTCGGGGTATGGAGTGATGGTTCTAGAAAGATGTTTTAGCAGTCCTCATTATTTCTGTAAAATAGTGTTTGAATAATTGTAATAAAGACTTATTTGAGTGTGGATATTGTCTAGAAGACAATAATTATATTTAAACTCACAGTATGTGTTATCGTATTTTGCACGACAATTATATTATTGAAGTTATAGTTTGCTTTCTGTACCATGTATTTGGCGACTCAGAATGGGTTGGATAGAATGGACCTATTTTGGGGTCGTCACAATTATTATTTAAAGATAATAAATTTTACTAGTCCACTTTGTTTAAAGATAATAAAGAAGAGAAGTGATATGGCAAAGCTGTGCTCCACGTAAGCAAAAAAGAGAGGATGTTGACCTAGTCATCTTTTATCCTTATGTTTTGATGATGAATTATTCGTATGCTAAATTGTTTTATGGCATTTCAGGTATCTAATGATAAGGAATATTCAAGTGGGTGAAGAATTTCTTTTTTTAGGAAAACCAAATGTAAGGTCAATTGCATAATAATTGATTTTCATTTGAAGGCTCTAGGACATATCATTTGCATTTTATTATATTTCTTAAATGAAAAATGTTTTAAAGTTTTGAAAAAGGATTTTTCTAAATACTTTAAAAAAATATGTTATCAAGAATAAAGATTTTTTAAATACATTATTTTATAGAAAGTTACTTGATATATGTACACATGCATTGGTATTGGTGGATTATATTAAGAATTCAGTAGAGAGCATCCACGTGGACATATATGTGTATTTTGCATGCTTAGAAAATCTAATGGACATACGTGTAAAATGTTGAGTATATGTATAAGTGTTTCACTTGTGCATGCCAGCTATACACCTTTGGAATATGATATGTGCACGGTTTTACAAGATAATGATTATAGAGTCTTGGGACTCTAATGCCTTGAATTTTGGAAGTCTAAAAAGTTAAATGTCTCACGTCAGTCTCCTTTTTGACGTCACACGCCACTTGATATATATATATATATATATATAGAGAGAGAGAGAGAGAGAGATAAAGTCAAAGTTGTTTTTTGAAAATGGGTTATCTGTTAAAGAGTTGTTTATATTTATCTCAATTACTAAAACAGAAGCTTGATTTGTTATTTGGATAAATATTACCTTTGTTGTTGGATTTATATATCGTTTGAATATTTGAACATATCAGAACATATCTTTATATAACGGTAATAAATTGAGCTATATAAATCAAGTTTATTGTTTGGAATATTTACAACTCACGAATTTTATATTGCACTAATTACTGATATATCAAGCAATTTTATTCTATTGGTGCAAACCATTGAGCAGCTAAGCAATTAAATTTCTGATATCCTTGAGCTGGTATTTGGTAAGAAATTAATTGTTTATCTTTTTGTGCTAATTGATCATTGCATATAGTTGAGCCTTTAATTGTTAAATTGATTATTCTTGCATTGATCATAAACCTCTATATTTGTATTGAATTTTCTGTTTTAGGCTAAGTGTAGTCTAAATGTGTTAATCCTAGTAGATTAGAGAAAAGGTTTACAAACAGGTTCAAGGAAGCAAAGGTGCTTGAAGAGTGCATAGGAGCACAAGGAGCAAGAGTGCTCAAGAGAAATTAATTATTAATTAAGAATCTGGTTTGTAATCGGTGTTTATTTATAAAGATATAAATAAAGTGAGTCTCCAATACTAGTTGATATTGGACATGGACTAAGCTATTATTATAAAGGGTAATAGCTGAACCACGTAGAAATCTTGGTGTTGATTTTACTGCTTGCTTTACTTTAAATTACTCACGTAAGTTATTTAATTATCTTAATAATTAAAATTTGAATATTTGCATTATATTAAGATAATTCTTTAACACCAAGTATTTTATTTAAGTTATAAATTCTGCAGGATATTTTTTCAATTCAATAGACTATATTAATTCAGCAAACTGAATTAATCAATATAGTAGCTTGAATTTAATAGCTTGATCTAAAGTTAAAAAATTGGTCATAGATTGCTCCCACACTTATTCAACCCCCCTTTCTAAGTGTGTCTAATTAAATTTCATTTAGTATCAGAGCTTGGCTCTACTTATCTTGGTCTTAAAGGTGACTTGTAGGGAAAGATTCTGACATGGCACAGTTCGGAAACAACAATCAAGAAGGTCAATCAACCAATAGACCTCCTTTGCTGTTTGGAACAGAGAATTACAACTTCTGGAAATTCTGAATGAGGATCTATCTTAAAAGAGATCCTTGGGAATGGTGGGTCGTAGAGAACGGACCAGGTGTTCCACGAAGAGATGATGGGACACCAAAGATTCTGTTAGAAATGGATTCAACCGAAATCTACATGGTCTCATATGATTCAAAGGCTATGAACACACTTCTCAGCGGCATGGTACAATCCGAGATAGATAAAGTCTCCTCATGCAACACTGCCAAAGAGATGTGGGATACTTTAGTGGTAAGTCATGAAGGTACTTCCAAAGTACGAGAAGTCAAGCTAAGCATGCTTATGCACGATTATGAAATGTTCAAGCTCAAAAAAGATGAAACCATCAAGCTAGCTCAAGCAAGATTTCTAGTCCTTATAAACTCCTTGAAATTGCTGGACAAGACTATTCCTCAAAGTGAGATCAACCGTAAGTTGCTTCGGGCTATGCCCAAAAGGTTTGCTTCTAAAATCACTACTCTTCAAGATTCTGCTACTATTTCTTCCATGGATACTTTAACTTTGTTTGGTGAATTAGAAGAATATGAACATTAGTTAAAGAGATATGATGATGAGAAGGAAACTCCTCGAAGAAAGGTTTTGGCTCTTACTGTAGATAATGAGGAGGAGCTGGATGATAACTCCGATGAAGAAATAGCAATGATATCAAGGAAACTCAAGGGGTTACTACAAAGGAAAAACATGAGAAGAAACACTTTCAATTCAAATAAATTCAAAGGAAAGCAAACTGAAGAGACGTGCTTCGAATGTGGACGTCCTGGTCACTTCATGAAAGACTGTTTTCAATTAAAGAATAAAGGGAAGACAAACTTCAAAGACAACAAGAGGAACAAAGCCTTTATTACTTGGAGTGATGAAGAATCCGAAGTAGAGATCGATGCTAAAGATGAGATAGCACAAGTATGCTTCGTGGGAATTGAAGGTGAATCTAATCAGGTATCTCTTAATGAACTAAACTCTTTAGAACAAGAAAATAAGAAATTAAGAGAAAAGAATGCAAGCTTAAAAGGATTAGTTAATACACTAATGGATGAAGTAGATTCACTAATAGATGAAAAGAAAGAAATTGAAAAGGAATCTACATATAAAGAAGAAAAGGTTTTGATTGCAAAAACTGATTATTTAGACAATTATAATAAAATACTTTTCAATAAGGTAAAATTCTTAAATAATGAAGTCCAAAAATTGACTAATGAGTTAAAAATGAGAGATGTTTGTATTGATGCATTTAGCGATAAATCTCCTATTAAAACGTTTCCTAATAATGAACTTCAAAAAGAAATAGACTCACTAAAATCATCTCTTGCTAAATTTGTTCAAGGTGAAGAAAATCTAAATGTCATATTAGGTAAACAAAGACCTAGTTTTGAAAGACAGGGAATTGGTTTTAATTCTATGCATAAAAAGAGTAATATGAAAATGTTAAACTCAAAATCATGTTTTAGTTTAAATTATTGCTCTCTTTTCACAACTTGTAAACATTGTGATATTAAAGGTCATTTAGATATAAATTGTTTTAAGAAACGAAATAAGGTTAAAAAGGTATGGATTAAAAAGAGTGATTTACTTGCTACTAACATAAATAGATCCAAAAAGATATGGGTACCAAAAGGATGAATTATATCTTCTTGACAGGTATGTTTAAAGGCAAGAGTTCCATCTCAAAAATGGATCCTTGATAGCGGATGTTCTCGTCACATGACAGGTGATAAATCAAAGTTCATGGAACTAGATATCAAGAAAAAGAATGGAATGGTCACGTTTGGAGATAATAGAACCTGCGAAATAATCGGAAAAGGTAAAGTTGGTAATGGCAAGGTAAGTATAAATAATGTTCACCTTGTTAACGGTCTTGAATTTAATTTAATAAGTATAAGTCAATTAATGGATAACGGCCATCAGGTTAATTTTGAAAAAGATAAATGCAGAATATTTCATGGTACTAACAATACTACTCTAGTTACACAAAGAGAAGAAAATATATATACTATTTATTTTGAGCAACAAGATGAAGAACTATGTCTTACTTCAGTACAAGATGAAGCTTATTTATGGCATAAGAGGATGGGACATGTTCATATGGATCTAATCAAAAAGTTATCTACAAAGAATCTTGTAAACGGACTGCCAAAAATAAGGTTTGAAAAGAAAGGAATATGCATTCATTGTCAACTGGGAAAACAAGTAAGAACTTCTTTCACTGCAAAGAATATGGTATCAACTTCCTCTCCTTTACAATTACTTCATCTTGATTTATTTGGACCAGAAAGACATTCTAGTATTAATGGTAAATTTTATGCATTTGTAATAGTTGATGATTTTTCTAGATACACATGGGTATTATTTTTGAGAACTAAGGATGAAGCATTTAACGAGTTTGAAAGATTAATAAGGAATCTTGAAACAAAATATAGCTACAAACTCATTAGAATTAGAAGTGACCATGGCATTGAATTTCAAAAAGATTTTATAACCTTTTGTGATCAAAGAGGTATTAGCCATGAATTCTCAGCACCAAGGACTCCTCAACAAAACAGGGTGGTGGAAAGGAAAAATAGGACTCTACAAGAGACAGCTAGAACTCTATTACAAGAAAGTAAGCTTCCAAAGAAATATTGGGTTGAAGCAGTAAGTACATCTTGTTATGTTTTAAATAGAGTACTTATTCGTCCTATTATTTTGAAAACACTATATGAGCTTTTAAATAATAAAATTCCCAACATAAGTTATTTCAAAATATTTGGTTCTAAATGTTTTATTTTAAATACAAGTGACAATTTGGGAAAATTTGATGCTAAGTCATATGAAGGAATATTTATTGGTTATTCTCAAAATAGTAAGGCTTATCGCATTTTCAATATTAAAAAGTCATGTGTAGAAGAATCTGTTTATATCACTTTCAATGAGACTAACAATGATCTTCCAAAGGAAAGTGAAGATGATGCAGAAAATTTGGAGATAGTCAACATTTCAGCAAACCAAAACGAACAAACTAGGAGACCGAATGAACAGTTTCAGCAAACTGAAATAGATGACCAGCATGAACGTGAACCTAAAAATTTGCAAGATGCTGAAGATGTGTCTAATGATCAAGAGGAAGTTATGCATAATATCCAAATGCCAAGAACAGCTAGATACATCAAGAATCATCCTCCAGAAAATATCATTGGAGATATCAATAAAGGTATAACCACACGAAGAAGTTTACAAAATTATTGTGCATTCTCTGCATTTTTGTCACAGGTTGAGCCAAAGAATGCAGTTCTTAATGAGAACTGGCTATTGGCAATGCAAGAAGAACTTCAACAATTTGAGAGATGCCAAGTGTGGGAACTTATGTCTCCTCCAAAAGATGTTTCCATCATTGGTACTAAATGGGTCTTCAAGAACAAGCTTGATGAGCACGGGACAATCATTCGTAACAAAGCAAGGTTGGTAGCACAATGATACAACCAACAGGAGGGGATCGACTATGAATAAACTTATGCACCAGTAGCAAGGCTAGAATCAATCCGTATTCTGTTAGCTTTTGCTTGCTACAAAAAGTTTAAGCTTCATCAAATAGATGTAAAAAGTGCGTTCCTTAATGGATACATCAATGAAGAAGTGTATGTCAAACAGCCTCCTGGATTCGAGCACGAAAAGTATCCTAATTATGTGTACAAGCTAAAGAAAGCTCTTTATGGCTTGAAACAAGCTCCAAGGGCTTGGTATGAAAGGTTAAGTAAGTATCTCTTATCAAACGAATTTGTTAGAGGTAAAATAGATTCTACATTGTTTATTAAGAATAAAAATATATATATATATATATATATATATATATCATTATTGTTCAAATATATGTAGATGATATAATATTTGGTGCTACTAATGATTTTCTTTGTGAGTGGTTTTCCATGTGCATGCATAAAGAATTTGACATGAGCTTAATGGGAGAGCTTAATTACTTCTTGGGACTACAAATCAAGCAAACAAAGGAAGGGATTTATATCCATCAAACCAAATACACAAAAGAATTATTCAAAAGATTTGGTTTTGAAGGATCTAACTCAAAAGGTACACTGATGAGCACATTAATAAAGCTCACCACTGATGAGAAAGGTATTGATGTTGATATAACAAAATATCGAGGTATGATTGGATGCTTGCTATATTTAACTGCTTCTAGACCCGATATAGTGTATAATGTTTGTCTGTGTGCAAGATTTTAGGCTAAACCTAAAGAATCACACTTAAATGCTGTTAAAAGAATTTTGAAATATTTAAGTGGAACAATTAACTTTGGGTTATTTTATCCAATTTGCAATAACTTTGAACTTATAGGCTGTTCAGATGCTGACTATGCAGGATGTCAAATCGATAGAAAAAGTACGAGTGGTGCTTGTACTTTCTTGGGATAAAGTCTCGTGTCATGGCATAGTAAAAAGCAAACCTCAGTGGCTCTTTCAACCACTGAAGGGGAATACCTAGCTGCAGGAAATTGCTGTTCTCAGATTTTATGGATGAGACAAACCCTATGTGATTTTGACATATTATGTGATTGTGTGCTTATCTATTGTGATAATTCTAGTGCGATAGATATATCTAAAAATCATGTGTTATACTCACGTACAAAACACATTGAAGTGAGACATCATTTTTTACGTGATAATGTGTCAAAAGGTTTTATTAAATTAATTTTTGTTCCTACTGAAAATCAAATTGCAGATATTTTTACAAAACCATTAAGTGAAGATAGATTTTGCATGCTGCGAAGAGAACTTGGGATGTGTCTTGCATAATTTATTTTTAAATATGTGTTATCGTTATCTTATTATGCATGCTTATCTCATTAACTGATAAAATAAATAGGATAATTATGTTTTTTTTTTATTTTTCGGCTGCTCATTTATATCCTTAAATCACGGACACAATAATCAAGGAGTCTATCATAAGTTTTTTTAAAAAAACTAAAAAGACCGGATGGAAAAGGGATGCTCGGGAGATGTAAGTATGTATACGTACCTGCATTTATTCAGTTAATCTCATAATGTCGTCGGCTGAGGTTCTTCGAAGACGTAAGTGTGCAGGAGTGTACTTTGTACATGCATCCATTTTTTTTATATCTTTCTATATGTTCCTTTCCATTATCTATATTTTTCAAAATCTCTCTGACTTTGTTTCTTTCGTTATACGTTCATCTTCTCTACATTTATCCTTCAAACATCATGAGAACTCGAACGCAAAAGCGATCAATGCTGGATTCTGACGATGATCAGACAATAGTTCCTCCCCAATCGACTGCCTGATCATCTCGCAAGCAAAGGAAACTGAAGAAGGTTGTGTCATCAGAGACAGAGTACGTGGACTCTTCGTCTTCTAACGAGTCCACTTTCAATCCTTCTCTGCCGAAATCTTCTGGACCCTCTCGGCGACGTCAGCCAACAACTTCATCTTTTAAGCCGGAGGTTACACCCCCACCTATTTCGGTAAACCCTAACTTTTCATCTGATCTGCCTGACAACTACTTTCGCAGTAATGCGTATGAGGTGCGTTTTAAAACAGTCATTTTTCCAAAACAATTTGTCTATGAAAAGTCTGTTGATCATATCTGTTTTCAACAATATCCTTTGAGACCACTGTTTGAGTCTTGTGGTATTTCTTCTATGCTTTTTCCTCCATCTGTGGCATACCCTCGACTTGTCCAACAATTTTACACAAATCAAAAATGTCATGGTGATTTTTATACTACTTTTGTCAAAGAAAAATCGTTATATTTTACTGTCGTAGATTTTGGTAGTATTTTGAATATTCCATCTTCTGGTGTGTGTCCTTTTACAAAAAAAAAGAGCTGTTCATTTTCCATTTACTCCTATGGAACAGTTACAAATTTTAATGAACAACAATTTGTTGAATGATGTTTTTACTCCTAAGACAGTGGATGTCTCTCCTATTTCTTGTGTCCTCCATCATCTTGTTAGATACAATTTGTTGCCTCGTTTAGGTGGAGGAGCAGATTTTACCTATCAAGACTTGATAATTTTGCCATGATTTTAAGAGGTGTTTCTTTTAATTTGTCTTAAATGATGCTTCATCACATGACCACATGTTTGCGAAAAACCAAGACATGTTTTCCTTACAGTGCTACTCTCACTACTTTATTCAAACATTTTAAAGTTTCTTTTGAAAATGAAAATTCTGTTTCTATTACTGATTCCATCAGTATTGGGTCCCTGAAAATGTCGTGTATTCTGTTACTTGATGGTATGTTTGTTCGTGTTAATTCTGAGAATCCTGCTCATCCAATCTCAATTCCATCCTCTCATGTTCAGCCCTCCACTCAATCTTCTCCTGAAATCATTGATATGTTGAAATTGGTGCTTAGTAATCAAGAAAAATTGCAAGCTGAAATGTCTGGTCTTAACACTCGTATGACTCAGTTGGAAAAAGGCAAGTTGCCTTTTGGTGCTCCCGAGATTAACAAAATGTATAACAATCTTGAAGATGAGTTTATTGACTTACAGGCAGGTTTTGAACTGCAAACCTCTGCTTTGGCAGAGGTTATGCAGCGAAGGTTTAATCGGAATTCCTGTCAATTAAGTCAGGAGATCAAGTTTGTCAGTAATCAGGTTGGAGAATTGGCTGAGTTTATGTCTACACGTTTCAATGATGTGGGATCGAAGTTCCATGTGCAACGTAAACATTCTACAGTCACGGAATGGGTTCATTATAACTGGCTGGCTGAGTACATTGGCGAATTCCTTGACGTGCCCTTACCCCCTGGAACTTTCATTCCAAGAGCTCCTCAGTTTGCTACTGACTTTACTCCTGCGGAACGGATTCACCGTGCCCATCATCGTCCTTACTTCACCAAGAGGGATGAACAACGTGCAGCAGTGGTAGAACTCGAGTGATGGCTCTTTCCCTTTTTGGTTGATGACAAAGGGGGAGAATTTTGGGGGTTATTGGGTTTATTTTAAGATTGAAAAATTTTGAATTGGTTATTATGAGATTCCTGAAATGATATTGATGCATAAATTTAGGAGGAGCTATTTATATGATATGCATGAACATAGGGGGAGTTAATGGGTTGTCATCATCAAAAAGGGGGAGAATGTTGACCTAGTCATCTTTTATCCTTATGTTTTGATGATAAATTATTCGTATGCTAAATTATTTTATGGCATTTCAGGTATCTGATGATAAGGAATATTCAAGTGGGTGAATAATTTCTGTTTTTAGGAAAACCAAATGTAAGGTCAATTGCATAATAATTGATTTTCATTTAAAGGCTCTAGGACATATCATTTGCATTTTATTATATGTCTTAAATGAAAAATGTTTTAAAGTTTTGAAAAAGGATTTTTTCTAAATACTTAAAAAAAATATGTTATCAAGAACAAAGATTTTTTAAATACATTATTTTATAGAAAGTTACTTGATATATGTACACATGCATTGGTATTGGTGGATTATATTAAGAATTCAGTAGAGAGCATCCACGTGGACATATATGTGTATTTTGCATGCTTAGAAAATCTAATGGACATACGTGTAAAATGTTGAGTATATGTATAAGTGTTTCACTTGTGCATGCCAGCTATACACCTTTGGAATATGATATGTGCACAGTTTACAAGATAATCATAGAGTCTTGGGACTCTAATGCCTTGAATGTTGGAAGTCTAAAAAGTTAAATGTCTCACGTCAGTCTCCTTTTTGACGTCACACGCCACTTGATATATATATATAGAGATAAAGTCAAAGTTGTTTTTTGAAAGTGGGTTATCTGTTAAAGAGTTGTTTATATTTATCTCAATTACTAAAACAGAAGCTTGATTTGTTATTTGGATAAATATTACCTTTGTTGTTGGATTTATATACCGTTTGAATATTTGAACATATCAGAACATATCTTTATATAACGGTAATAAATTGAGCTATATAAATCAAGTTTATTGTTTGGAATATTTACAACTCACGAATTTTATATTGCACTAATTACTGATATATTAAGCAATTTTATTCTATTGGTGCAAACCGTTGAGCAGCTAAGCAATTAAATTTCTGATATCTTTGAGCTGGTATTTGGTAAGAAATTAATTGTTTATCTTTTTGTGCTAATTGATCATTGCATATAGTTGAGCTTTTAATGGTTAAATTGATTATTCTTGCATTGATCATAGACCTCTATATTTGTATTGAATTTTCTGTTTTAGACTAAGTGTAGTCTAAAGGTGTTAATCCTAGTGGATTAGAGAAAAAGTTTACAAATAGGTTCAAGGAAGCAAAGGTGCTTGAAGAGTGCATAGGTCCACAAGGAGCAAGAGTGCTCAAGAGAAATTAATTGTTAATTAAATTTTGTAAGAATTTGGTTTGTAATTAGTGTTTATTTATAAAGATATAAATAAAGTGAGTCTCCAATACTAGTTGGTATTGGACGTGGATTAGACTATTATTATAGAGGGTAATAGCTGAACCACGTAAAAAATCTTGTTGTTGATTTTACTGCTTGCTTTACTTTAAATTACTCACGTAAGTTATTTAATTATCTTAATAATTAAAATTTAAATATTTGCATTATATTAAGATAATTCTTTAACACCAAGTATTTTATTTAAGTTATAAATTCTGCAGGATATTCTGTCAATTCAGTAGACTATATTAATTCAGCAAACTGAATTAATCAATATAGTAGCTTGATCTAAAGTTTAAAAATTGGTCATAGATTGCTCCCACACTTATTCAACCCCACCCCTTCTAAGTGTGCCTAGTTAAATTTCAGAGGATAATTTGCATAGTCAGCATTCCGTCCGTTTTTTTGGACGAAAATCTTAAGTAATGACCATTTTATAATTTTTGAGAGTACAGTTATTCGATTGTAACAAAAAAAGTTTCGGACCCTAGTACAATGACCAAAAAATATATTATCCCAAGATGGCTATGAGTGGACTTTAAACATTAATAACCATGTATCAAGTGAAATCATAATCAAATGATTAAGAACATAATGAAGAGAATATGAAAACTTGACATATGTTGTTGATGGACAAATTTAAAATCATCGTGTATAAGATTAGATACTATATGCTTGTTTAGGATGATAGATGTTCGAATAATGGAATGAATCTATTTTGAACGAAATAAAAATCTCGTATAACGAAATTATGGCAAAATTTCGAAGAAAAGATGACAAACGTTGAAATTATAGTTAATTAAAATTTCGGAAGGGAAGTGAAATGTTAACAACGAACCTAGTTTAAATCCTCTCAATAGTTTTTATTGAAAGAGAGTTTTGAGTATTTTTTTGGTTTGTAGAGTATATTATTTGGAGTGCTACTCTATTATATGTTGTTATTATTGTATTCTGGGAGATAAGTGCTATCAACTCTGAATATCGTAAACAGAGTATAATTATTTTAAAGATATAGTACAAAATACTAACCTTGACAAATTTATTTTTACAATTTAAAGATAAATTTATATATATATATATATATATATATATATATATATATATATATATATATATATATATATATATATATATAATTTTCATTATGGTTTAGTAACAGCAACCACTGCTATTTGGTGTGTTATATCACTATGTGATGACATGTGCGTGTTACATGACTTAAAATACTAGTTTACCTTATTTGACTCATGTATTAAAATTATATAAATATTACTCCATCCGTTTTTAAATAAGTGTCGTTTAAGGTTTTTACATATGAATTAAGAAAGTCATTTAATACTATCATTTAATAGTTAAAATATGTGTAAAATTTCATTACTACCCCTTTATGGGAAGTTGAAAATTATTAATACTAAGAGTGATTATTTCTTGGGGTATGAGAGAAGGTAGGGGTGGTATAGGAAAGTAAATAATTTATTCTTCTAAAAAATTGTAAACGACAAATAAATTAAAACAAATTTTTTCTTCTAAAACGTCATTTATTTAGGAATGGAGGGAGTAATACTTATTGCTAATAGAGGATCAATTTCATTTCTTTTGAAATACGGGTTGATGTTGATTAATTTCACTTGTTTTGAAATACTTTCATGTGAAAAAAAAACATAGCGAAATAAAACATCTACATGTAAAAATATCAATTCTCTTTAAATCTCAAATTCAATTCTTTCGTCCATGAAAGATATTTAAGTATTCAAGGCATGTGTATACATATATATAATCTTGTTAATCCGGCCATATATATGAATCGGGTTTATGACTGCCAAATTAACTTAGCCCATTCTAAAATTGACGGGGTGGAGCCTAGGTTTAGTCCGTCCATAGGTAGACTCAAAACCACCCAAAAAAGCCCATGGGCCTTTTATTGACCAAGCCCGTACTATCAAATTTTAAAGTTAACTCTTGAACCAAAAATTGAAAATTAAAGTTTTAAATAACCATTTAACTATCAATCTATTCGGAAAATTTATTTATTTGTGATAAAGTATCTTGTCAGAATTATATTGCATATTCAGTAACTCAATACAGTTGCAAAAAATTCCAGCCTCCATATTTTCAGATATGGGGAGGGTCTCTGTTCTACACTAAAGAGATTCTCCTCTAAGTTTTTTCTTTACGTTTTTTCGTTTAATTCTAACCTCTGTTTGCTTATTTCTTCTGCTAGTTTGAGACCCTCATTTTACGGAGTTTTTTTTTCATTATCTCTCCGTGGTGAATGTTTGATTGACATTAATAAGAGAAGACATCAATTCAGACTTAGTGTAGGATTATCACGACGACTTCTTTTTCGTTACTAGCGTCGAAGAAATATGCAAATATGAATAATTTTTTTCTTTTTTTAGAAATATATATGTTTCTCGAGTTTCGAACTTTAATTTGGGACGAAATGAGATATCACATCGACTCTAATATTTTTGTAGTTAAATTTACTTGTTAATGAGAATTTACCCTATTCTTATTCTAGGGTTTTGTCAAAAATAATAATGCTACTATCACATAAAAAATAGTCACATAATGTTCACATACATACACATGCATATTGCGGGCTCCACATGTCAGGCGGGAACCCACATATACATGTGTATGTGTATGTGAGTATTATATGATATTTTTTATGTAATAGTAACATTGTTGTCAAAAAGAAAAGAAAAGAGAGAGTATCTAAGAAATGTTTTGTGATAGATTAGTATGACTGCTTAATTTAATACCATATTGCTTAAGTGAGCTGATAAATTTTAAAGGGCAAAATTATGTTTTTAACCACTAAAGTTGGCACGTTTTACTTAATACATCATTGAACTTTTAATTTTTTGAATTACATCACTGAACTAATTTTTATTTTACAATTAAGTCATTCCGTTAAAAAATATTGACAGACGTTAAATAATTGCTGACATGGCGCTGACTTGGCAAAAAAATAAAAAAATAATGCTGACGTGGCAAAAAAAACATAATACTCATTTTAAAGTTTTAAAAATAACAAAAACATAATAAAATAAAACAGATTTTTTTTAAAAATATATTTTTTAATAAAAAACCGATTTTTTTAATAAACATAATTTATTTAAAAAACATATTTTTTTTTAAAAAAATATAATTTTTTAAAAAAAACGTAACTTCTTTAAAAAAACATAATTCTTTTAAAAAAACAGATTTTTTTAAAAAAAACAGATTTTTAAAAAACATTATCTTTTTAAAAAAATAGATTTTTTTAAAAAAACATAAAATTTTTTAAAAACGTACTTTTTTTAAACAACGTACTTTTTTAAAAAAACATAATTTTTTTTTAAAAACGGAACTTTTTAAAAAAAACATTTTTTTTAAAAACAGATTTTTTTTTCAAAACGTATTTTTTTTAAAATACGTAAATTTATTAAAAAGCGTCATTTTTTTCAAAAAACAGATTTTTTTAAAAACATAAATTTTTTAAAAAAGCATAATGTTTTTTTAAAAAATTATGTTTTAAAAAATCTGTTTTTTTTTTAAAAATTACGTTTAAAATCCGTTTTTTTTAAAATCTTGTTTAAAAAAAACTGTTTTTTAAAAAAAAAAATCTAAAAATTATGTTTTTTTAAAAAATTGTGTTTTAAAAAAATCTGTTTTGTAAAAAAAATTATGTTTTTTTAAAAAAGTTCTGTTTTTTTAAAAACATTATGTTTTAAAAAAAAATATACATTTTTTTAAAAATTTACGTTTTTTAAAAAAAATTATGTTTTTGAAAAAAAGCTGTTTTTTTTATCAAGTTGATATTAAATTTGCTTTATTTTGTTATATTAATTTGATGCACAATTCATTTTAAGATTTAATATCATTCCTTTAACAAAGCACAATTCATAATTTTTTTTAAAAATCAGATTTTTTTTAAAAAACAGATTTTTAAAAAGCATAATTTTTTTAAAAAGCATAATTTTTTTAAAAAAACATAATTTTTACAAATTTTTTAAAAAAAAAACAGTTTTTTTTTAAAAAACAGATTTTTTAAAAAAACGGATTTTAAACGTAATTTTTTAAAAAAACAGATTTTTTAAATTTATGTAAAAATTATGCTTTTTTAAAAAAATTATGTTTTTTAAAAAAATTTGTTTTTTGAAAAAATGACGTTTTTAATAAATTTACGTATTTTAAAAAAATTACGTTTTGAATAAAAATCTGTTTTTTGAATTTTTTTTTGTTTTTTTAAAAAAGTTCCGTTTTTTTTAAAAAAATTATGTTTTTTTTAAAAATACGTTGTTTAAAAAAATTACGTTTTTAAACAATTTTATGTTTTTTTAAAAAAAAACTATGAATCGATGAAGAAGGAATACTTCGAGTCCACTCTAGACTCTGTGTTCCTAACAATTCTGATTTGAAGTACAAGATCATGATGGAAGCACACAATACACCATTTGCAATCCATCCTGGAAGTACCAAAATGTATCGTGATCTACGACATACATTTTGGTGGAATAATATGAAGAGAGAGATTGCAAAGTTTATCTCGAGGTGTTTAACTTGTCAACGTGTAAAGGCGGAACATCAAGTACCAAAGGGTCCATTGCAACCACTTGAGATTCCGAAATGGAAGTGAAAACACATTACCATGGATTTCGTTACGGGTCTTCCCACGGTTTCTCAAGGCATAAATGCTATTTGGGTTATTGTTGATAGATTAACCAAGTCTGCTCATTTCTTGCCGATACGGGAGACTTATTCCCTTGAACGTCTTGCTCGTATATACGTAGATGAGATTGTGAGACTGCATGGCATGCCAGTATCTATAGTTTCGGATCGTGACCCAAGATTCACTTCAAGATTTTGGGTTAGCTTGCAAAAAGCTATGGGCACAGATTTACGATTTAGTTCGGCATACCATCCTCAAACGGACGGACAATCAGAGAGGACTATTCAAACTCTTGAAGATCTATTAAGACTTTGTGTCCTAGATTTCAAAGGGAGTTGGGATAAGTACCTACCATTGGTGGAATTCTCTTACAATAACAGTTATCAGGCAAGTATAGGTGTGGCCCCATTTGAAGCATTATATGGACGAAAGTGTCGCTCTCCAGTATGCTGGGACGAGGTGGGTGAAGCAACATTGTTGGGACCAGAGTTAGTACGCATGACTACAGAGAAGATCCAAACGATTTGACAACGTATACAAACGGCACAGGATCGACAAAAGAGTTATGCGAATCTTCATCGGAAAGACGTGGAATTTGACATTGGGGATCATGTATTGTTGCGTGTGGCTCCATGGAAAGGAGTTACAAGATTTGAGAAGAGAGGAAAGCTCAATCCATGATTTATTGGTCCATTTCAGATTCTTGACCGAGTAGGAAATGTGGCCTATAGACTTGCGTTACCTCCAAGTATGTCTCGTGTTCATAATGTTTTTCATATATCTGTGTTACGTAAATATGTGAAAGACCCAGACCACGTTATTGAGTTAGAACCGGACGAGATAGCTGAAGACTTAACGTACGAAGAGGTACCTGTCAAGATCTTGGATAGAAAGGAGCATGTCCTACGCACGAGGTCATACCACAAGTTAAAGTTTTGTGGAGAAACCATGCTATTGAGGAAATGACCTGGGAGTTGGAAACGGAAATGAAAGCGAGGTATCCTCATCTTTTCGAAACACCAGGTACGTACGTCAATTTCGAGGATGAAATTTCATAAGGAGGGGAGGTTGTAAGACCCCAAATTATTAATAAATGAAATTTAAATTCCCTCTATTTATTATTTTGAAATAGTAAGTGTTAAATTGATTAATGAGGTTAGTTATGGGTAAAATGCGTAAATATTTTAAATAAGCAAGTGGTTATAAAATATTCATTGTTGTCGGGGAATATTCGTTTGGTCGTGGAATATTCTTCCTGTCGGAGAATATTCGTACGACGGCGCAGTCTTTTGTGGGCCCCATAACGGAAAGCGATTGGATGAAGAAAACGACAAGTATATGTTTTTTATTAATAACGGCGTAGTTGTTACCGTTAATACTGTTGGAATACCCGGTGGTTAAAACACAGTAATACGCGTTGTTACACAGTAGCACACTGTATTGCACCAATTATTGATTCTTACGTAAGAAGGCACTACTCAATAATGGTTACAGTAATTACTGTTCAGTATTTTATTTTATTGATTCAATAATTGCTGCGTTGATATTTTATATTACTGTTGTTTCAATAATTGTCACTACACAGTATTTCCCATTATCAGATCAATAATTCATATTATTTGAATAATATTATTAGATAACATTATTGGCAATGTCTAGAAAGTTCTGTCTAAGGAGAGGTTTGGTCATCTAATTGCGCGCCAGTAAGGAGAAATCCTTATTGGAAAGCCCCCTCTTTCCTGGGAACGGCCTGGTTGTCATAAATGTGATTCTGTAATATTATTTGTGAATAATTAATTATTGATTCATATGATAAGGAAATATTTATTTTTGTGGATATAAATGAGGGATATATTTTTGTGGTTAAAAATGAAGGAGTTAATGTTGAGGTTTTTATCAGTATTTTTGTCGGAATGGAGGTATTAAAAATCAGGGTTTTTGAGATATTTTGCGGGGGTTATAATTTTTAATCCGACCGTTGGATCGTGGTAATTTTTGGATATGTTATACATATATAAGTTGAGTATATGTCCACAAATTTTGAACCGTTAAAAATGAACGTATGATTTATTATGAATTTTACGAGATGACTGGTTCAGAAATTGTTGAATTTTCGGAGTTAATCATTTTGGTAGAAAATTCTAGAATTGGTGGGCCCCACTCTTGGTTGGTGAAAAAATGTGCTGAGATTTTTATTCAAATGTGGTGGGTGGGAATAGTAGCAGGTAAAGCCATCAGGTTGCAGGTTAAGTCTGCTTCGGCGTGCTAACATTTTCCTATATATAGAGGGCTAAGTTAGAATTGAAAATCACACCAGAAACAAGTTTTCTCTCTTTCTCTCTCTAGATTATTGAGTGTATTTTGTGAGTATTTAGATACTTTGAGAGTTTCTATTCATCAGAGCAAGTGTCTTTCAGCCTTATACCGGTATTCCGACCAGAAGTACTGTCTGTACGAGGTAAGGGATGTTATTTTATTCAAAAAATGATATTATTTCTTCAATATCATTATGCCGAAATATTGGTTGGAAATTTTTATCAAATTTAGAACTTTTCATGTCGGGGTTACTATTCATGAGTTACTATTCACGAGTTACTATTCACGAGTTACTATTCACCGAAAAATAAAATTTTCTTCTTTTCGTCTAAAATATCTATTCTGGGTACTAGCTTTGATTGTATCCATGTTTTGATCATTCTTGAATTCTACTTCACTATGAATAATTATAAGGTATTTTTGGACATGGATAAATCGAAATACGAATCCTTAATATTTGTTATTTTGTTTCACTGGATTCGTTTTCTTTAATATATTTTTCATCATCCTCAGTCCTAAATGATGATATTACTGAATATCTTTGGCTCGTAGTGCAAAGATGAATGATTAACTGATGAATATCTTTGGCCCGTAGTGCAAAGATGAACAGGTGTTGAGATGAACATGACCGACTGGTGATACAAATGAATATCTTTGGCCTGTAGTGCAAAGATGAATATTTGATTAAAGATGGTTATTGATTGTTGTTACAGGGATAAAATATTGATGATGGACTTTTAAATCTTAGAAGATAGTAGAACTCATTCTCTACTTGACTCTTCTAATGGTTTGTTGTTTCCGCTGTTGTTATTGATTTAAAACTTGTTGTCTATTGTATTCTATTAGATTTTTCCCTGTTGAAGACTAACGATAATTTGTTCTGTATTATCTTAGTCATAATGTTCTTTACTGGGCTAGTTGAGCTCACCCTTTTCCTTTTTGTTCCATTTTTCTCAGGAGGTGAGAATGTAGCGAGTACTAGTCGGGGTATGGAATGATGGTTCTAGAAGTTACTTTAGTAGTCCTCACCATTTTTGTGAAATAATGTATCAATAATTGTAATGAGGGCTTATTTGAGTGTGGATATTGTCTAAATGATAATATTTGTATTTAAACTCACAGTTCTTGTGTTGTAATAATAAAGATGTAGTTGTTTCTGTACCATGTATTTTGGCGACTCAGAATGGGTGTTGTATACCTATTTTGGGGGCGTCACATTTAACGTCTATCAATATTTTTTAACGGAATGACTTAATTGTAAAATAATAATTAGTTCAGTGATGTAATTCAAAAAATTAAAAGTTTAATGATATATTAAGTAAAACGTGTCAAGTTTAGTGGTGAAAAACATAGTTTTGCCAATTTTAAAGGCTCGAGTTTTGGCTAAAAGTCATTTGGGTCAGCAGGACCATCACAATCTATACAGATCCTAGTGGTTTATATTATGATACTTCATTTTATTAACTAACTAGCTATGTCCTGTGACTCCGTCACTGTATAGATGGTGGGATTTATCCCAAACTTTTGATGGCCCAGATGATTTATTGATTGAACTAGAAATTCAAAATTATTTGTATTTTATTAGATAGAGAAACTTTGGATGGCCTAGATGATTTATTGATTGAGCGGAAAATTCAAAATCATTTGTATTTTATTAGATAGATGTTTCTATTTTAATTTTGGCCAATTAAATTAATGCTTACATATTACTTGTATGATTACTTCATTTATAAATGTAACACTTTCAAAAAAAAAAGTTTTATTTGTAAAAAAAATTGTTCAACAAAAAGAGTATTCTTTTGCAAAACAACCCAATTAGTCTTTGTAGTCTTTTTTTTTTTTTTAATTTCATTTTAGTCCTTGTACAATTTTTATTTCATAATTATCCATGTACTTTTTTGTATATGAACCGTGTTATCCTTTGTAATTGTGAAAGTAATGACATGTTTACAATGAAGCACAACTACTATGAATTTGAAGCACAAAATTAATAAGCATCTTTATCCTTTCTGAGAGAAAAAAAAAACTAAGCATTTATAACAAGAATTAAGAAAATAAAAATAATCATGACAGGAATTAAATATCATCGTTTTGCTTCATAACCATACCATGTAAAGGGTGGTAAAAATGTTAGATTTTTCCATGTGTAAGAATAAAATAAATTAATGATAATGCTAATAATGGCATGCAGGTGATAATTATATCTTAAAATTAGTTTTATCATGTAGACCTGTAAACGAACCAAATCGAACCGAATTTTATCGAACTCGAACCGGAA
Source organism: Panax notoginseng (assembly GCA_016801055.1). Taxonomy (NCBI): domain Eukaryota; kingdom Viridiplantae; phylum Streptophyta; class Magnoliopsida; order Apiales; family Araliaceae; genus Panax; species Panax notoginseng. Next base: position 21,407,188 of record CM029015.1, on the reverse strand, counting down.
CCGAACTCGACACTTTTAGTCGAACTCGAACATGTTCGAGTAATTACTTGATCGAACCAACAACTATATACGAGTTCGGATCGTTTGATGTTCACGAACGTGATCGAGTTCGCGAACTTTGAATTTATTTTTATGATCCAAATTAATCTTATGGGTATATATATATATATATATATATATATATATATATATATATATATATATATATATATATATCACTTTCTCAATTAATAAAATAAAACTTTGCCTTTGTTTAAAAAGTAAATGTATATGCGACTCTATAAATGCAATTTCTTGAAAAAAATAATTAAATAAGAATTTTTTCCTGAAAAAAAATTAAATTGTCTGCTATTGAGAAGTTTTATTCAATTTAAAGGGTCAACCAATAAACTAAATTTGTTCAAAGGAATCTACAAGATGAATAATAGACAGAAGATATATAGATATAGAGGTAGATACATAAATAATCATGGGCCCATCCTAAGAATGAACTAAATTTCATGCATATCGACATATCCACGTGGTCACTGGTGTCTTATGACTAGAATTTTGATTCTTGACCCACCATAGCTAAGCTTCCTGGAAGCAGACTTAACCAACGTGAGAAAACTATATATATATATATATATATATATATATATATATATATATATATATATATATATATATATATATATCAAATCTTTGATGTTGATGAGGTAGAGTCAAGTTTAATCAATAATGACATGCATGAAAACAAACAAACCTCTAGAATCACCAACTGTCAATGTATTTTTACTTTCAAATCATTTGTATTCTACATGATTAACACACTATTTGAAATATTGACAAAAAAAGTTAATATTTTTTAAATATGAATGAATCAATGTAATTTTAAATTTTAAAATATCTTAAATAAATCAATATAAGAGTTAATTTTTTTTAAAAAAAGTTATTATTTTTTTCAACTTAAATGGATTATGTTAATTTTAAATTTCAAAATATTTTAAATTAATTTATCTTGTACAGTCATAATGAAAAAAAGAGAATGAAAATTATGTACTACAGAGAAATAAGTTTATTGGTTTGTTGGCATTCATCTTACCACCAACTTCATCCCTTTTTTTATTTATTTTACCACCAACTTCATCCTCTCTCTTTTATTCATTTTATCACCAACTTCATCCTTTTTTTATTCATTTGATCACCAACTTCATACCACATATTGTAAAAGGCAGATAGATTTTATTGTCAAAAATCATACGCGTAATTCGTAAAATTGAGAGAAAGAAAGTGAGCAAACAGAGAGAGAGAGAGAGAGAGAGTAAAGCCTGATCGGGAATGATTTTTTTAAAATAACTTATAAGTTAAAATATATGTTAAGTTATAAGTTGTCACATTTGATTTATGAAATACCAAGCCATTCTTGATTTGCAAAAATAATTAATACTATTTATTCTTCATAAAATAGCGTGCGGTTTAGGTGCGGTTTAAAATGAGGAGAATATTTTATAGTAGAGAAAATTTACGTCTTTTAAAATAAAATGAGAATATTTTATAGTAGAGAAAATATATATATTTGTAGCAAATTTGAGAATATATGATGATTATTTGGTGCGGTTTAGGTTTTATGCGTGCGGTTTTGACTAGTAACCAAACTGAAACCGTAAATTTGATTTTTCAACTCACCTAAAACCGACACATACACCGGAACCGTTGGTGATGTTTTAATTGGTGCGGTATGTGCGATTTTTAATGCGGTTTCGATTTTAATTTGGTTCCTTAATCAGCCATACTTGTTTGCCACTATTAAGATAAATGGGATTGAAAAATGGGTCCTGCAGAAGAGGAGGAGAGTCTGCCTTTGCCGCTGACGAAGGGAAGATTTGGTGATTTTTGTTGCAAACTGTAATGTAAGAACAGGAAAAGGTAAGAGAAAAAGGAAGGGTAACCGGCCCTCCGATCCCTTGTAGTCTTTGAAGAAAGTAGTGTTGACTTGATTCATAAAAAAGGCCGAATTAAGTACATAACCGTTCACACGTAAATTCATTTTTGTTTCCCCTAGCTAGAAGTTTTTTGTTTTCGTGGGGTCATAATATATTTTCCTCAAATATATAGGGAATGATTTCCTTCCCAAAAACTCTCTTTAGACATTAAAATTAGATATGAGTATATTTGAATTTTTTTTTTATATTTTAATCTTCGTAAAAATATAAATAAATAAAATTTAAATATACTCATGTCTAATTTTAATATCCACATATCCACATAGAATAACTCCTTTCTCCCTAAAAAAAAAAAAAAAGAAAAAAGGTAAAGAACTAGGTTTTCTTCCAACAAAAGTAATGATTCCTAAATGTTAGATTTCTCACTTTACATTTGAAAAACTCAGCACACTAATAAATGGGTGTATATATATATATATATATATATATATATATATATATATGGGCTTTTATCATTCATTTTCTACTCGTACAGAAGGAGAAAAAAAGTGAGAGAGACACATTCATTCTACAACTTTCCAACATTTTCAGAAAAAATGAATTTTGATCTTGAGGGAGGCCACGGCCACGGCCACGGCCCTGGTGATGGTTGGAGAGCTCTCCATAACAGGAGGAGGTACATAAGTTAACTCTATTATATCTTATCAGCTTTTTCTCTGTGCATGCCAGCGGTATTTTGGGTGTTTTTTAAGTTGTTTATTCGAGGCAGTGGAGTATTTTTTTTTGAAACATCCATGTAGGTCTAATAATTTTGATAATGGTAGGCGAAACTCATGCATGAACCAAGTTGGTCTTCTCTCCTTTAGGAGCTCTGCCTTTGTAGAACACAAGGGTTTTTTTCATCCCCACGAGAACAAGTCTTTGAGCTGTATATCTCTCTGTCTTTCCCAGTTGCCTTCCAGTATCCAGCTTCAGTTGCTCTGTTAGTCCTTAACCCAGTTGGGTATTTCCTATCCCTCAGGCTATAAAAGTACCACTCTTTCTCTCCCATCTTAGCTTTCTCTGTCAATCAAATTCACATAACCAAGACAACTCAAATCTTTAATTTCACCATACACACAAAAATGAAAAAAAGGGAAATAGTACTTGGGAGCTCCCAAGGTTCACATTTGTTGAGGTCAACTTGGGCAATGGCTCTGCCAGTAAAGTTGTGGTCAAGAACTTTCTTGAGGAGGTAATAAGTGATGAGTTCTTCATCAGTTGGGTGAAACCGGAAGCCAGGAGGCAATTGTGTTTCACTGCTGTCAAAATTAACGGTGGAAAAATACATCATAAAGTTAGGATCGGGCATAATTTTGTCATACCTTGATAAAATGTGATTCAATTTCAATCAAATGGCTAAATTTATTTATTTAACTCTATTGTATTATTCATCCTAAATATCTTATCAGCTTTTTCTCTGTGCATGACAGCGGCGGCCGCGAAGGCGACGGCGGCGGTAGTGCTGATGGTGACCGGCGAACGTGGCGTATCAACAGGAGGTATAGTTAATTCTACTGTACTATTCGATCCTCCTCCAGTCCTTCTTCCTTATTAACCTAAATTCCTCATCAATTTTTACTTTGCATTTCCGTAATTAAGCCGGCAACAAGATCTGTTCTTGTGACACGGCTAATATCAAAATTGCCAAATTGCTCCTCGTGGACTCCCCGCAACAAGCTCATGCGGTAGGACTCAGAAAACGCGGGATTTAAATTAAGACTATTATTATAGTGCGATTTTATTTGTAGTTGGTGTATAAATTAATTTACAAATAATGAGTTAAAAACTAATTGATATTGATATGTTTTAAAATGAGTGATAAAATTTCCATCAATGGTCTCCCCGTTTTCTCAGTCCTGCCACATGAGTTTGTTGGAGTTCATGAGGAGCAATTTGGATATTAGCCGTGCCGCAAGAACGGATCTTGCTGCGGCAAGAGCTTGTTGCGACAGGGGAAAAATATTATCAAATCCCAGTCTTATAATATCGATATCAACGGCTAGGATTGATGCAGAAATATATATATATATATATATATATATATAAGGAAATGGCGGACAAATTTAGTTCTGTCGGTCTTGAAGAAGGCTGGAATTGTAAGAATTCGCCTGTTTTGAGAAAGATAGAAAGGTTTAGTTAGATGGCACTAGCTAGGGTTTAAAGTTTTACACAAAAACAGAAAGTCGTTGATTTTGAAGTGATACATTACTATATACAGTTTTCAGTTAATTTAAAACAATTACCCATTTTACTAATTTTTGCCCTACTTGTCTTTGTTTAGTGAGACACTGAGATCGAGGCTGGCTGTTGTTTGGAGTTTTATCTTAGATGTGGGGATCCGAATTACGGAACTAGGGTTTATGATTTTAATTTACTTTTCTATTTTGGGTGTTTTTTTAGTACTATTTTTTGTAGTTTGTTTATTTGAACTACTAAGTTTTTCATCAAACAGTTTGATACCATATTGAATAATCCAACTTAAACCCAATTTGTACTAATAAGTGAAGCAGGCTCTATATTACCACAAATTACATAGAGCATGATCATCATATACAATATATAACTTTTCTGATATTTGATCATGAATTAATTGTTCAAGGGAGCAAAGATTGATGATTATTCTAGCAATTCATACTTTATACTTGGCCTTCAATGGACTGCTGTATATGCTCATCCAAATCAAGTATCAAGGCCTTGACAACTCTCCCTTTGAAACTCATATGGGGATGACAACTTCTTTGGCAGCATTATGCGTCTATATCTGTGCAGCAGTTCTGCAGATAAGATTAGTGCAGACTGATAAAGAATTAGACGACCCGAGACTCTTGAATCATGCCATTCTCTGCTTCGGAGGTCTCTCTGTGCTCTCAAATATACTGGTGTTTTTGCCAGACATGGTAGGTTGGGTTGTGGTTGTCCTGTTTGTCTTCGCAACAACAATTCTACTAGCTTACGACGTGTTTAAGCTCATAACGAACTTCATTTCCAAGAGAAACAGCAACAACATTACTGCTACACCAACACCTGAATCTGTGGTCACGGAGATGAGCACAGGGATCAATCATAATGCGGCTGAGATGCGTCTGGAAACAATTTCACAGGCTCCACACACTCCATTTCATTCATTATTCCTAAATCAAGGTGCATATATATGTACATGCAGTTTTTTCAATCCTTATAAGTAACTATAAGCATACATACATGTGTGCCTAACTTCATTCTCTCAAATTTTGGCAGCAGGATTTGGTGATTGAAGCACTTTTTGCCCAAGTAAAGCATCTTCCCAACAATAAACGTCAGACTTGGTGACTGAAACATGTCTTGGGAAGTATTTTATTTATATTTTTTTTCTAGAGTTTATGCTCCTTCTGGGATTTCTAGCCTTCTTTGCCCAGATGTTTTTCTTGAAGGCAAAAAAATATTAATAAGCATGAGTTGAGCATCTTTGTTCCATACATGCTCATCTTAGGGAATTACTGTACAATATTTTACTAATGTTATTTGGAATATTATATTTACTTTTACTAACTGAGGTTACAATTGATGGACATCGTTAATGATCGAGATGAAAATTAGCCAGATAGGTTGAGTCAAATTTAGTCTAAATTGATTATAATATCATTCTAGAGAGAGATAAAGAGATTGGAAAGAGAAGAGGCAAACGAAAAAAATGTAAATTTTCAAGGTAATTCTATTCCATTTTTTGTTTGAGTATGTATGTATGATTTAGTAGATTAAATGAGGAAAAGGGATGTAAATGTTGTGCAGTTTGGATTTAAGCAGTAAAAATCTTATCGCTGATCGAACTTCTCCGGAGAGTTAATTGGTTTCAGTGTCTTAGGGGCTGGATTTTGAGGAAACTTCCTTTTACAAGTTATAGAGGATGAAATTTTCAAGTTAATTATAGGCTATTTTTATAATAATTTGGAAAAATAAAAAAATAATTATGAGTTTTTGTAAGTTAGATAATTTTAGAAAATTATATATGATTAAATTTTGAGATGTATTTATGAGAAGAATCTTGGTGAGAGCTTTAGGTTGATGAAGTTGAATTCCTGGGAAGTTTGGTTTTCGAAATACAGAAATAAATTATGAATTTTCCAAATTAATAACTTTAGAAAATTATAACTAATTATTGTGAGTTGACATTTTGTAGAAGCTTTTCCATATTACTTCGGATTTAATGAGTATATTTGGTGAATTTTTGAGGTGTAGAAAGATTTATTTAGCTAAAGAAAAATAGTTTGAAAATAGTGATAATTCACGAAAATTTATTTGAAACTCTAAAAAAAAGTGATTTTTAAAAGAAATAATTTGCTTCAAATTTCAAATTAGAATCTCTTGGCGGATTGACTCGTATTTTTGCGAATTCAACTAATAGCCACTATTACAGGGTTGTCTGAGGTCTCTAGAAGTCAAGCGCAAAGTGCAATTGTGTTTAGAGATTTATTAGTAGTCAGGTCATGAGTTTTACTAATATACTGAGTCTCATGAGTTTGATTAGGGTTTTCTAGTTACTATAAAAAAATATTATTTGGTGTGGATGTAAAGTGTGTGAGTCATTTTATGAATACATCAAATAAACAAGACTAGTCAAATTAGTAAACTTGGATATACAGCGTATTATTACTTATTCTAACAAGAAGAGGAGAGTAGATCTAGAACATAAATTATGGTGCAAGGGACTAATCCATAAAGCATGCAACAAGATCGATTAACAAGGGATCCTTCAAGAAGTAAAAAGAATGAAAAACTTACAATAAGCTCCATGAGCAGCCAGTCAGCCAGCCAGTTAGCTTCTGATCAGGCTAGCTCCGGCCATGCATGCATGTCTCCGGCCGGCCAAGCTAGTGCTTGAGAGCACTTTCATGCTCTTATCTTTCATTTTGGTAAACTGCATATATATAATTGTGCTGGTTTCATAGAAATAGACAGCATGCATAGACTTTTCTGCACCTAATGTGATGTGCAACCTACCACTTTTCTGCACCTAATGTGATGTGCAACCTACCACTATATATATATATATATATATATATATATATATATACTGCAAGTTGCCTCCTTTAATAATCAATAACGACATACTATATATATATATATACTGCAAGTTGCCTCCTTTAATAATCAATTACGACATACCTTTATATCTGGACCAATAGGAATAATTTATAGAGTTCGTCAACTATATGCCGCCCCCTCCACCGAAAAAGAAAAAATTAATTTAAATTATCTGCAAGCTGCAAGCACAGTCTTATTTTTTATGAGAAAACATGTAGTGTCTATGCATAATAAAGATGTAAGTAATATGCTTGAATTGTTACTTTGATTTGTCAATTTAGTAGTTTTATTTTGACAATCACACAAAAATAATATTATTATGAACGGTAGAGATGTAAGAAAAAATCGCCCTTGAGGAAGGATGGAAAAAAAAAATTGTATACATAAATCAAATTGATATAAAATAGAATAATTAGGCTACATAAATTTTTCTTGAGAAGAATGACTTCAAATTTCTATGATCTAAATAAGTTTACTTTATATTTGAATTTTTCAAAAATGCAAAGAAAGAAAAAATTAACGAGAATTGAACAATTAAAATCCTATAAAGATATAAAATAAAATAAGATTAAATTAAATTAAAAAAACGACAACTATTAATGAGAATTAATAGTTGTCAAAAAAGGACACATCAAATTAAAAAAAGGACACATCGACTCTAATATTTTTGTAATTGGATTTACTTATTAATGAGAATTTACCCTATTCTTATTCTAGGGTTTTGTCAAAAATAATAATGCTACTATTACATAAAAAATAGTCACATAATGTTCACATACATACACATGCATATTGCGGGCTCCACATGTCACGCGGGGACCCACAATATACATGTGTATGTGTATGTGAGTATTATATGATATTTTTTATGTAATAGTAACATTGTTATTGTCAAAAAGAAAAGAAAAGAGAGAGTATCTTATAAATGTTTTGTGATAGATTAGTATGACTACTTAATTTAATACCATATTGCTTAAGTGAGCTGATAAATTTTAAAGGCTCGAGTTTTGGCTAAAAGTCATTTGGGTTAGCAGGACCATCACAATCTATACAGATCCTAGTGGTTTATATTATGATACTTCATTTTATTAACTAATTAGCTATGTCCTGTGACTCCGTCACTGTATAGACGGTGGGATTTATCCCAACTTTAGATGACCCAGATGATTTATTGATTGAACGAGAAATTCAAAATTATTTGTATTTTATTAGATAGACAAACTTTGGATGGCCTAGATGATTTATTGATTGAGCGGAAAATTCAAAATCATTTGTATTTTATTAGATAGATGCTTCTATTTTAATTTTGGCCAATTAAATTAATGCTTACATACTACTTGTATGATTACTTCATTTATAAATGTAACACTTTCAAAAAAAAAAGTTTTATTTGTAAAAAAAATTGTTCAACAAAAAGAGTATTCTTTTGCAAAACAACCCAATTAGTCTTTGTAGTGTTTTTTTTAATTTCATTTTAGTCCTTGTACAATTTTTATTTCATAATTATCCATGTACTTTTTTGTATTTGAACCGTGTTATCCTTTGTAATTGTGAAAGCAATGACATGTTTACAATGAAGCACAACTACTATGTATAATTTGAAGCACAAAATTAATAAGCATCTTTATCCTTTCTGAGAGAAAAAAAAAACTAAGCATTTATAACAAGAATTAAGAAAATAAAAATAATCATGACAGGAATTAAATATCATCGTTTTGCTTCATAACCATACCATATGTAAAGGGTGATAAAAATGTTAGATTTTTCCGTGTGTGTAAGAATAAAATAAATTAATGATAATGCTAATAATGGCATGCAAGTGATAATTATATCTTAAAATTAGTTTTATTATGTAGACCTGTAAACGAACCAAATCGAACCGAACTTTATCGAACTCGAACCGAAACCGAACTCGAACACTTTTAGTCGAACTCGAACATGTTCGAGTAATTACTTGATCGAACCAACAACTATATACGAGTTTGGATCGTTTGATGTTCACGAACGTGATCGAGTTCGCGAACTTTGAATTTATTTTTATGATCCAAATTAATCTTATGGGTGTATATATATATATATATATATCACTTTCTCAATTAATAAAATAAAACTTTGCCTTTGTTTAAAAAGTAAATGTATATGCGACTCTATAAATGCAATTTCTTGAAAAAAATAATTAAATAAGAATTTTTTTCTGAAAAAAAATTAAATTGTCGGCTATTGAGAAGTTTTATTCAATTTAAAGGGTCAACCAATAAACTAAATTTGTTCAAAGGAATCTACAAGATGAATAATAGACAGAAGATATATAGATATAGAGGTAGATACATAAATAATCATGGGCCCATCCTAAGAATGAACTAAATTTCATGCATATCGACATATCCACGTGGTCACTGGTGTCTTATGACTAGAATTTTGATTCTTGACCCACCATAGCTAAGCTTCCTGGAAGCAGACTTAACCAACGTGAGAAAACTATATATATATATATATATATATATATATATATATATATATATATCAAATCTTTGATGTTGATGAGGTAGAGTCAAGTTTAATCAATAATGACATGCATGAAAACAAACAAACCTCTAGAATCACCAACTGTCAATGTATTTTTACTTTCAAATCATTTGTATTCTACATGATTAACACACTATTTGAAATATTGACAAAAAAAGTTAATATTTTTTAAATATGAATGAATCAATGTAATTTTAAATTTTAAAATATCTTAAATAAATCAATATAAGAGTTAATTTTTTTAAAAAAAAGTTATTATTTTTTTCAACTTAAATGGATTATGTTAATTTTAAATTTCAAAATATTTTAAATTAATTTATCTTGTACAGTCATAATGAAAAAAAAGAGAATGAAAATTATGTACTACAGAGAAATAAGTTTATTGGTTTGTTGGCATTCATCTTACCACCAACTTCATCCCTTTTTTTATTTATTTTACCACCAACTTCATCCTTTTTTTATTCATTTGATCACCAACTTCATACCACATATTGTAAAAGGCAGATAGATTTTATTGTCAAAAATCATACGCGTAATTCGTAAAATTGAGAGAAAGAAAGTGAGCAAACGGAGAGAGAAGAGTAAAGCCTGCTCGGGAATGATTTTTTTAAAATAACTTATAAGTTAAAAAATAAGTTAAGTTATAAGTTTTCACATTTGATTTAGGAAATACCAAGCCATTCTTGATTTGTAAAAATAATTGATACTATTTATTCTTCATAAAATAGCGTGCGGTTTAGGTGCGGTTTAAAATGAGGAGAATATTTTATAGTAGAGAAAATATATGTCTTCTAAAATAAAATGAGAATATTTTATAGTAAAGAAAATATATATATTTGTAGCAAATTTGAGAATATATATGATGATTATTTGGTGCGGTTTAGGTTTTATGCGTGCGGTTTTGACTAGTAACCAAACTAAAACCGTAAATTTGATTTTTCAACCCACCTAAAACCGTCACATACACCGAAACCGTTGATAATGTTTTAATTGGTGCGGTATGTGTGGTTTTTAGTGCGATTTCAATTTCAATTTGATTCCTTAATCAGCCATACTTGTTTGCCACTATTAAGATAAATGGGATTGAAAAATTGGTCCAGGAGGAGAGTCTGCCTTTGCCGCTGACGAAGGGAAGATTTGGTGATTTTTGTTGCACACTGTAATGTAAGAACAGGAAAAGGTAAGAGAAAAAGGTAGGGTAACCGGCCCTCCTATCCCTTGTAGTCTTTGAAGAAAGTAGTGTTGACTTGATTCATAAAAAGGCCGAATTAAGTACATAACCGTTCACACGTAAATTCATTTTTGTTTCCCCTAGCTAGCAGTTTTTTGTTTTCGTGGGGTCATAATATATTTTCCTCAAATATATAGGGAATGATTTCCTTCCCAAAAACTCTCTGTACACATAAAAATTAAATATGAGTATATTTAAATTTCACTTATTTATATTTTAACCTTCGTAAAAATATAAATAAATAAAATTTAAATACACTCATGTTTAATTTTAATATTCACATGTCCACATAGAAGAACTCCTTTCGCCCTTAAAAAAAAAGGTAAAGAACTAGGTTTTCTTCCAACAAAAGTAATGATTCCTAAATGTTAGGTTTCTCACTTTACATGTATATTAACCTTACACCAAATATTACCTGCCTCCTTTTGAAAAACTCAGCAAATTAATAAATGGGTATATATATATATATATATATATATATATATATATATATATATATATATATATATGGGCTTTTATTCATTTTCTACTCGTACAGAAGGAGAGAAAAAGTGAGAGAGACACATTCATTCTACAACTTTCCAACATTTTCAGAAAAAATGAATTTTGATCTTGAGGGAGGCCACGGCCACGGCACTGGTGATGGTTGGAGAGCTCTCCATAACAGGAGGAGGTATATAAGTTAACTCTATTATATCTTATCAGCTTTTTCTCTGTGCATGCCAGCGGTATTTTGGGTGTTTTTTAAGTTGTCTATTCGAGGCAGTGGAGTATTTTTTTTGAAGCATCCATGTAGGTCTAATAATTTTGATAATGGTAGGCGAAACTCATGCATGAACCAAGTTGGTCTTCTCTCCTTTAGGAGCTCTGCGTTTGTAGAACACAAGGGTTTACTTCATCCCCACAAGAGAACAAGTCTTTGAGCTGTATATCTCTCTATCTTTCCCAGTTGCCTTCCGGTATCCAGCTTCAATTACTCTGATATAAGTCCTTAACCCAGTTGGGTATTTCCTATCCCTCAGGCTATAAAAGTACCACTCCTTCTTTGGCAATGGCTCTGCCGGTGAAGTTATGGTCAAGAACTTTCTTGAGGAGGTCATAAAGTTAGGATCGGGCATAATTTTGTCATACCTTGATAAAATGTGATTCAATTTCAGTCAACTGGCTAAATTTATTTATTTAACTCTATTGTATTATTCATACTAAATATCTTATCAGCTTTTTCTCTGTGCATGACAGCGGCGGCCGCGAAGGCGACGGCGGCGGTAGTGCTGATGGTGACCGGCGAACGTGGCGTATCAACAGGAGGTATAGTTAATTCTACTGTACTATTCGATCCTCCTCCAGTCCTTCTTCCTTATTAACCTAAATTCCTCATCAATTTTTACTCTGCATTTCCGTAATTAAGCCGGCAACAAGATCTGTTCTTGTGACACGGCTAATATCAAAATTGCCAAATTGCTCCTCGTGGACTCCCCGCAACAAGCTCATGCGGTAGGACTCAGAAAACGCGGGGACCATTGATGATGGAAAAGTGATCTTTGAAGAAAGTCATTAGCTTTAAATTAAGACTATTATTATAGTGCGATTTTATTTGTAGTTGGTATATAAATTAATTTACAAATAATGAGTTAAAAACTAATTGATATTGATATGTTTTAAAATGAGTGATAAAATTTCCATCAATGGTCTCCCCGTTTTCTCAGTCCTGCCACATGAGTTTGTTGGAGTTCATGAGGAGCAATTTGGATATTAGCCGTGCCGCAAGAACGGATCTTGCTGCGGCAAGAGCTTGTTGCGACAGGGGAAAAATATTATCAAATCCCAGTCTTATAATATCGATATCAACGGCTAGGATTGATGCAGAAATATATATATATATATATATATATATATATATATATATATATATATATATATATATATAAGGAAATGGCGGACAAATTTACTTCTGTCGGTCTTGAAGAAGGCTGGAATTGTAAGAATTCGCCTGTTTTGAGAAAGATAGAAAGGTTTAGTTAGATGGCACTAGCTAGGGTTTAAAGTTTTACACAAAAACAGAAAGTCGTTGATTTTGAAGTGATACATTACTATATACAGTTTTCAGTTAATTTAAAACAATTACCCATTTTACTAATTTTTGCCCTACTTGTCTTTGTTTAGTGAGACACTGAGATCGAGGCTGGCTGTTGTTTGGAGTTTTATCTTAGATGTGGGGATCCGAATTACGGAACTAGGGTTTATGATTTTAATTTACTTTTCTATTTTGGGTGTTTTTTTAGTACTATTTTTTGTAGTTTGTTTATTTGAACTACTAAGTTTTTCATCAAACAGTTTGATACCATATTGAATAATCCAACTTAAACCCAATTTGTACTAATAAGTGAAGCAGGCTCTATATTACCACAAATTACATAGAGCATGATCATCATATACAATATATAACTTTTCTGATATTTGATCATGAATTAATTGTTCAAGGGAGCAAAGATTGATGATTATTCTAGCAATTCATACTTTATACTTGGCCTTCAATGGACTGCTGTATATGCTCATCCAAATCAAGTATCAAGGCCTTGACAACTCTCCCTTTGAAACTCATATGGGGATGACAACTTCTTTGGCAGCATTATGCGTCTATATCTGTGCAGCAGTTCTGCAGATAAGATTAGTGCAGACTGATAAAGAATTAGACGACCCGAGACTCTTGAATCATGCCATTCTCTGCTTCGGAGGTCTCTCTGTGCTCTCAAATATACTGGTGTTTTTGCCAGACATGGTAGGTTGGGTTGTGGTTGTCCTGTTTGTCTTCGCAACAACAATTCTACTAGCTTACGACGTGTTTAAGCTCATAACGAACTTCATTTCCAAGAGAAACAGCAACAACATTACTGCTACACCAACACCTGAATCTGTGGTCACGGAGATGAGCACAGGGATCAATCATAATGCGGCTGAGATGCGTCTGGAAACAATTTCACAGGCTCCACACACTCCATTTCATTCATTATTCCTAAATCAAGGTGCATATATATGTACATGCAGTTTTTTCAATCCTTATAAGTAACTATAAGCATACATACATGTGTGCCTAACTTCATTCTCTCAAATTTTGGCAGCAGGATTTGGTGATTGAAGCACTTTTTGCCCAAGTAAAGCATCTTCCCAACAATAAACGTCAGACTTGGTGACTGAAACATGTCTTGGGAAGTATTTTATTTATATTTTTTTTCTAGAGTTTATGCTCCTTCTGGGATTTCTAGCCTTCTTTGCCCAGATGTTTTTCTTGAAGGCAAAAAAATATTAATAAGCATGAGTTGAGCATCTTTGTTCCATACATGCTCATCTTAGGGAATTACTGTACAATATTTTACTAATGTTATTTGGAATATTATATTTACTTTTACTAACTGAGGTTACAATTGATGGACATCGTTAATGATCGAGATGAAAATTAGCCAGATAGGTTGAGTCAAATTTAGTCTAAATTGATTATAATATCATTCTAGAGAGAGATAAAGAGATTGGAAAGAGAAGAGGCAAACGAAAAAAATGTAAATTTTCAAGGTAATTCTATTCCATTTTTTGTTTGAGTATGTATGTATGATTTAGTAGATTAAATGAGGAAAAGGGATGTAAATGTTGTGCAGTTTGGATTTAAGCAGTAAAAATCTTATCGCTGATCGAACTTCTCCGGAGAGTTAATTGGTTTCAGTGTCTTAGGGGCTGGATTTTGAGGAAACTTCCTTTTACAAGTTATAGAGGATGAAATTTTCAAGTTAATTATAGGCTATTTTTATAAAAATTTGGAAAAATAAAAAAATAATTATGAGTTTTTGTAAGTTAGATAATTTTAGAAAATTATATATGATTAAATTTTGAGATGTATTTATGAGAAGAATCTTGGTGAGAGCTTTAGGTTGATGAAGTTGAATTCCTGGGAAGTTTGGTTTTCGAAATACAGAAATAAATTATGAATTTTCCGAATTAATAACTTTAGAAAATTATAACTAATTATTGTGAGTTGACATTTTGTAGAAGCTTTTCCATATTACTTCGGATTTAATGAGTATATTTGGTGAATTTTTGAGGTGTAGAAAGATTTATTTAGCTAAAGAAAAATAGTTTGAAAATAGTGATAATTCACGAAAATTTATTTGAAACTCTAAAAAAAAGTGATTTTTTAAAGAAATAATTTGCTTCAAATTTCAAATTAGAATCTCTTGGCGGATTGACTCGTATTTTTGCGAATTCAACTAATAGCCACTATTACAGGGTTGTCTGAGGTCTCTAGAAGTCAAGCGCAAAATGCAATTGTGTTTAGAGATTTATTAGTAGTCAGGTCATGAGTTCTACTAATATATTGAGTCTCGTGAGTTTGATTAGGGTTTTCTAGTTACTATAAAAAAAATATTATTTGGTGTGGATGTAAAGTGTGTGAGTCATTTTATGAATACATCAAATAAACAAGACTAGTCAAATTAGTGAACTTGGATATACAGCGTATTATTACTTATTCTAACAAGAAGAGAAGAGAGTAGATCTAGAACATAAATTATGGTGCAAGGGACTAATCCATAAAGCATGCAACAAGATCGATTAACAAGGGATCCTTCAAGAAGTAAAAAGAATGAAAAACTTACAATAAGCTCCATGAGCAGCCAGTCAGCCAGCCAGTTAGCTTCTGATCAGGCTAGCTCCGGCCATGCATGCATGTCTCCGGCCGGCCAAGCTAGTGCTTGAGAGCACTTTCATGCTCTTATCTTTCATTTTGGTAAACTGCATATATATAATTGTGCTGGTTTCATAGAAATAGACAGCATGCATAGACTTTTCTGCACCTAATGTGATGTGCAACCTACCACTTTTCTTCACCTAATGTGATGTGCAACCTACCACTATATATATATATATATATATATATATATATATATATATATATATACACTGCAAGTTGCCTCCTTTAATAATCAATAACGACATACTATATATATATATATACTGCAAGTTGCCTCCTTTAATAATCAATAACGACATACCTTTATATCTGGACCAATAGGAATAATTTATAGAATTCGTCAACTATATGCCGCCCCCTCCACCGAAAAAGAAAAAATTAATTTAAATTATCTGCAAGCTGCAAGCACAGTCTTATTTTTTATGAGAAAACATGTAGTGTCTATGCATAATAAAGATGTAAGTAATATGCTTGAATTGTTACTTTGATTTGTCAATTTAGTAGTTTTATTTTGACAATCACACAAAAATAATATTATCATGAACGGTAGAGATGTAAGAAAAAATCGCCCTTGAGGAAGGATGGAAAAAAAAAATTGTATACATAAATCAAATTGATATAAAATAGAATAATTAGGCTACATAAATTTTTCTTGAGAAGAATGACTTCAAATTTCTATGATCTAAATAAGTTTACTTTATATTTGAATTTTTCAAAAATGCAAAGAAAGAAAAAATTAACGAGAATTGAACAATTAAAATCCTATAAAGATATAAAATAAAATAAGATTAAATTAAATTAAAAAAACGACAACTTGATTAACATACATGTATATAGATCACATGCCAGACATTAAGGTGTGAAAGGGTGAAGAACTTGCAAAAGCCTTCACTTTAGTAAAATATGTCTAAATCACTAATCTTTTCCCTGCATTATCTTTTTTAAGCGATAAAATTATCATTTCATCACTAAAAGCGGATTTAATTGGTGGATACCATAAAAGAATGAAGAATAGGTCAACAAGGGGTTATGATACTAACAGCTGTGTAGCCAAGCGGTACCGTTCCCTCACAATTTTATGTAGGATGGTTTGAGATCGAAGATGTCGAGTTATCGGATAGTATGTTGATGATAAAAAAATATCAAGAATTAATGAATGATCGTCACAAATGAAGAGATCATTAACACCTTCGGCTTCGAGAGATGGGACGGCTTCGGTCTCTTGGTGTCCTGATTTCGGGAGTTCGACGGAGTAGTAGTTTATTTACTTCTATCTCTATTTAGTTCTTTATTTAATAATATTTTATTATTAACAAGTTTGTTATTTGTTAGGAGTTATTTCCGTAAATTTAGAAAGTTTGTTTGGACCTTTTTCACATCCCTAGGAGGATTTTATTTCCATATCTCTAAGAATATTATAGAGTGACTTGGAGGTAAAAGTTTTGTTAAGCTATATGAACTCGGCTTGTGGGTTGAATTCATAACTTTGATTTTGATAAATATAAATTTACACATTAGAGTTTCTCTGTGTTTTTTCGATGAATCTCTTGTTCATTTATTTGTGAATTCATTTGTTACCTAGCCCGCGAGATAATCGCTATCCCGCCCCGGCGTCAGTTGGTATCAGAGCTCAAACATCTTTCTGAGATTACACTTCATCAGTTTCAATGGCTGATGGTCGTGGTCATGGTCGTAGAGGGTAGATTCTGGCTGAGGAGGTCCTGCACCGTGATCGTAACGTCCAGGACGTGATGATTGAGAATTTACATAGACAAGTTGCAGAGCTAACCCAGCGCCTAGTAGCACAAAATCTGGGTCACCGTGGACAGGTTTCGAAGGATGAAGTTCTGCACCTAGGCTGACGTGAACAAGTTCCGGAGGAAGAAGTCCCACATCTTAAATGTGACGCTCCCAAAATAGGTATACGTCACCCATTCTAAGTCGCCAAATACATGGTACTGAATACAAATACATACTTAATTATACAACATGAGCTATGAGTTTTAATACAAATATTATCTTCTGGACAGTATTCAAACTCAAAATAAGTCCTCATTACATTTATTGTCACACTATTTCACAGAATAATGAAGATTACTAATGCTACCATCTGGACCGTCACTCCGTTCCGCGACTAGTCCAAGCTATATTCTCATTTCCTGAAGAGAACAATGAAAGCAAAGGGTGAGCTCAACTAGCCCAGTAAGAAAAATTATGACTAAGATAATGCAAAATAAATTATCATTAGCCTTCAACAGTGTTAAACTGATAAAATATAATAAACATCAAGTTTAACTGCAGCGGAACAAGCAATCTATTAGAAGAGTCAAGTAGAGCATGATGTCTACTATCTTCTATGATTTAAAAAGTTTATCAAAAGTTTTATCGCTGAGACTCAGCTTAATAAATAATCCACATCATCGAATCATCCTTGCACTACGACCAAGGATATTCATTAGTATCACGACCACAAATTATCCATACACTACGGGCTAAGGATATTCGTGATTTTATCAATGGTCATGATCATGCCAATAACTGTCCATCAATGCACTACGGGCCAATGAGGACTCTTGCCACATCATTTGTAATATTACGGTTATGATTATACCGAATAATCCCTAGTCATAATCATTTCAAGTCCATCTATGCACTACGGGCCACAGATGACTTTCATAATAATATAAGCATGAGGATGATGACAATGATATAAGAATTCAATTAAATGAAAGAAAAGGATAAATTTTTAAAGATTTATAATTTAATTTATCCCGAATTCAAAAACGTCCAAATTGTCAACATGATACTGCTTTGTGGAGTAAAATTCAAGAATAATATTATATCAAAAATGATTTGGACCAAAAAGAAACCAATTTTTATCATGAATAGTACCCTGGGTGAAAAGTACTCGAGTAAATAGTACCCCGTGAATAGTAATTCTGGAATAGTAACCCGTGAATAGTGTGACGCCCCCAAAATAGGTATACAACACCCATTCTGAGTCGCCAAATACATGGTACAGAAAGCAAACTACAACTTCAATAATACAAATGTCGTGCAAAATACGACAACACATACTGTGAGTTTAAATACAAATATTGTCTTATAGACAATATCCACACTCAAATAAATCCTCATTACAATTATTCAAACACTATTTTACAGAAATAGTGAGGACTGCTAAAACATCTTTCTAGAACCATCACTCCATACCCCGACTAGATCTTGCTATGTTCTCACCTCCTGAGAAGAAAAATGGAACAAAAAGGAAAAGGGTGAGCTCAACTAGCCCAGTAAAGAATATTATGACTAAGATAATATACAAACAAATTATCGTTAGTCTTCAACAGGGAAAAATCTGATAGAATATAATCGACAACAAGTTTTAGATCAACAACTGCAGCGGAAACAACAAACCATTAGAAGAGTCAAGTAGAGAAAGAATTCTACTATCTTCTAAGATTTAAAAGTCCATCATCAATATTTTATCCCTGTAACATCAATTAATAATCATCTTTATCCAAATATTCATCTTTGCACTACAGGCCAAAGATATTCATTTGTATCACCTGTCAGTCATGTTCATCTTAACACCTGTTCATCTTTGCACTACAGGCCAAAGATATTCATCAAGTAATCATACATCTTTGCACTACAGGCCAAAGATATTCAGTAATATCATCATTTAGGACTGAGGATGATGAAAAATATCTTAAAAAGAACGAATCCAGTGAGACAGAAGGACAAATAGTAGGGATTTGTATAACAGTTTATCCAAGATCAATAATACTTCATAATAATCAATTGTGAAGCAGAATTCAAAAATAAAGATCAAAACATGGATACAATCAAAGATAGTAACCATAATAGACATCTTGGACAAAAAGGAAAAATTTTATTTTTCGGTGAATAGTGCCGTATTCGTGAATAGTGCCGTATACGTGAATAGTGCCGTATACATGAATAGTAACCCCGACACAAAAAGTTCCAAATTTGATAAAAACTCATATCAATATTTCAGCATAATGATATTGAAGAAAATAATATCATTTAAGAAGAAAATAATATCCCTTACCTCAAGATATCAGTACTTCTGGTCGGAATACCGGTATAAGGCTGAAAGAAACTTGCTCTGATGAATAGAAACTCTCAAAGTATCTAAATACTCACAAAATACACTCAATAATCTAGAGAGAGAAAGAAAGAAAACTTGTTTCTGGTGTGATTTTCAATTCTAACTTAGCCCTCTATTTATAGGAAAATTTTAGTAGGTTTGACCTGCAACCTGATGGCTTTACCTGCTACTATTCCCACCCACCACATTTGAAATATAATTCAGCACATTTCTTCACCAACCACAAGTGGGGCCCACCAATTCTAGAATTTTCCATCAAAATGATAAACTCTGAAAATTCAACAATTTCTGAACCAGTCATCTCGTAAAATTCATAATAAATCATACGTTCATTTTTAACGGTTCAAAATTTGTGGACATATACTCAACTTATATATGTATAACATATCCAAAAATTACCACGATCCAACGGTCGGATTAAAAATTATAACACCCGCAATATTTCTCAAAAACCCTGATTTGATTTTTAATACCTCCATTCCGATAAAAATACTGATAAAACACCTCAACATTAACTCCTTCATTTTTAACCACAAAAATATATCCCTCATTTATATCCACATAAAATAAATATTTTCTTATCATATGAATCAATAATTAATTATTCACAAATAATATTACAGAATCACATTTATGACAACCAGGCCGTTCCCAGGAAAGAGGGGGCTTTCCAATAAGGATTTCTCCTTACTGGCGCGCAATTAGATGACCAAACCTCTCCTTAGACAGAACTTTCTAGACATTGCCAATAATGTTATATAATAATATTATTCAAATAATATGAATTATTGATCTGATAATGGAAAATACTGTGCAGCAACAATTATTGAAACAACAATAATATAAAATATCAATGCAACAATTATTGAATCAATAAAATAAAATATTGAACAATAACTACTGTAACAATTATTGAGTAGTGCCTTCTTACGTAAGAATCAATAATTTCAAAAATACTATGCAATACCGTGTGCTACTGTGCAATAACGCGTATTACTGTATTTTAACCACCGGGTATTCCAACAGTGTTAACGGTAACAACTACGCCGTTATTTGTAAAAACTTAAACTTGTCGTTTTCTTCACCCGACAGTTTTCTGTTATGGGGCCCACAAAGGCTGCGCCGTCGTACGAATATTCCCCGACAGCAAGAATATTCCACGACCAAACGAATATTCCCCGACAACAATGATTATTTTATAACCACTTGCTTATTTTGAAAAAAATCATATTTCACCCATAACCAAACTTTTATCAATTTAACCATTTACTGAATAGTAATTATAAGAAAAATTGAATATTTTATTTCATAAAATTGGGGTCTTACAATCTCCCCTCCTTATGAAATTTCGTCCTCGAAATTTACGTACGTACCTGATGTTTCAAAAAGGTGAGGATACCTCGCTTTCATTTCTGATTCCAACTCCCAGGTCATTTCTTCAATAGCATGGTTTCTCCACAAAACCTTAACTTGTGGTATAACCTTCGTGCGTAGGACATGCTCTTTCCTATCCAAGATCTTAACAGGTACCTCCTCGTACGTTAAATCTTCAGCTATCTCGTCTGGTTCTAACTCAATAATGTGGTTCGGGTCTTTAACATATTTACGAAGCATAGATATGTGAAAAACATTATGAACACGAGACATGCTTGGAGGTAATGCGAGTCTATATGCCACATTTCCTATTCGCTCAAGAATCTCAAATGGACCAACAAATCTTGGATTGAGCTTTCCTCTCTTCCCAAATCTTGTAACTCCCTTCCATGGTGCAACACGTAATAATACATGATCCCCAATATTAAATTCCACGTCCTTCCGATGAAGATCCGCATAACTCTTTTGTCGATCCTGTGCCGTTTGTATACGTTGTCGAATCGTTTGGATCTTCTCTGTAGTAATGCGTACCAACTCTGGTCCCAACAATGTTGCTTCACCCACCTCGTCCCAGCATACTGGAGAACGACATTTTCTTCCATACAACGCCTCAAATGGAGCCACACCTATGCTCGCCTGATAACTGTTGTTGTAGGAGAATTCCACCAATGGTAGGTACTTATCCCAACTCCCTTTGAGATCTAGGACACAAAGTCTTAATAGATCTTCAAGAGTTTGAATAGTCCTCTCTGATTGTCCGTCCGTTTGAGGATGGTATGCCGAACTGAATCGTAAATCCGTGCCCATAGCTTTCTGCAAGCTAACCCAAAATCGTGAAGTGAATCTTGGGTCACGATCCGAAACTATGGATACTGGCATGCCATGCAATCTCACAATCTCGTTCACGTACATACTAGCAAGACGTTCAAGGGAATAAGTCTCACGTATCGGCAAGAAATGAGCGGATTTGGTTAATCTATCAACAATAACCCAAATCGCATCTATGCCTTGAGAAACCTTGGGAAGACCCGTAACAAAATCCATAGTAATGTGTTCCCACTTCCATTTCGGGATCTCAAGTGGTTGCAATGGACCCTTTGGCACTTGATGCTCCGCCTTTACACGTTGACAAGTTAAACACCTCGAGATAAACTCCGCGATCTCTCTTTTCATATTGCTCCACCAAAATGTATGTCGAAGATCGTGATACATTTTGGTACTCCCAGGATGGATTGCAAACGGTGTGTTGTGTGCCTCCATCATTATTCTATGCTTCAAGTCAAAATCGTTAGGAACACAAAGTCTGGAGTTGACTCGAAGTATTCCTTCTTCATCGATTCTTGCTTCTGGAATAGCACCTTCTTGCACTTTCTTCTTCATACGCATCAGCTCCATGTCCGTAGCTTGAGCAGCTTTAACTTTATCGATTAAAGTCGGTTCTACTCGTATATTTGATATCATCATGTGGGTACTTGGAGCCTTCATCTCTATCTCCATCCTTTGTAAGTCATACAAAATGGGCCTTTGTGTTAACAATATTGCACTCGTACCCGCATATGATCTTCTACTCAATGCGTCAGCTACTACGTTTGCTTTTCCAGGATGATATTGGATGATATGATCGTAATCTTTCAACAGCTCGAGCCAACGTCGCTGCCGCATGTTGAGTTCCTTTTGGGTGAAGAAATATTTGAGGCTTTTATGATCTGTATAGATCTCCACTTTCTCCCCATACAGGTAGTGTCTCCAGATCTTCAACGCAAAAACGACTGCTGCCAACTCCAAATCATGAGTAGGATAATTCCTCTCATATTCTTTGAGTTGTCGTGAGGCATAGGCTATGACTTTCCCATGTTGCATGAGAACACATCCTAACCCTTTGCCTGAAGCATCGCTGTAGATAACAAATCCATCCGAACCAGATGGTATTGTCAGAACAGGTGCCGAAATGAGTCTCCTCTTGAGTTCTTGGAAACTCTTCTCGCATTCCTCACTCCATACAATTTTGTATCTTTCCGAGTCAGCTGAGTTAACGGAGTAGCGATTCGAGAAAATCCTTCCACAAATCTCCGATAATAACCAGCTAAGCCTAGAAAGCTACGTACTTCGGTTACCGACTTCGGTTGCTCCCAACTTTGTATGGCTTCAATCTTCGCCGGGTCGACAGATACTCCATGTTTTGACACCACGTGCCCAAGGAATGCTACTTCCTCAAGCCAGAACTCGCATTTCTTCAATTTGGCATATAGCTTATTTTCACGAAGCCTTTGCAGTACCAGCTTCAAATGGCGCTCATGATCTTCACGGCTTTTGGAATAGATGAGGATGTCATCAATAAAGACAACAACGAACTGATCCAAATATTCTTTGAATACACGGTTCATCATATCCATGAAGGCAGCAGGAGCATTAGTCAATCCAAAAGACATTACTAAGAATTCATAATGCCCGTACCGAGTTCTGAAGGCAGTCTTTGGAATATCCTCAGTTTTAATCTTCAGCTGATGATATCCAGAACGAAGGTCGATCTTTGAAAAGAATTGTGTTCCTTGTAACTGGTCGAACAGGTCATCAATGCGAGGTAGCGGATACCTATTCTTGATAGTGACATGATTCAATTCTCGATAGTCGATACAAAGTCGCATACTCCCGTCTTTCTTCTTTACGAATAAAACAGGAGCACCCCAAGGAGACGTACTAGGACGAATAAAACCGATGTCCAACAACTCCTGTAGTTGGACTTTTAACTCCTGAAGTTCAATAGGAGCCATTCGATATGGAGTTTTAGAAATGGGCTTTGTACCGGGTTCAAGGTCAATAAAGAATTCAACTTCACGTTCTGGGGGTAGACCAGGAAGTTCTTCAGGAAATACATCGGGAAATTCTCTAACAATAGAAATATTATTCAAATCTGACTTGTCTTTGTTCAAATCCATTACATGGGCTAAGAAAGCTTGACATCCGTTTTTCAATAAACGAATAGCTTTGTGGCTTGATATGACAGTGACTGATTTTAGTGGTTTAGTAGTTTGAATTCGTATGACAGGTTGGTTAGGAATATGAAAACTAACAACCTTACGAAAACAATCAATTTTAGCATGATGAGTGGTTAACCAATCAATTCCTAAAATCACATCAAAAGCAAGTATCTTTAAAGAGATAAGATCAACAGGTAATGTGATAGTGCCAACTTGGATCATGCAAGATTTATAAACTGTAGATGTAACGAAGGTTTCACCCAACGGAGTTTCAACAGATAAGTTAAAGTCCAATTTCTCCGGAGTCAAGTTTAAACGTTGAGCACAAGCAGGAGAGATAAAAGAATGGGTAGAACCGGTATCTAGTAAAGTATAAACTTCGCAAGAATTCAAGATTAGCTTACCCGTGATCACCTCGTTCGGGTTTCTCGCGTTTTGGCCAGTAACGACAAACGCCCTTCCAGGAACCGCTGATTTCGACTTATCCGGGACAGCTTTTGGAGTCACCATCCCCGCTGAACTTGGTTTTGCTACAGAACACTCTCGAGCTATATGACCCTCCTTTCCACAGTTATAACATACCTTGGATTGTTGTGGGCAGTTTGGGCTGATATGTCCCTCTTTCCCACATTTGTAACATACGACCGGTGGTCGTTCTCCTCCCCTAGAAACAGTTGATGTTTGTGCTGACGTCTTCACATTATCATTGTTGTACCTTCTCTTCTTGAAATCTCCTCCCGACTCGCTCCTTCTATTATCACGACCACGATTACCACCAGAGTGGTTACCGCTTTTGTCCGAATATTTTCCTCCCTGCTGGTTTTCATTGCTTCGATGACTGCCGCCACCGGTATGACCCTGGTTGTGGTCCCTCGGTTGCACATACTCATTATCTCGCTCTAATAATTGAGCCCTATTTACAACATCTGAATATAAAGAAAATTTATGAGAGATAAGATATTGTCGAATCTCGGGTTTTAGACCTCTCAGAAACATCCTTGTCATTCGTTCCTCATTTTCGACCAAATGAGGTGCAAACCTGGATAACTCTGCAAACTTCGCCTCGTACTGGGACACCGTCATGTTGTTTTGTTCCAGTCTGATAAACTCTACCTCCTTCATATGACGAATACTTTCAGGAAAGTACTTGTCATTGAACAGTTTTTGAAATGTTTCCCAGGACATGTTGAGTGCGTCAGGCTGGGTACGCTTCACAGACTCCCACCAGTAGTCTGCCTCACCGCGGAACATAAAGGTGGCGAATGGAACCTTCTGTTCCTCCGTGCATCCCAAGACATCGAATATCTTGGTAATTTGCTTGACCCACGTTTCCGCCATGATCGGATCCGGCTTTCCCTTAAATTCTGGTGGTCCCAATTCTTTGAACTGCTTAGCTGTGACAAACCGCGCGTTATCATTTCCACCCGTATTCTGCACACGAGTCTCCCTCGTCTGATTTTGCATGAACTGCAAAAAGCTCCTAAACATTCCATCATTCATCGTTTGCTCGGTAACGTTGTTTACAGGAGGAATATTGCCTTCCTGTTGCACGTTCCCCTGGGTGGTGATCAAAGGTGTCTCCACGGTCTGATTTACTCCATTATTAACGTTCTCAGCTGCCATTCTTAAATACTGCCATAAAACAAGGGTTAATAGTCATGTCATATATTATCCCTATACTCTGACCGACCAAATAAACACCAAATAAACTTAGTCAGGTCATACTAGTGAAGGAATTCCCCGTCTCTCCCCTCCTAGTTCTTGTCTCACATCTCAGCCAGGGATCATATCCCTAAGCTCTGATACCAACTGTGACGCCCCCAAAATAGGTATACAACACCCATTCTGAGTCGCCAAATACATGGTACAGAAAGCAAACTACAACTTCAATAATACAATTGTCGTGCAAAATACGACAACACATACTGTGAGTTTAAATACAAATATTGTCTTCTAGACAATATCCACACTCAAATAAATCCTCATTACAATTATTCAAACACTATTTTACAGAAATAGTGAGGACTGCTAAAACATCTTTCTAGAACCATCACTCCATACCCCGACTAGATCCTGCTATGTTCTCACCTCCTGAGAAGAAAAATGGAACAAAAAGGAAAAGGGTGAGCTCAACTAGCCCAGTAAAGAATATTATGACTAAGATAATATACAACAAATTATCGTTAGTCTTCAACAGGAAAAAATCTGATAGAATATAATCGACAACAAGTTTTAGATCAACAACTGCAGCGGAAACAACAAACCATTAGAAGAGTCAAGTAGAGAAAGAATTCTACTATCTTCTAAGATTTAAAAGTCCATCATCAATATTTTATCCCTGTAACATCAATTAATAATCATCTTTATCCAAATATTCATCTTTGCACTACAGGCCAAAGATATTCATTTGTATCACCTGTCAGTCATGTTCATCTCAACACCTGTTCATCTTTGCACTACAGGCCAAAGATATTCATCAAGTAATCATACATCTTTGCACTACAGGCCAAAGATATTCAGTAATATCATCATTTAGGACTGAGGATGATGAAAAATATCTTAAAGAGAACGAATCCAGTGAGACAGAAGGACAAATAGTAGGGATTCGTATAACAGTTTATCTAAGATCAATAATACTTCATAATAATCAATTGTGAAGCAGAATTCAAAAATAAAGATCAAAACATGGATACAATCAAAGATAGTAACCATAATAGACATCTTGGACAAAAAGGAAAAATTTTATTTTTCGGTGAATAGTGCCGTATTCGTGAATAGTGCCGTATACGTGATTGTATCCATGTTTTGATCTTTATTTTTGAATTCTGCTTCACAATTGATTATTATGAAGTATTATTGATCTTGGATAAACTGTTATACGAATCCCTACTATTTGTCCTTCTGTCTCACTGGATTCGTTCTTTTTAAGATATTTTTCATCATCCTCAGTCCTAAATGATGATATTACTGAATATCTTTGGCCTGTAGTGCAAAGATGTATGATTACTTGATGAATATCTTTGGCCTGTAGTACAAAGATGAACAGGTGTTAAGATGAACATGACTGACAGGTGATACAAATGAATATCTTTGGCCTGTAGTGCAAAGATGAATATTTGGATAAAGATGATTATTAATTGATGTTACAGGGATAAAATATTGATGATGGACTTTTAAATCTTAGAAGATAGTAGAATTCTTTCTCTACTTGACTCTTCTAATGGTTTGCTGTTTCCGCTGCAGTTGTTGATCTAAAACTTGTTGTCGATT
The DNA here is from genome assembly GCA_016801055.1 of Panax notoginseng. Lineage (NCBI taxonomy): Eukaryota > Viridiplantae > Streptophyta > Magnoliopsida > Apiales > Araliaceae > Panax > Panax notoginseng. Next base: position 21,379,908 of record CM029015.1, on the reverse strand, counting down.
ATATTCTATCAGATTTTTCCCTGTTGAAGACTAACGATAATTTGTTTATATATTATCTTAGTCATAATATTCTTTACTGGGCTAGTTGAGCTCACCCTTTTCCTTTTTGTTCCATTTTTCTTCTCAGGAGGTGAGAACATAGCACGATCTAGTCGGGGTATGGAGTGATGGTTCTAGAAAGATGTTTTAGCAGTCCTCACTATTTCTGTAAAATAGTGTTTGAATAATTGTAATGAGGATTTATTTGAGTGTGGATATTGTCTAGAAGACAATATTTGTATTTAAACTCACAGTATGTGTTGTCGTATTTTGCACGACATTTGTATTATTGAAGTTGTAGTTTGCTTTCTGTACCATGTATTTGGCGACTCAGAATGGATGTTGTATACCTATTTTGGGGGCGTCACACCGACCAATCGAATATAATATAACAACTTGCGTACTTTATAAAATTTATAAATATTACCCACAACTATAACATTATATCAAATTCACTCCATAATATTCCAAAATGATATTTATAGAAAATTCATCTTTATTCATATAAGTTGGGGTCTTACAACCTCCCCTTCTTATGAAATTTTGCCCTCGAAATTAAGGTACATACCTGGTATGACAAAAAGGTGAGGATACCTTGATCTCATTTCAGATTCTAACTCCCAAGTCATTTCCTCAACATCGTGCTTTCTCCATAAAATTTTGACTTGAGGTATAACCTTGGAGCGTAGAATATGTTCTTTCTTATCCAAGATTTTAACAGGAACCTCTTCATACGTTAAATCTTCTGCTATTTCGTCCGGTTCTAACTCAATAATGTAGTTCAGGTCTTCCACATATTTACGTAACATGGATATGTGAAAAACGTTATGAACACGAGACATACTTGGAGGTAAAGCGAGTCTATAGGCCACAGTTCCTACTCGGCTAAGTATTTCAAATGGGCCAATGAATCGAGAATTGAGCTTTCCTCTCTTTCCAAATCTCGTAATTCCCTTCCATAGAGCAACACGTAACAACACATGTTCTCCAACATTGAATTCCACGTCCTTCCGATGAAGATCAGCATAACTCTTTTGACGATCATGTGAGGTTTTTATACGTTGCCGGATCATTTGAATCTTTTTCGTAGTCATGCGTACCAATTTCGGTCCCAACAACGTTGCTTCACCCACCTCGTCCCAGCATACTGGAGAACGACACTTTCTTCCATACAACGCCTCAAATGGAGCCATGCCGATACTTGCTTGATAACTGTTATTGTAAGAAAATTCCACCAATGGTAAGAACTTGTCCCAACTTCCTTTGAAGTCAAGGACACATAGTCTTAATAGATCTTCAAGAGTTTGAATAGTCCTCTCCGACTGCCCGTCCATCTGAGGGTGATACGCCAAACTAAATTGCAAATTCGTGCCCATAGCTTTTTGCAAACTAACCCAAAACCATGAAGTGAATCTTGGGTCTCGATCAGAAACTATGGATACTGGCATACCATGTAGTCTTATAATCTCATTTATGTATATACGAGCAAGACATTCTAGTGAATAAGTTTCTTTTATAGGTAAAAAATGAGCAGACTTGGTCAATCTATCAACAATGACCCAAATTGCATCTGTGCCTTGAGAAACCTTGGGAAGACCGGTAACGAAATCCATGGTAATGTGCTCCCACTTCCATTCTGGAATTTCAAGTGGTTTCAATGGACCTTTTGGCACTTGATACTTCGCCTTGACTCGTTGACAAGTTAGACACTTTGAGATAAACTCCGCTATCTCTCCCTTCATATTGCTCCACCAAAATGTATGTCGAAGATCACGATACATTTTGGTACTCCCAAGATGGATTGTAAACGGTGTGTTGTGCGCCTCCATCATGATTTTATATTTTAAATTAGGGTTGTTAGGAACACAAAGTCTAGAGTTGACTCGTAGTATTCCTTCTTCATCGATTCTTCCTTCCGAGATAGCACCTTCTTGCACTTTCTTCCTCATACGCATCAGCTCCAAGTCTTTAACTTGAGCAGTTTTAACTTTATCGATTAAAGTCAGTTCTACTCGTATGTTTCACATCATCACGTGGGTCCCTGGAATCTTTAACTCTATCTCCATCCTTTGCAAGTCATACAAAATGGGCCTTTGCGTTGATAATAATTCACTTGTACCTGCATATGATCTTCTACTCAATGCGTCAGCTACCACGTTCGCTTTTTCAGGGTGGTAAATGGTATGATCATAATCTTTCAACTGTAAGACCCCAATTATTATGAAATAAAATTTTCAATTTTTCTTATAATTATTATTCATAAATGGTTAAATTGATATAAACTTTGGTTATGGGTGAAATGTGAAATTTTTCAAAATAAGCAAGTGGTTATAAAATATTCATTTTGTCGGGGAATATTCGTTTGGTCGTGGAATATTCTTGCTGTCGGGGAATATTCGTACGACGGCGCAGCCTTGTGTGGGCCCCATAACGGAAAGCGATTGGATGAAGAAAACGACAAGTATAAGTTTTTATAAATAACGGCGTAGTTGTTACCGTTAATACTGTTGGAATACCCGGTGGTTAAAATACAGTAATACGCGTTATTGCACATTAGCACACGGTATTGCAGAATTATTGATTCTTACGTAAGAAGGCACTACTCAATAATTGTTACAGTAGTTATTGTTCAATATTTTATTTTATTGATTCAATAATTGTTGCATTGATATTTTATATTATTGTTGTTTCAATAATTGTTGCTGCACAGTATTTTCCATTATCAGATCAATAATTCATATTATTTGAATAATATTATTAGATAACATTATTGGCAATGTCTAGAAAGTTCTGTCTAAGGAGAGGTTTGGTCATCTAATTGCGCGCCAGTAAGGAGAAATCCTTATTGGAAAGCCCCCTCTTTCCTGGGAACGGCCTGGTTGTCATAAATGTGATTCTGTAATATTATTTGTGAATAATTAATTATTGATTCATATGATAAGGAAATATTTATTTTATGTGGATATAAATGAGGGATATATTTTTGTGGTTAAAAATGAAGGAGTTAATGTTGAGGTGTTTTATCAGTATTTTTATCGGAATGGAGGTATTAAAAAAAAATCAGGGTTTTTGAGAAATATTGCGGGTGTTATAATTTTTAATCCGACCGTTGGATCGTGGTAATTTTTGGATATGTTATACATATATAAGTTGAGTATATGTCCACAAATTTTGAACCGTTAAAAATGAACGTATGATTTATTATGAATTTTACGAGATGACTGGTTCAGAAATTGTTGAATTTTCGGAGTTTATCATTTTGATGGAAAATTCTAGAATTGGTGGGCCCCACTTGTGGTTGGTGAAGAAATGTGCTGAATTATATTTCAAATGTGGTGGGTGGGAATAGTAGCAGGTAAAGCCATCAGGTTGCAGGTCAAACCTACTAAAATTTTCCTATAAATAGAGGGCTAAGTTAGAATTGAAAATCACACCAGAAACAAGTTTTCTCTCTTTCTCTCTCTAGATTATTGAGTGTATTTTGTGAGTATTTAGATACTTTGAGAGTTTCTATTCATCAGAGCAAGTTTCTTTCAGCCTTATACCGGTATTCCGACCAGAAGTACTGATATTTTGAGGTAAGGGATATTATTTTCTTCTTAAATGATATTATTTTCTTCAATATCATTATGCTGAAATATTGATATGAGTTTTTATCAAATTTGGAACTTTTTGTGTCGGGGTTACTATTCACGTATACGGCACTATTCACGTATACGGCACTATTCACGAATACGGCACTATTCACCGAAAAATAAAATTTTTCCTTTTTGTCCAAGATGTCTATTATGGTTACTATCTTTGATTGTATCCATGTTTTGATCTTTATTTTTGAATTCTGCTTCACAATTGATTATTATGAAGTATTATTGATCTTGGATAAACTGTTATACGAATCCCTACTATTTGTCCTTCTGTCTCATTGGATTCGTTCTCTTTAAGATATTTTTCATCATCCTCAGTCCTAAATGATGATATTACTGAATATCTTTGGCCTGTAGTGCAAAGATGTATGATTACTTGATGAATATCTTTGGCCTGTAGTGCAAAGATGAACAGGTGTTGAGATGAACATGACTGACAGGTGATACAAATGAATATCTTTGGCCTGTAGTGCAAAGATGAATATTTGGATAAAGATGATTATTAATTGATGTTACAGGGATAAAATATTGATGATGGACTTTTAAATCTTAGAAGATAGTAGAATTCTTTCTCTACTTGACTCTTCTAATGGTTTGCTGTTTCCGCTGCAGTTGTTGATCTAAAACTTGTTGTCGATTATATTCTATCAGATTTTTCCCTGTTGAAGACTAACGATAATTTGTTGTATATTATCTTAGTCATAATATTCTTTACTGGGCTAGTTGAGCTCACCCTTTTCCTTTTTGTTCCATTTTTCTTCTCAGGAGGTGAGAACATAGCAGGATCTAGTCGGGGTATGGAGTGATGGTTCTAGAAAGATGTTTTAGCAGTCCTCACTATTTCTGTAAAATAGTGTTTGAATAATTGTAATGAGGATTTATTTGAGTGTGGATATTGTCTAGAAGACAATATTTGTATTTAAACTCACAGTATGTGTTGTCGTATTTTGCACGACAATTGTATTATTGAAGTTGTAGTTTGCTTTCTGTACCATGTATTTGGCGACTCAGAATGGGTGTTGTATACCTATTTTGGGGGCGTCACAGTTGGTATCAGAGCTTAGGGATATGATCCCTGGCTGAGATGTGAGACAAGAACTAGGAGGGGAGAGACGGGGAATTCCTTCGCTAGTATGACCTGACTAAGTTTATTTGGTGTTTATTTGGTCGGTCAGAGTATAGGGATAATATATGACATGACTATTAACCCTTGTTTTATGGCAGTATTTAAGAATGGCAGCTGAGAACGTTAATAATGGAGTAAATCAGACCGTGGAGACACCTTTGATCACCACCCAGGGGAACGTGCAACAGGAAGGCAATATTCCTCCTGTAAACAACGTTACCGAGCAAACGATGAATGATGGAATGTTTAGGAGCTTTTTGCAGTTCATGCAAAATCAGACGAGGGAGACTCGTGTGCAGAATACGGGTGGAAATGATAACGCGCGGTTTGTCACAGCTAAGCAGTTCAAAGAATTGGGACCACCAGAATTTAAGGGAAAGCCGGATCCGATCATGGCGGAAACGTGGGTCAAGCAAATTACCAAGATATTCGATGTCTTGGGATGCACGGAGGAACAGAAGGTTCCATTCGCCACCTTTATGTTCCGCGGTGAGGCAGACTACTGGTGGGAGTCTGTGAAGCGTACCCAGCCTGACGCACTCAACATGTCCTGGGAAACATTTCAAAAACTGTTCAATGACAAGTACTTTCCTGAAAGTATTCGTCATATGAAGGAGGTAGAGTTTATCAGACTGGAACAAAACAACATGACGGTGTCCCAGTACGAGGCGAAGTTTGCAGAGTTATCCAGGTTTGCACCTCATTTGGTCGAAAATGAGGAACGAATGACAAGGATGTTTCTGAGAGGTCTAAAACCCGAGATTCGCAATATCTTATCTCTCATAAATTTTCTTTATATTCAGATGTTGTAAACAGGGCTCAATTATTAGAGCGAGATAATGAGTATGTGCAACCGAGGGACCACAACCAGGGTCATACCGGTGGCGGCAGTCATCGAAGCAATGAAAACCAGCAGGGAGGAAAATATTCGGACAAAAGCGCTAACCACTCTGGTGGTAATCGTGGTCGTGATAATAGAAGGAGCGAGTCGGGAGGAGATTTCAAGAAGAGAAGGTACAACAATGATAATGTGAAGACGTCAGCACAAACATCAACTGTTTCTAGGGGAGGAGAACGACCACCGGTCGTATGTTACAAATGTGGGAAAGAGGGACATATCAGCCCAAACTGCCCACAACAATCCAAGGTATGTTATAACTGTGGAAAGGAGGGTCATATAGCTCTGTAGCAAAACCAAGTTCAGCGGGGATGGTGACTCCAAAAGCTGTCCCGGATAAGTCGAAATCAGCGGTTCCTGGAAGGGCGTTTGTCGTTACTGGCCAAAACGCGAGAAACCCGAACGAGGTGATCACGGGTAAGCTAATCTTGAATTCTTGCGAAGTTTATACTTTACTAGATACCGGTTCTACCCATTCTTTTATCTCTCCTGCTTGTGCTCAACGTTTAAACTTGACTCCGGAGAAATTGGACTTTAACTTATCTGTTGAAACTCCGTTGGGTGAAACCTTCGTTACATCTACAGTTTATAAATCTTGCATGATCCAAGTTGGTACTATCACATTACCTGTTGATCTTATCTCTTTAAAGATACTTGCTTTTGATGTGATTTTAGGAATTGATTGGTTAACCACTCATCATGCTAAAATTGATTGTTTTCGTAAGGTTGTTAGTTTTCATATTCCTAACCAACCTGTCATACGAATTCAAACTACTAAACCACTAAAATCAGTCACTGTCATATCAAGCCACAAAGCTATTCGTTTATTGAAAAACGGATGTCAAGCTTTCTTAGCCCATGTTATGGATTTGAACAAAGACAAGTCAGATTTGAATAATATTTCTATTGTTAGAGAATTTCCCGATGTATTTCCTGAAGAACTTCCTGGTCTACCCCCAGAACGTGAAGTTGAATTCTTTATTGACCTTGAACCCGGTACAAAGCCCATTTCTAAAACTCCATATCGAATGGCTCCTATTGAACTTCAGGAGTTAAAAGTCCAACTACAGGAGTTGTTGGACATCGGTTTTATTCGTCCTAGTACGTCTCCTTGGGGTGCTCCTGTTTTATTCGTAAAGAAGAAAGACGGGAGTATGCGACTTTGTATCGACTATCGAGAATTGAATCATGTCACTATCAAGAATAGGTATCCGCTACCTCGCATTGATGACCTGTTCGACCAGTTACAAGGAACACAATTCTTTTCAAAGATCGATCTTCGTTCTGGATATCATCAGCTGAAGATTAAAACTGAGGATATTCCAAAGACTGCCTTCAGAACTCGGTACGGGCATTATGAATTCTTAGTAATGTCTTTTGGATTGACTAATGCTCCTGCTGCCTTCATGGATATGATGAACCGTGTATTCAAAGAATATTTGGATCAGTTCGTTGTTGTCTTTATTGATGACATCCTCATCTATTCCAAAAGCCGTGAAGATCATGAGCGCCATTTGAAGCTGGTACTGCAAAGGCTTCGTGAAAATAAGCTATATGCCAAATTGAAGAAATGCGAGTTCTGGCTTGAGGAAGTAGCATTCCTTGGGCACGTGGTGTCAAAACATGGAGTATCTGTCGACCCGGCGAAGATTGAAGCCATACAAAGTTGGGAGCAACCGAAGTCGGTAACCGAAGTACGTAGCTTTCTGGGCTTAGCTGGTTATTATCGGAGATTTGTGGAAGGATTTTCTCGAATCGCTACTCCGTTAACTCAGCTGACTCGGAAAGATACAAAATTCGTATGGAGTGAGGAATGCGAGAAGAGTTTCCAAGAACTCAAGAGGAGACTCATTTCGGCACCTGTTCTGACAATACCATCTGGTTCGGATGGATTTGTTATCTACAGCGATGCTTCAGGCAAAGGGTTAGGATGTGTTCTCATGCAACATGGGAAAGTCATAGCCTATGCCTCACGACAACTCAAAGAATATGAGAGGAATTATCCTACTCATGATTTGGAGTTGGCAGCAGTCGTTTTTGCGTTGAAGATCTGGAGACACTACCTGTATGGGGAGAAAGTGGAGATCTATACAGATCATAAAAGCCTCAAATATTTCTTCACCCAAAAGGAACTCAACATGCGGCAGCGACGTTGGCTCGAGCTGTTGAAAGATTACGATCATACCATCCAATATCATCCTGGAAAAGCAAACGTAGTAGCTGACGCATTGAGTAGAAGATCATATGCGGGTACGAGTGCAATGTTGTTAACACAAAGGCCCATTTTGTATGACTTGCAAAGGATGGAGATAGAGATGAAGGCTCCAAGTACCCACATGATGATATCAAATATACGAGTAGAACCGACTTTAATCGATAAAGTTAAAGCTGCTCAAGCTACGGACATGGAGCTGATGCGTATGAAGAAGAAAGTGCAAGAAGGTGCTATTCCAGAAGCAAGAATCGATGAAGAAGGAATACTTCGAGTCAACTCCAGACTTTGTGTTCCTAACGATTTTGACTTGAAGCATAGAATAATGATGGAGGCACACAACACACCGTTTGCAATCCATCCTGGGAGTACCAAAATGTATCACGATCTTCGACATACATTTTGGTGGAGCAATATGAAAAGAGAGATCGCGGAGTTTATCTCGAGGTGTTTAACTTGTCAACGTGTAAAGGCGGAGCATCAAGTGCCAAAGGGTCCATTGCAACCACTTGAGATCCCGAAATGGAAGTGGGAACACATTACTATGGATTTTGTTACGGGTCTTCCCAAGGTTTCTCAAGGCATAGATGCGATTTGGGTTATTGTTGATAGATTAACCAAGTCCGCTCATTTCTTGCCGATACGTGAGACTTATTCCCTTGAACGTCTTGCTAGTATGTACGTGAACGAGATTGTGAGATTGCATGGCATGCCAGTATCCATAGTTTCGGATCGTGACCCAAGATTCACTTCACGATTTTGGGTTAGCTTGCAGAAAGCTATGGGCACGGATTTACGATTCAGTTCGGCATACCATCCTCAAACGGACGGACAATCAGAGAGGACTATTCAAACTCTTGAAGATCTATTAAGACTTTGTGTCCTAGATCTCAAAGGGAGTTGGGATAAGTACCTACCATTGGTGGAATTCTCCTACAACAACAGTTATCAGGCGAGCATAGGTGTGGCTCCATTTGAGGCGTTGTATGGAAGAAAATGTCGTTCTCCAGTATGCTGGGACGAGGTGGGTGAAGCAACATTGTTGGGACCAGAGTTGGTACGCATTACTACAGAGAAGATCCAAACGATTCGACAACGTATACAAACGGCACAGGATCGACAAAAGAGTTATGCGGATCTTCATCGGAAGGACGTGGAATTTAATATTGGGGATCATGTATTGTTACGTGTTGCACCATGGAAGGGAGTTACAAGATTTGGGAAGAGAGGAAAGCTCAATCCAAGATTTGTTGGTCCATTTGAGATTCTTGAGCGAATAGGAAATGTGGCATATAGACTCGCATTACCTCCAAGCATGTCTCGTGTTCATAATGTTTTTCACATATCTATGCTTCGTAAATATGTTAAAGACCCGAACCACATTATTGAGTTAGAACCAGACGAGATAGCTGAAGATTTAACGTACGAGGAGGTACCTGTTAAGATCTTGGATAGGAAAGAGCATGTCCTACGCACGAAGGTTATACCACAAGTTAAGGTTTTGTGGAGAAACCATGCTATTGAAGAAATGACCTGGGAGTTGGAATCAGAAATGAAAGCGAGGTATCCTCACCTTTTTGAAACATCAGGTACGTACGTCAATTTCGAGGACGAAATTTCATAAGGAGGGGAGGTTGTAAGACCCCAACTTTTAATGAAATAAAAATCAATTTTTCTTATAATTATATTCAGTAAATGGTTAATTTGATAAACTTTGGTTATGGGTGAAATGTGAAATTTTTCAAAATAAGCAAGTGGTTATAAAATATTCATTTTGTCGGGAATATTCGTTTGGTCGTGGAATATTCTTGCTGTCGGGGAATATTCGTACGACGGCGCAGCCTTTGTGGGCCCCATAACGGAAAACGTTGGATGAAGAAAACGACAAGTATAAGTTTTTATAAATAACGGCGTAGTTGTTACCGTTAATACTGTTGGAATACCCGGTGGTTAAAATACAGTAATACGCGTTATTGCACAGTAGCACACGGTATTGCATAGTATTTTTGAATTATTGATTCTTACGTAAGAAGGCACTACTCAATAATTGTTACAGTAGTTATTGTTCAATATTTTATTTTATTGATTCAATAATTGTTGCGTTGATATTTTATATTATTGTTGTTTCAATAATTGTTGCTGCACAGTATTTTCCATTATCAGATCAATAATTCATATTATTTGAATAATATTATTAGATAACATTATTGGCAATGTCTAGAAAGTTCTGTCTAAGGAGAGGTTTGGTCATCTAATTGCGCGCCAGTAAGGAGAAATCCTTATTGGAAAGCCCCCTCTTTCCTGGGAACGGCCTGGTTGTCATAAATGTGATTCTGTAATATTATTTGTGAATAATTAATTATTGATTCATATGATAAGGAAATATTTATTTTATGTGGATATAAATGAGGGATATATTTTTGTGGTTAAAAATGAAGGAGTTAATGTTGAGGTGTTTTATCAGTATTTTTGTCGGAATGGAGGTATTAAAAATCAAATCAGGGTTTTTGAGAAATATTGCGGGTGTTATAATTTTTAATCCGACCGTTGGATCGTGGTAATTTTTGGATATGTTATACATATATAAGTTGAGTATATGTCCACAAATTTTGAACCGTTAAAAATGAACGTATGATTTATTATGAATTTTACGAGATGACTGGTTCAGAAATTGTTGAATTTTCGGAGTTTATCATTTTGATGGAAAATTCTAGAATTGGTGGGCCCCACTTGTGGTTGGTGAAGAAATGTGCTGAATTATATTTCAAATGTGGTGGGTGGGAATAGTAGCAGGTAAAGCCATCAGGTTGCAGGTCAAACCTACTAAAATTTTCCTATAAATAGAGGGCTAAGTTAGAATTGAAAATCACACCAGAAACAAGTTTTCTCTCTTTCTCTCTCTAGATTATTGAGTGTATTTTGTGAGTATTTAGATACTTTGAGAGTTTCTATTCATCAGAGCAAGTTTCTTTCAGCCTTATACCGGTATTCCGACCAGAAGTACTGATATCTTGAGGTAAGGGATATTATTTTCTTCTTAAATGATATTATTTTCTTCAATATCATTATGCTGAAATATTGATATGAGTTTTTATCAAATTTGGAACTTTTTGTGTCGGGGTTACTATTCACGTATACGGCACTATTCACGTATACGGCACTATTCACGAATACGGCACTATTCACCGAAAAATAAAATTTTTCCTTTTTGTCCAAGATGTCTATTATGGTTACTATCTTTGATTGTATCCATGTTTTGATCTTTATTTTTGAATTCTGCTTCACAATTGATTATTATGAAGTATTATTGATCTTGGATAAACTGTTATACGAATCCCTACTATTTGTCCTTCTGTCTCACTGGATTCGTTCTTTTAAGATATTTTTCATCATCCTCAGTCCTAAATGATGATATTACTGAATATCTTTGGCCTGTAGTGCAAAGATGTATGATTACTTGATGAATATCTTTGGCCTGTAGTGCAAAGATGAACAGGTGTTGAGATGAACATGACTGACAGGTGATACAAATGAATATCTTTGGCCTGTAGTGCAAAGATGAATATTTGGATAAAGATGATTATTAATTGATGTTACAGGGATAAAATATTGATGATGGACTTTTAAATCTTAGAAGATAGTAGAATTCTTTCTCTACTTGACTCTTCTAATGGTTTGCTGTTTCCGCTGCAGTTGTTGATCTAAAACTTGTTGTCGATTATATTCTATCAGATTTTTCCCTGTTGAAGACTAACGATAATTTGTTTGTATATTATCTTAGTCATAATATTCTTTACTGGGCTAGTTGAGCTCACCCTTTTCCTTTTTGTTCCATTTTTCTTCTCAGGAGGTGAGAACATAGCAAGATCTAGTCGGGGTATGGAGTGATGGTTCTAGAAAGATGTTTTAGCAGTCCTCACTATTTCTGTAAAATAGTGTTTGAATAATTGTAATGAGGATTTATTTGAGTGTGGATATTGTCTAGAAGACAATATTTGTATTTAAACTCACAGTATGTGTTGTCGTATTTTGCACGACATTTGTATTATTGAAGTTGTAGTTTGCTTTCTGTACCATGTATTTGGCGACTCAAATGGGTGTTGTATACCTATTTTGGGGGCGTCACACCAGCTCCTTGAACTGTTTAGCGGTGACCGTCCGAGAGTTGCCAGTGTTTCCACCTACATTTTGGACATGAGTCTCTCTCGCCTGATGTTGCATGAATTGCAGAATGCCCATAAACATTCCGTCGTTCATCATTTGATCGGTGTTATGGTTTGCATGAGGATTGTTGCCTTCCTAATGCACATTATCCTGGGTATTGATCGTTGGTGATTCAACGGTCTTATATGCTCCATTGTTATTCTCAACATTCTCGGATGTCATTTTCAAATACTGCAACAAAATAAGGGTTAATTGACATGCCATATATTATCCCTATATTCTGACCAACCAATTAAATAACAAATAAACTTAGGTAGGTCATACTAGCGAAGGAATTACCCACCTCTCTCCTCCTAGTTCTAGTCTCATATCTTAGCCAGGGATCATATCCCTAAGCTTTGATACCAACTGTGACGCCCCCAAAATAGGTATACATCACCCTTTCTGAGTCGCCAAATACATGGTACTGAATACAAATACAAACTTAATTATACAACATGAGCTGTGAGTTTTAATACAAATATTATCTTCTAGACAGTATTCAAACTCAAAATAAGTCCTCATTACATTTATTGTCACACTATTTCACAGAATAGTGAGGACTACTAATGCTACCATCTGGACCGTCACTCCGTTCCCCAACTAGTCCCAACTATATTCTCATTTCATGAAGAGAACAATAAAAGCAAAGGGTGAGCTCAACTAGCCAAGTAAGAAATATTATGACTAAGACAATGCAGAATAAATTATCATTAGCCTTCAACAGTGTTAAACTGATAAAATATAATAAACATCAAGTTTAACTGCAGCGGAACAAGCAATCCATTAGAAGAGTCAAGTAGAGCATAATATCTATTATCTTCTATGATTTAAAAAGTTTATCAAAAGTTTTATCGCTGAGAATCAACTTAATAAATCATCCACATCATCGAATCATCCTTGCACTACGACCAAGGATATTCATTAGTATCACGACCACAAATTATCCATTCACTACGGGCCAAGGATATTCATGTTTTCATCAATGGTCATGATCATGCCAACAACTGTCCATCAATGCACTACGAGCCAATGAGGACTCTTACCACATCATTTGTAACATTACAGTTATGATTATACCAAATAATCCCTAGTCATAATTATTCCAAGTCCATTTATGCACTACGGGCCACAGATGACTTTCATAACAATATAAGCATGAGGATGATGACAATGATATAAGAATTCAATTAAATGAAAGAAAAGGATAAATTTTTAAAGATTTATAATTTAATTTATCTCGAATTCAAAAACGTCTAAATTGTCAACATGATACTACTTTGTGGAGTAAAATTCAAGAATAATATTATATCAAAAAATGATTTGGACCGAAAAGAAACTAATTTTTATCATAAATAGTACCCTGGGTGAATAGTACTCGAGTGAATAGTACCCCGTGAATAGTAATTTAGGAATAGTAACCCGTAAATAGTACTCCGGCATAAAAGGTTAAAACTTATCAAAAATACTTAGAATAATATTTTCATAAAAAGATACTGGATGAAGCACAAATATTAAGGATATTCTACTAATTTCATGGAGTATAGAAGCCAAAACTTAACAAAATGAGTATAGAATTCGAAATCTGAAACAGAATAATATTACTTACATACTACAGAGTATAGAAAAAAAATATTATTTTATACGAATACTGAATAAAAATAGCATCCCTTACCTTAAAAAGAAGACTATTCCGACTGATAGGGCGAGGATATTCTTGAAGAAAACTTATACTGTTTTCTACGCTCAAATCTTTCTAAAACTAGAAAGAAATATGCTCAATATTATAGAAGAAGAATTCTCTGATTCTGGTGTGATTTTCAATTCTAACTTAGCATCCTATTTATAGGAAAATGGAAGGGGCACTGTGCAAGGAAATTCACGGACGAACATTTGAAAACTTTCACGGGCCGAAATTATGGAAATTCGTATACGTTCATTTTTAAAAAATAAGAATATAATATTCAAGTAAAACAAATAACTTTATATATAATATAATATATTCTATTTTTTATATAAAACAAAACTTATTATAATATATATATATATATAATAATAATAATAACAACAACACAGTACTCCCCCGTGAATTCATTTTCTACCCCTTGACAACTTTTTTTCAAACTTATATATATATAATACTAATACAATCACTTTTCCCACCAATTCCCATGACCAAAATTCATCAAGTTCTCCCCCCCCCCCATTTTCTTCTTCTAATGTGGGCCCCACATGTTCCCTCCACCAACAAATCACCATCACAAATCGATCCCATATAATATATATACTGAATAATCTTCTACCGATTATTTTACAAAGTAAGCAAGTTGTCATAAAATATTCGTTTGGTCGAGAAATATTCATTTTATCAGGAAATATTCGTACGATGACACAATCATTGGTGGACCCCACAACGAAATTACTGTCGTAGTTAGAAAATAACATAAATAACTTTTTATAAAAATAACGGCAAAAGTTTTATCGTTAACTGTTGAAATATCCGGTGATAAAAGTACAATAATACGAGTGATTATTGATGCTTACGTAAGAAGTCACTAAGTTTAATTTAACTACTGTCACAGTATCATCTGGACAATATTTTATATTATTAAATCAATAATTGAGACAACAAAGTTATTCATATTATTATTTATATTATTGACAATGTCTAGAAAGTTCTGTCGAGAAAAGAGGTTTGGTCACCTAATTGCGCGCCAATAAAGAGAAGTCCTTATCGGAAAACCCCCTATTTCCTAGGAATGATCTAGTTGTTAATATTGCGAGTTATAATGATGATGAATAAATGTTAATAAAAATGTGTTTAGTGAAGCCAAGTGAATTGAAATAAATAGAGGGGTATTTTATGAAGTATTTATTATAAATTTGGCTTATTATATGGACCCTCACTTACCCATTTTCTAAAATTATCGGTAGAAAGTTATATAAGTTTTGTTATATATATATATATTATATAAGTTTTTTTTATGTAGAATAGAATATATTATATTTTATTATTTACATAGTGCAGTATAGTGCTGCATAGTAAAATTAAAAATATTTAAAATTCTTCGCCCGTGATTTTGTATGAAAATTATTGTGCAGTCCGTGATTTTTTTTTAAATAGTATTATGTCATTCTCCTATAAATAGGATGCTCAGTTTAGAAAAGAAAAACACACCAGAATCAGAGAATTCTTCTTCTATAATATTAAGCGTATTTCTTTAGAGTTTAAGGAAGCTTTGAGTGTAAAAAACAGTGCAAGTTTTCTTCAAAAATATTCCCGCCCTACCAGTCAGAAATACTCTCCTTTTAAGATGAAGACAGGTGATAAGAGTTCTCTTTGTCTTGGGTACAACAAAAAACTGTTGATGACTATTACATGAATGAAATATTAATGATGGACTTTTAATTTGGAGGATATAGTAGGCATTATGTTCTACTTGACTCTTCTAATGGATTGTTAATTCCGCTGCAATTATGGTTGAAAACTTTTATCATCTACCATATATTGTTCTAAATCTCTGATTAATTACTGATGAAGACTATTGATAAATTAATTATCTTAGTCATAATATTCTTTACTGGACTATTTGTGCTCACCCTTTTGCTCACAATTCTTTACAGGTATTAAGAGTGTAGCTGGGACGAGCGAGGATAACAGGGGATTAGTGTGATGGTCCGAGTCTGTGGAACTTTCTCAATACATTATAAAACTGCATGACATGTAATATATAATTGTATTGTGGACCTAAGATGGGTGTTTCGTATATTATACGTCACTTAATAATTGATTTCGGTGAACAACAATAGGTTAATGAGAACCCGACTTTGAAAGCGTCAAAAGTGCACCTCGTTAGAATGAACATGACAGTAATCTTCTCGTTATTCTTTGGGGTCTTGAAATATTTGAAGCTATATTTTATATGTCATTGTAATAATTTGAGTTTGGATACTGTATACGAGATAATATTATATTAAAACTCACAACTTATGTGTTGCCTTATTTTACACGACAGTTCAACAGTTGTATAAATGAAGTTTATATTTAAATTCTGTACCGTGTATCTAGTGACTCAGAATGGGTTGAGTATACCTATTTTAGGGGCGTCACATATTCAATAAAGACTTTTAAATACTTTTTTTAAGTGACAGACTTTTGTAGAGTTTGTAAATTTTAATGACTTTTAAAGATTTTTAAAAGGGAATTGTTAAATCCAAAACACTTTTTGTTATTTCCACAACAAAAGTATCGCTGTAGATGTATAGCGACGGTGAAAACTGTAGCTATACGATCTATAGCGACACTTTTGTTGTGGAAATAATAATTTCTATGTTGGATTTAACAGTTCCCTTTTTAAAATTACTGTTAAAGACTCCATGAAATAAGTGACATACTTTTATAGAATTTTTACCAAGACTTTGATAGACTTTTGTATACTTCTAATATATCTTGCAGCTTATATTAATTGTTAAAAAGTCAACAAAGATCTTATATTTTAGGTGAAATGAGTATAATATGTCAGGAATATGCATGTGAATGATATTCCTATTTACATATGATTTGATTATGATATATATGAATGAATATGCAAGTATGCTTGCATTAAGAAAAGCTGTAAAGTCCTTTGATAGATAATAAGAACATATGTACAAGGACTTAGAATGAATTGATCAAATATGTTAGGTCAATCATACATAAGCAAAACAACTTTGTAAAGTCCTTAAAAAGAAATTATGTACAAGAACTATAAATTATATAGAAAGATCAAGCATGTTAGGTTGATCTTATGATGTAATAGATAGGTTTGTCGGATCGTCGAGTACTGCACCAGAAATCGTAGTTTGCCAGGAGACTCAAGGAAAACTCGAGAGCTATCGAGGCAGAATCTTAGTGTGCAAGATAATAGATTTCGGAGTTCGTAGACTACCAGGAGAGACGAGGAAGGATAGTACTCATATACTCCAAAAGCCGTGAAGATCATGAGCAACACTTGAAGCTGATACTCCAAAAGCTTCGTGAGTATAAGCTTTATGTCAAGTTGAAGAAATGCGAATTTTGGCTTGAGGAAGTAGCATTCCTTGGGCACGTGATATCAAATCACGGAATATCTGTGACGCCCCCAAAATAGGTCCATTCCACCCAACCCATTCTGAGTCGCCAAATATATGGTAACTTTATTATTATAATTGTCGTGCAAAATACAACAACACATATACTGTGAGTTTAAATACAAATATATACCAACTGTGACTCTTATCCCAACCTTGGATAGAACGTCACAATGACACCTTATATAAAGGTACAGTCAATAACTGTTTTAGAAATTAAAATCTTTGAAAAATGCCCAAGAAAATTAACGGTTAAATGACGTATAAAATACGATACATTTATCTAAAATTCTCAATAAAATTATTTTCACACTGTTTTAAGGGAAACCTCAACAGCTATCGACCACCGTTCTATTCCCCTGTTACCCTCGCTCGACCCAGCTATACTCTTATCACCTGAAAAGAATTGTGAAATAAAAGGGTGAACACAACTAGTCCAGCAAATAGTATCATGACTAAAGATAATTAAATTATCAATAGCTTTCGTTAGTAATTAATCAGAGATTTAGAACATATGGTAGATGAATAAAACTTTTCAACCATAGTTGCAGTGAAACGAACAATCCATTAGAAGAGTCAAGTAGACCATAAAGTCTATTATCTTCTCCATGTTAAAAGACCACCAACAATGTTTTATCCCTGTAACATAAATCAACAGTTCTGATCCACAATCATATGAATAATTTATAATCATAATTGTGGTTCTAAATTCCTCTTCGCACCCAAGACGAAGATAATTTTCATCACATGTCTTTACCTGAAACATCAAAGATCATGGTTATACCAAATCACAGTTCCTGTTCATAATCATACTAATAAATTCATCTTTGCACTACGGGCCAAAGATATTCAACAACAGATCATCTTTGCACTACGGGCCAAATATATTCAACAACAGATCATCTTTGCACTACGGGACAAAGATATTAATATCTCAAAGAAATATATAATCATTTCGGAATATATATAAACAATAATTATAACCATGTTGATTAATTCACCTTTGCACTTAAGCTAAAGATATTCAATTATAAATTCAATGGTCATGATCATACCAGTCAACAATTCATCTTTACACTACTGACCAAAGAGAACCCATAGTCACGATCATACCAATAATCTATCCATCTTTACACTCAAGTGAAAGAGAAATTTCATCACCATGATTATAAAAATATTATAAAAACAATATAATCAAAACATGGGTTTAATTTCAAGAGTAAGATTCGTAAATCAACGATAATTTGGTTAGAAAAAAAAAACTAATTTTGTCGTGAATAGTACCACATGAATAGTAACTCATGAATAGTAACTCGTAAATAGTAACTCATGAATAGTAACTCGTGAATAGTAGCTCGTATTCGTACATAGTACCGTATACGTAAATAGTGTCATATACATGAATAGTGGCATATACGTGAATAGTGCCGTATACGTGAATAGTAACCTCGACATGAAAAGATAAACTTTCACAATAAAATCCATATAAATATTTTAGTATAATGATATTAAAGAAAATAACATCATTTACTTAAAAAAATAATATCCCTTACCATCCCTTACTATCCCTTACCTCAAAAGAGCAGTACTTCTGAATGAAATTTCGGATATAACGCTGAAGGAAACTTGCACCGTATAGCAACACTCAAGCTATCTAAATACTCATAAAAATATGCTCGATAATATAGAGAGAGAAAACTTCAGTTTCTGGTGTGATTTTCAATTCTAACTTAAGCATTATATTTATAGGAAAATGCTTATAACACCAAAGTAAAAAATTTAATAAAATATTATTATTTTAATAAAAATCATACGCATACTTAGACAAATTTGAATTCAGCATTTTCCACATGTAAGTGGGGCCCACCAAAATAAAAAACATGTTTTAAACATTTTTTGTAACAAAATCAATTCAGACCCAATATTCCGGAACTTTAATAATTCATAATAAATAGTCCTTTTATCAGCAAAATTCAAATTATATGTCCATTCCATAGAAAATTTAATTCTTTACAATTTTGTAAGTTTAAGTTTTTCCAAAATCTAAACAGAAATTGACCGAAATTCACATACGGACGATTTTACAGGTTATAATCAAATTTCAGTCAAAAATTGGGTCCACCAACATGTTTAACATGTTTTTAGTATTTATTGTAATAAAAATACTCTTTCTCCTTATTTATTCATATATCACACATTCATTGTAAAAATATCACCATTATTATATTATTAAATATAATAATATATTTAAATTAATTATTTTATCAGAAAAGATAAAATATCAATTTTCAACAACTGTCACTTTTCTAAAAATTCCTTCATTTATATCTACATAAAATAAATATTTTTCTTATCATATAAATCAATAATTAATTATTCACAAATAATATTACAAAATCACAATACTGACAACCAGGCCGTTCTTAGGAAAGAGGTGGCTTTCCAATAAGGATTTCTCCTTACTAGCACGCAATTAGGTGACCAAACCTTTTTTTAGACAAAATTTTCTAGACATTGTCAATAATGGTATCTAATAATATTATTAAAATAATATGAATTATTGATCTGATAATAGAAAATACTGTGCAGTGACAATTATTGAAATAATAATAATATAAAATATCAACGTAGCAATTATTGAATTAATAAAATAAAATATTAAACAGTAATTACTGTAACAATTATTGAGTAGTGCCTTCTTACGTAAGAATCAATAATTAGTGCAATACCGTGTGCTACTGTGTAACACCGCGTATTACTGTGTTTTAATCACCGGGTATTCTAACAGTGTTAACGGTAACAACTATGCCGTTATTTATAAAAACTCATACTTATCGTTTTCTTCATCCAATCGTTTTTCGTTATGGGGCCCACCCAAGGATGCGTCGTCGTAGAATATTCAACGACCAAACGAATATTCCCCAACAGAAATGAGTATTTTATAACCACTTGCGTATTTTGAAAATTTTATATATATCACCTTTAACTTTAAACTTTTATCAATTTAACTATTTACTAAATAGAAAAATTAAATTCTTTTATTTCATAAAATTCGGGGTCTTACAATCTCCCCTCCTTATAAAATTTCGTCCTCGAAATTTACGTACCTGGTATTTCAAAAAGTTGAGAATACCTTATTTTCATTTCAGATTCTATCTCCCCGATAATCATGATTTCTCCATTGCTCATCTCCTGTATTTCAGATATCATTCTAGAATACAGTTTCAATACAAAGGTTAATTGACATATCACAATTTGTCAATTTAAGTAAGAAAATTTAGCTTAGGTAGGACACACACTAGTGCAGGATTTACTCGTCTCTCTTTTTCTAGTTCTATTCTCCGATCTCCGTCAGAGATCATATCCCTAAGCTCTTATACCAACCGCGACGCCCCCAAAATAGGTCCATTCCACCCAACCCATTCTGAGTCGCCAAATACATGGTACAGAAAATAACTACAACTTTATTATTACAATTGTCGTGCAAAATACGACAACACATATACTGTGAGTTTAAATACAAATATATACCAGCTGTGACTCTTATCCCAACCTTGGATAGCACGTCACAATGACACCTTACATAAAGGTACAGTCAATAACTGTTTTAAAAATTAAAATCTTTAAAAAATGCTCAAGAAAACCTTTGTACATGGGAGGCCATGCATCTAAGTTATAATAGATATCATATGACAGGAGAATTATCATTGGTTGACCCAATAGACCCCAAAGAAAAATAAGAAGATTACTATCATGTTCTTTCCAATGGTGAGTCTTCTCTTGACATATAATTATTTCCATTGTCTCCAATTGAGAATTATATTTCAACCAAACTCCAAGATTATATAGGTAGTGCTCGTAGATATACTCAGTAAGTGGATGTGCACAACTCTGTCTTATGATAACACGAAGTCATAGGTAATTAGACATCTTGTATGATAGTGGTAAAACACTCTTCCAAAGTTGGGTTCACCTCAACCTATTCGGTTCACCAAAATTAACAGTTAAATGACGTATAAAACACGACACATTTATTTAAAATTCTCAATAAAATTATTTTCACACTGTTTTAAGGGAAACCTCAACAGCTATCGACCACCGTTCTATTCCCTTGTTACCCTCGCTCGACCCAGCTATACTCTTATCACCTGAAAAGAATTGTGAAATAAAAGGGTGAGCACAACTAGTCCAGCAAATAATATCATGACTAAAGATAATTAAATTATCAATAGCTTTCGTTAGTAATTAATCAGAGATTTAGAACATATGGTAGATGAATAAAACTTTTCAACCATAGTTGCAGTGAAACGAGCAATCCATTAGAAGAGTCAAGTACACCATAAAGTTTATTATCTTCTCCATGTTAAAAGACCACCAACAATGTTTTATCCCTGTAACATAAATCAACAGTTCTGATCCACAATCATATGAATAATTTATAATCATAATTGTGGTTCTAAATTCCTCTTCGCACCCAAGACGAAGATAATTTTTATCACCTGTCTTTACCTGAAATATCAAAGATCATGGTTATACCAAATCACAGTTCATGTTTATAATCATACTAATAAATTCATCTTTGCACTACGGGCCAAAGATATTCAACAACAGATCATCTTTGCACTACGGGCCAAAGATATTAATATCTCAAAGAAATATATAATCATTTCAAAATTTATATAAACAATAATTATAACCATGTTGATCAATTTACCTTTGCACTTAAACTAAAGATATTCAATTATAAATTCAATGGTCATGATCATACCAGTCAACAATTTATCTTTACACTACTGGCCAAAGAGAACCCATAGTCACGATCATACCAATAATTTATCCATCTTTACACTCAAGTGAAAGAGAAATTTCATCACCACGATTATAAAAATATTATAAAAATAATATAATCAAAACATGGGTTTAATTTCAAGAGTAAGATTCGTAAATCAACGATAATTTGGTCAGAAAAAGAAACCAATTTTGTCGTGAATAGTACTATATGAATAGTAACTCGTGAATAGTAACTCATGAATAGTAACTCGTGAATAGTAGCTCGTATTCGTACATAGTACCGTATACGTAAATAGTGTCATATACATGAATAATGGCATATACGTGAATAGTGTCGTATACGTGAATAGTAACCTCGACATGAAAAGATAAAGTTTCACAATAAAATCCATATCAATATTTCA
This sequence comes from Panax notoginseng, assembly GCA_016801055.1. Lineage (NCBI taxonomy): Eukaryota > Viridiplantae > Streptophyta > Magnoliopsida > Apiales > Araliaceae > Panax > Panax notoginseng. The sequence continues at coordinate 21,357,482 of CM029015.1, read as the reverse complement.
GTATAATGATATTAAAGGAAATAACATCATTTACTTGAAAAAATAACATCCCTTACCTCAAAAGAGCAGTACTTCTGAATGGAATGTCGGATATAACGCTGAAGAGAACTTGCACCGTATAGCAACACTTAAGCTATCTAAATACTCATAAAAATACGCTCGATAATATAGAGAGAGAAAACTTCAGTTTCTGATGTGATTTTCAATTCTAACTTAAGCATTCTATTTATAAGAAAATGCTTATAACACCAAAGTAGAAAATTTAATAAAATATTATTATTTTTATAAAAATCATACGCATACTTAGACAAATTTGAATTCAGCATTTACCACATGTAAGTGGGGCCCACCAAAATAAAACACATGTTTTAAATATTTTTTGTAACAAAATCAATTCAGACCCAATATTCTGGAACTTCAATAATTCATAATAAATAGTCCTTTTATTAGTAAAATTCAAATCTCTACAATTTTGTAAGTTTAAATTTTTCTAAATTTCAAACAGAAATTAACCGAAATTCATATACGGGCGATTTTACAGGTTATAATCAAATTTCAGTCAAAAATTGGGTTCACAAACATGTTTAACATGTTTTTAGCATTTATTGTAATAAAAATACTCTTTCTCCTCATTTATTCATATATCACACATTCATTGTAAAAATATCACCATTATTATATTATTAAAATATAATAATATATTTAAATTAATTATTTTATCAAAAAAGATAAAATATCAATTTTTAACAATTATCACTTTTCTAAAAATTCCTTCATTTATATCCACATAAAATAAATATTTTTCTTATCATATAAATCAATAATTAATTATTCACAAATAATATTATAAAATCACAATACTGACAACCAGGCCGTTCCCAAAAAAGAGGGGGCTTTTCCAGTAAAGATTTCTCCTTACTGGCTCGCAATTAGGTGACCAAACCTTTCCTTGGACAAAACTTTTTAGACATTGCCAATAATACTATCTAATAATATTATTAAAATAATATGAATTATTGATCTGATAATGGAAAATATTGTGCAGTGACAATTATTGAAACAACAATAATATAAAATATCAACGTAGCAATTATTAAATCAATAAAATAAAATAGTAAACAGTAATTACTGTAACAATTATTGAGTAGTGCCTTCTTACGTAAGAATCAATAATTGGTGCAATACCGTGTGCTACTGTGCAACACCGCGTATTACTGTGTTTTAACCACCGGGTATTCCAACAGTGTTAACGGTAACAACTATGTCGTTATTTATAAAAACTCATACTTGTCGTTTTCTTTATCCAATCGTTTTTCTTTATAGGGCCCACCCAAGGCTGCGTCGTCGTACGAATATTCCCCGACAGTAAGAATATTTCACGACCAAACGAATATTCCCCAACAGAAATGAGTATTTTATAACCACTTGCGTATTTTGAAAATTTTATATATATCACCCTTAACTTTAAACTTTTATCAATTTAACTATTTACTAAATAGAAAAATTGAATAATTTTATTTCATAAAATTCGGGGTCTTACAATATCTATTGACCCAGCGAAGATTGAAGCGATACACAGCTGGGACCAACCTAAGTTAGTGACCGAAGTACGTAGCTTTCTGGGCTTAGCTGGTTATTATCGAAGATTTGTGGAAGGATTTTCTCGAATTACTACTCCATTAACTCATCTGACTCAAAAATATACAAAATTCGGTTGGAGCGAGGAATGTGAGAAGAGTTTCTAAGAACTCAAGAGGAGATTCATTTCAGCACCTGTTCTAACAATAGCATCTGGTTCGGAGAGATTTGTCATATACAGCTATGCTTCAGGCAAAGGTTTAGGATGTGCTCTCATGCAATATGGGAAAGTCATAGCCTATGCCTCACGACAACTCAAAGAATATGAGAGGAATTATCCTACTCATGATCTAGAGTTGGCAGCAGTCATTTTCGCGCTTAAAATCTGAAGGCATTACCTGTATGGGTAGAAGGTGGAGATCTATCCATATCATAATAGCCTTAAATATTTCTTTACCCAAAAGGAATTCAACATGTGTCAACGACGTTGGCTCGAGCTATTGAAAGATTACGATCATACTATTCAATACCATCCTGGAAAGGCGAACGTGGTAGTTGACGCGTTGAGTAGAAGATCATATGCAGGTACGAGTACGATACTGTCAACGCAAAGGCCCATTTGGTATGACTTATAAAGGATGGAGATAGAGTTAAGGACTCAAGAGACCCATGTGATGATGTTAAATATATGAGTAGAACCGACTTTAATCGATAAAGTTAAAGCTACTCAAACTACGGACCTGGAGCTGATGCGTATGAAGAAGAAAGTGCAAGAATGTGCTATTCCAGAAGCAAGAATCGATAAAGAAGGAATACTTCAAGTCAACTCTAGTCTTTGTGTTCCTAACGAACCAGATTTGAAATATAAAATTATGATGGAGGCGCACAACACACCATTTGTAATCCATTCTGGGAGTACCGAAATGTATCGTGATCTTCGACATATATTTTGGTGGAGCAATATGAAGAGAGAGATCGCGAAGTTTATTTCAAGGTGTTTAACTTGTCAACATTTCAAGGCGCACTACAAAAAAAAAGTCATTGGCCACGGGCTCAATACCGTCGGCACAATCCCCGTCGACAATAAAGTCATTATCGACGGTCTAGCCGTCGCCAATGCTAGTCGTCGCCAATGACACCTTTTTTGGCGCAAGACATTCCCGGTGGAGGGAAAACCTCATTGGCGACGGTGTTTATTTTCGGGTCGATGGTGGTGCCATCACTATTGATGTAATAGCGACGGTGTCATTATCGACGGGGGATGCCGTCGAGAATGACAATTAAAACCTCCTCGACAGCAACGACTCCTTTTATGAAATTTTCTTCTCTATTTTTCTTTCCCTCTCAATATCAGCCATTTTCGCTCCTTAATTTCCCCACGAATCTCAAATTGCGTTTATTGATTCTCTAAAGTTGACCCATTTCGGTTTATTCATTCTGCTATTTTGTTTTCTACTTCTCTTTCCCTCTCGCGATTCTAACTTCTCCTCTTGCCGTCGCCATCTTCCTTCTTGCCGTCGCCCTTCGGCTAGTTCTTGTTGTCGCCACCATCCTCTCTTCGCGCCACTGCAGTCCCTCTGTGTCTCTCTCGAGTGCAAGGTATGTTCCTAAATCCAATTTCCCCCCAAATGTAACCTAATAATCGATGTTTTTATAATTTCACTCTATTTTTCCTCAAATATCAGTTGTTGTGTATTACAAATTTATAGTTTGCAAGTTTTTATGAAAATTTTAATGTGACATGAGATACCCAATTGCAGTGTATTACTTCATTCTTTCCGTTTGGTGCTGAACTGGGATTTTCATAGCTTAGTGACATATATCCAACTTGTGTTGATAAATTATTGTGTTGAAGAATTTAGTTATTTCTTGAATCAAAGTTCAGGTATGCTCTGATTTTACATTAATTTAGAAATTTTCAGAGGGTATATGCGCTGACTTGCTTGGTATAATGGGTAATAATTAATTTGTTTTTAGGTATGTTCAATCTCTGTCTTGTGAATATTTTAGTTATATGGCCATATCTATCTTTGTGAAGAGTTAGAGAGAGAGAAAAAAATATTTAATTTGGTTGTGGTGTTTATTGAAAAATAGAGTTATCTATATATTTGGTGGACAGTCAATTGTAAAAGATATATATTTTTTGAATGGAAAATTTATATTGTATTGGGTTACTTGGGTAATCTAATATGTTTTCATAACTGAAGGAATATCTCGTTTTGTGTATTGTTTTCTGGCGTGTTCTTGGATTGTGATTCCCAGGTTCCGTAGTCTTATGTGTTAGTTAGCACTTAGCTAAAATTTGATACTAGTAGTTTGTGAATATATAGGCATAAAATTTTCCAGTTAATTTATACAAATGAGTTTCCCCTGAAGGATAAATGGTTGTGTGAAAGGAAACACTTGATTAAGTGGCATTCTCTCCGTACTAGTTTAGAGAAATGTATAACACTTTATAATTATTAATTTTACATGTATAAAGAGCATTTGAACATCAATCAAAGTTTGATACTAGCATTTGAAGATTGCTCATGTAATGGTTTTATGTAAATATTGTGTAATGTTCGTTTATTGGGTTATTGAAGATTGCTCAACTTGGTAAATATAGTGATTATAATATCATCTGGGAGTCTAAGAAAGTGATCTTCTTTGTGTTTCTTTGATTTCTTATTCATCCTTTAAGAACTGTCTTTTTTTCTTCAGTAATCACTATGATCAATTAAATGTGTGTATATATATAGGAGAGATTTAGGGGAAATTAACTGTCTTTGTTTATGGTTGTCAAGTGTTTGTGAGTATGTTGTTAAAAAAATATGAGTAAGGGTAAAAATAACCGTTATTCCATGTGACTTGACATGTGCATATTTTCATATAGTTTTGGAAGCTTAGAAACCCGTTTGAGATTCACTTAGTAGGAGTGAATCTTAAATAGTCCCCGTTTTAGGACTGTTCTTGTATGTTTCGATCTCACTTAGGTCGGTGTTAACAACTTGAGCACGTCTTTATATTTTTGGAATTTTCGGTCAGTATATTTCTCTTAACGTTCTTCGGGTGCATATTTAGACTACGATGTGTTAGTCTATTTCGTGTACTTGAAGACCATAGGGAGGTGCTGCCGAAATTTCTAAAAAATTTAAAGATGTGTTCAAGTTGTTGGCATCAGTGAGGTGACACATCCGGGAATGGGATAGAAGCCTGACCCGTTAGAGTGGGAGATGAAGTTAGGAAACTCATAAGCTTGCATATACATTAACTTGGAGACTTGATTATGTTTGTCTAACTTTTCATATATATAGCAGACAGTTGTCCAATATGTCTGTTGATCGAAGTTGGATGGAACGTAGGGTAGCCACTGATAAAAGTGGGCTTAGCTCTGAGTACCGTTGTGGGGTTGCACAGTTTCTCTATTTTGCATTTGAGCAAGACAGCGACGAAGAGATTAGATGTCCTTGTAAGAGGTGTGTGAATGAAGTGTGGAAGGAAAGGAGTGATGTCATGTGTGACTTATTTGCGTATGGGTTCAAGCAGGGTTATACGACATAGATCTATCATAGGAAAACCTGGTTGGATGAACATGAATCAGAACTAGAATCTAGAGGTGACGAAACCTTTGATTGTACTAACATGATAGTCGAAGCTGCTGATTCATACTTTCAGTGGAATACAGACAGGGATGACAGTAGCGTCGAGCAAGAACCGAATGACGGGGCTAAGGGTTTATATGAGTTATTTCATGAAGCAGCGACACCACTGTATGACGGGCACGAAAAGCACACCGTCTTATCTGCCGTGACTAAGTTTTTACACTTCAAGAACGAGCATGACTGTAGCGAGAGAGGTTTTAATGAGCTGTTAAGCATTGTGAAGGAGTGCTTACCTGCAGGCAATAAGTTACCGGAGTCGTACTATGATGTGAAGAAAATGGTCAAAAGGCTCAATCTAGGGTATGAGAAGATCGATGCTTGTGAGAATGACTGTATGTTGTATTACAGTGATGTCAATAAAGATAAGAGGTCATGTGATATTTGTGGTACAAGTAGATACCGTGAACAACGCAAGAAAAAGGGAAAAGACGTGCCGAGAAAGATCTTACGCTACTTTCCCATTGCCCCGAGGCTTCAGCGGTTGTTCATGTCAACACATACCGCCGAGGATATGAGGTGGCACTCTACACGGGACATAGTCGAAGGTCAACTGACGCACCCAGCAGATGGGCTTGAGTGGAAAAATTTTGATAACAAGCACCCCTTGTTTGCTGAAGAGGTTCGCAATGTTAGGATTAGACTTGCTACGGATGGGTTTAATCCGTTTAACAGGCCTTACACAAAGCCCTACTCAACTTGGCCGGTGATTATTGTGGTGTATAACCTGTGACGCCCCCAAAATAGGTATACAACACCCACTCTGAGTCGCCAAATACATGGTACAGAAAATAAACTACAACTTCAATAATACAATTGTCGTGCAAAATACGACAACACATACTGTGAGTTTAAATATAAATATTGTCTTCTAGACAATATCCACACTCAAATAAGTTCACATTACAATTATTCAAACACTATTTTACAGAAATAGTGAGGACTGCTAAAACATCTTTCTAGAACCATTACTCCATACCCCGACTCGATCCTGCTATGTTCTCGCCTCCTGAGAAGAAAAATGGAACCCAGTAAAGAATATTATGACTAAGATAATATACAACAAATTATCATTAGTCTTCAACAGGAAAAAATCTGATAAAATATAATAGACAACAAGTTTTAGATCAACAACTGCAGCGGAAACAGCAAACCATTAGAAGAGTCAAGTAGAGAATGAGTTCTACTATCTTCTAAGATTTAAAAGTCCATCATCAATATTTTATCCATGTAACAACAATCAATAACCATCTTTAATCAAATATTCATCTTTGCACTACAGGCCAAAGATATTCATTTGTATCACCAGTCGGACATGTTCATCTCAACACCTGTTCATCTTTGTACTACGGGCCAAATATATTCATCAGTTAATCATTCATATTTGCACTACAGGCCAAAGATGTTCAGTAATATCATCATTTAGGACTTAGGATGATGAAAAATATCTTAAAGAAAACGAATCCAGTGAGACAGAAGGACAAATAGTAGAGATTCGTATAACAGTTTATTCAAGATCAATAATACTTTATAGAAATCAATTGTGAAGTAGAATTCAAAAATAAAGATCAAAACATGAATACAATCAAAGATAGTAACCATAATAGACATCTTGGACAAAAAGAAGAAAATTTCATTTTTCGGTGAATAATGCCGTATTCGTGAATAGTGTTGTATACATGAATAGTAACCCCGACACAAAAAGTTTCAAATTTGATAAAAAGTTCATATTAATATTTCAGCATAATGATATTGAAGAAAATAATATCATTCAAGAAGAAAATAATATCACTTACCTCAAAATATCAGTACTTCTGATCGGAATATCGGTATAAGGCTGAAGGAAACTAGCACTGATGAATAGAAACTCACAAAGTATCTAAATACTCACAAAATACACTCAATAATCTAGAGAGAGAAAGAGAGAAAACTTATTTCTGGTGTGATTTTTAATTCTAACATAGCCTTCTATTTATAGAAAAATGTTAGCACGCCGAAACAGACTTAACCTGCAACCTGATGGCTTTACCTGCTACTATTCCCACCCACCACATTTGAATAAAAATCTCAGCACATTTTCACCAACCAAAAGTGGGGCCCACCAATTCTAGAATTTTCAACCAAAATGGCAAATTTCGCAAATTCTACAATTTCTAAACCAGTCATCTTGTAAAATTCATAACAAATCATACGTTCATTTTTAACGGTTCAAAATTTGTGGACATATACTCAACTTATATATGAATAACATATCCAAAAATTACCACGATCCAACGGTCGGATTAAAAATTATAACCCCCGTAATATTTCTCAAAAATCCTGATTTGATTTTTAATACCTCCACTCCGATAAAAATACTGATAAAATACCTCAATATTAACTCCTTCATTTTTAACCACAATAAATATATCCAACATTTATATCCACATAAAATAAATATTTTCATATCATATGAATCAATAATTAACTATTCACAAATAATATTACAGAATTACATTTATGACAACCAGACCATTCCCTGGAAAGAGGGGACTTTCCAATAAGGATTTCTCCTTACTAGCACGTAATTAGACGACCAAACCTCTCCTTAGACAGAACTTTCTAGACATTGCCAATAATGCTATCTAATAATATTATTCAAATAATATGAATTATTGATCTGATAATAAAAAATATTGTGCAGCAACAATTATTGAAACAACAATAATATAAAATATCAACACATCAATTATTGAATCAATAAAATAAAATATTGAACAGTAACTACTGTAACAATTATTGAGTAGTGCCTTCTTACTTAAGAATTAAAAATTGGTACAATACCGTGTGCTACTGTATTTTAACCACCAGGTATTCCAACAGTATTAACGGTAACAACTACGCCATTATTTATAAACAACTTATACTTGTCATTTTTTTCATCCAATCACTTTCCGTTATGGGGCCCACACAAGGTTGCGCCGTCGTACAAATATTCTTCGACGGTAAGAATATTCCACGACCAAAAGAATATTCCCCGACAACAAATGAATATTTTATAACCACTTGCTTATTTTGCAAAATTTGCACACTTCACCCATAACCAAAACATTATATTAAATTAACACCTTATTATTCACAATAATATTTAGAGAAAATTTGATTTTATTCATTAATAAGTTGGGGTCTTACAACCTCCCCTCCTTATGAAATTTCGTCCTCGAAATTGACGCACGTACCTGGTGTTTCGAAAAGGTGAGGATACCTCGCTTTCATTTCTGATTCTAACTCCCAGGTTATTTCTTCAATAGCATGGTTTCACCACAAAACCTTAACTTGTGGTATAACCTTCGTGCGTAGAACATGCTCTTTCCTATCCAAGATCTTAACAGGTACCTCCTCGTATGTTAAATCTTCGGCTATCTCGTCTGGTTCTAACTCAATTATGTGGTTCGGGTCTTTCACATATTTACGAAGCATAGATACGTGAAAAATATTATGAACATGAGACATGCTTGGAGGTAATGCGAGTCTATAGGCCACATTTTCTATTCGGTCAAGAATCTCAAATGGACTAACAAATCTTGGATTGAGCTTTCCTCTCTTTCCAAATCTTGTAACTCTCTTCCATGGTGCAACACGTAACAGTACATGATTTCCAATATTAAACTCCACGTCCTTTCTATGAAGATCAGCATAACTCTTTTGTCGGTCTTGTGAGGTTTGAATACGTTGTCGAATCATTTGGATCTTTTCTATAGTCATGCGTACTAATTCTGGTCCCAACAACGTTGCTTCTCCCACCTCGTTCCAGCATACTGGAGAGCGACATTTTCTTCTATACAACGCCTCAAATGGAGCCATGCCTATACTTGCTTGATAACTGTTATTGTAGGAGAATTCCACCAATGGTAGGTACTTATCCCAACTCCCTTTGAAATCTAGAACACAGAGTCTTAATAGATCTTCAAGAGTTTGAATAGTCCTCTCTGATTGTCCGTCCGTTTGAGGATGGTATGCCGAACTGAATCGTAAATCTGTGCCCATAGCTTTCTACAAGCTAACCCAAAATCTTGAAGTGAATCTTGGGTCACAATCCGAAACTATGGATACTGGCATGCCATGCAATCTCACAATCTCATTCACGTATAAACGAGCAAGACGTTCAAGGGAATAAGTCTCACGTATAGGCAAGAAATGGGCAGACTTGGTTAATCTATCAACAATGACCCAAATCGCATCTATGCCTTAAGAAACCTTGGGAAGACCCGTAACAAAATCCATAGTAATGTGTTCCCACTTCCATTTTGGAATCTCAAGTGGTTGCAATGGACCCTTTGGTACTTGATGCTCCGCTTTTACACGTTGACAAGTTAAACACCTCGAGATAAACTCCGCGATCTCTCTTTTCATATTGCTCCACCAAAATGTATGTCTAAGATCGTGATACATTTTGGTACTCCCAAGATGGATTGCAAGCGGTGTGTTGTGTGCCTCCATCATGATTCTATGCTTCAGGTCAGAATCGTTAGGAACACAAAGTCTGGAGTTAACTCGAATTATTTCTTCTTCATCGATTCTTGCTTCTGGAATAGCACCTTCTTGCACTTTCTTCTTCATACGCATCAGCTCCATGTTTGTAGCTTGAGCAGCTTTAACTTTATCGATTAAAGTCGGTTCTACTCGTATATTTAATATCATCACGTGGGTACTTGGAGTCTTTAATTCTACCTCCATCCTTTGCAAGTCATATAGACTAGGCCTTTGTATTGACAATATCGCACTCGTACTCGCATATGATCTTCTACTCAATGCGTCAGCTACTACGTTCGTTTTTCCTGGATGATATTGAATAGTGTGATCGTAATCTTTCAATAGTTCAAGCCAACGTCGTTGCCGCATGTTGAGTTCTTTTTGGGTGAAGAAATATTTGAGGCTTTTATGGTCTGTATAAATCTCCACTTTCTTCCCATACAAGTAGTGTCTCCAAATTTTTAACGCGAATACGACTGCTGCCAACTTTAGATCATGAGTAGGATAATTCCTCTCATATTCTTTGAGTTGTCGTGAGGCATAGGCTATGACTTTCCCATGTTGCATGAGAACACATCCTAACCCTTTACCTGAAGCATCGCTGTAGATAACAAATTCATCCGTACCAGATGGTATTGCCAGAACAGGTGCCGAAATGAGTCTCCTTTTGAGCTCTTGGAAACTCCTCTCGCATTCCTCGCTCCATACGAATTTTGTATCTTTCCGAGTCAGCTGAGTTAACGGAGTAGCGATTCGAGATAATCCTTCCACGAATCTCCGATAATAACCAGCTAAGCCCAGAAAGCTGCGTACTTCGGTCACCGACTTCGGTTGCTCCCAACTTTGTATTGCTTCAATCTTCGCCGGGTCAACAGATACTCCATGTTTTGACACCACGTGTCCAAGGAATGCTACTTCCTCAAGCCAGAACTCGCATTTCTTCAGCTTGGTATAAAGTTTGTTTTCACGAAGTCTTTCAAGTATCAACTTCAAATGGTGCTCATGATCTTCACGGATTTTGAAATAGATGAGGATGTCATCAATAAAAACAACAACGAATTGATCCAAATATTCTTTGAATACACGGTTCATCATATCCATGAAAGCAGCTGGAGCTTTAGTCAATCCAAAAGACATTACTAAGAATTCATAATGCCCGTATCGAGTTCTGAAGGCAATCTTTGGAATATCCTCAGTTTTAATCTTCAGCTGATGATATCCAGAACGAATGTCGATCTTTGAAAAGAATTAAGCTCCTTGCAACTGGTCGAACATGTCATCAATGCGAGCTAACGGATACCTATTCTTGATGGTGACATGGTTCAATTCTCGGTAGTCAATACAAAGTCGCATACTCCCGTCTTTCTTCTTTACGAATAAAACAGGAGCACCACAAGGAGATGTACTAGGACGAATGAAACCGATGTCTAATAACTCCTGTAGTTGGACTTTTAACTCCTGAAGTTTAATAGGAGCCATTCGATATGGGGTTTTAGAAATGGATTTTGTACCCGGTTCAAGGTCAATAAAGAATTCAACATCACGTTCTAGGGGTAGACCGGGAAGTTCTTCAGGAAATACATTAGGAAATTCTCTAACAACAGAAATATTATTCAAATCTGACTTGTCCTTGTTCAAATCCATAACATGGGCTAAGAAAGCTTGACATCCGTTTTTTAATAAATGAATAGCTTTGTGGCTTGATATGACACTGACTGATTTTAGTGGTTTAGTAGTTTGAATTCGTATGACAATTTGGTTAGGAATATGAAAACTAACAACCTTACGAAAACAATCAATTTTAGCATGATGAGTGGTTAACCAATCAATTCCTAAAATCACATCAAAAGCAAGTATCTTTAAAGAGATAAGATCAACAGGTAATGTGATTGTGCCAACTTGGATCATGCAAGATTTATAAACTGTAGATGTAACGAAGGTTTCACCCAACGGAGTTTCAACAGATAACTCAAAGTCCAATTTCTCCAGAGTCAAGTTTAAACGTTGAGCACAAGTAGGAGAGATAAAAGAATGGGTAGAACCGGCATCTAGTAAGGTATAAACTTCGCAAGAGTTCAAGATTAGTTTATCCGTGATCACCTCGTTCGGGTTCCTCACGTTTTGGCCAGTCACGACAAACGCTCTTCCAGGAACCGCTGATTTCGACTTATCCGGGACAGCCCTTGGAGTCACCATTCCCGTTGAACTTGGTTTTGCTACAGAACAATCCCGAGCTATGTGGCCTTCCTTTCCACAGTTGTAACATACCTTGGATTGTTGTGGACAGTTTGGGCTGATATGTCCCTCTTTCCCGCATTTGTAACATCTAACTGGCGGTCGTTCTCCTCCCCTAGAATTTGTTGTTGGTGCTGGTGTTGCTGCTGATGTCTTCCCGTCATTGTTGAATCTCCTCTTTCTGAAATTTCCACTTGACTCACCTCTCCTATTATCATGGCCACGATGACCACCCGAGTGGTTACCGCCTTTGTTCGTATTTTTCCCTCCTCGTTGGTTATCATCGCTCTGATGACTGCTGTCACCGGTATGACCCTGGTTGTGGTCCCTCGGTTGAATATACTCACTATCTCGCTCTAATAATTGAGACCTGTTGACAACATCTGAATACAGAGAAAATTTATGAGAGATAAGGTATTGACGAATCTCGGGTTTTAGACCTCTCAGAAACATCCTTGTCATTCGTTCCTCATTCTCTACCAAATGAGGTGCAAACCTGGATAACTCAGCGAACTTCGCCTCGTACTGGGACACCGTCATGTTGTTTTGTTCTAGTCTGATAAACTCCACCTCCTTCATATGACGAATACTTTCAGGAAAGTACTTGTCATTAAACAGTTTTTGAAATGATTCCCAAGACATGTTGAGTGCGTCAGGCTGGGTACACTTCACAGACTCCCACCAGTAGTCTGCCTCACCGCAGAACATAAAGGTGGCGAATGGAACCTTCTGTTCCTCCGTGCATCCCAAGACATCGAATCCGGCTTTTCTTTAAATTCTAGTGGTCCCAACTCTTTAAACTGCTTGGCTGTGACAGATCGCGCGTAGCTATCACTTCCACCCGTATTTTGTACACGAGTCTCCTTCGTCTGATTTTGCATGAACTGCAAAAAGCTCCTAAACATTCCATCATTCATCGTTTGTTCGGTAGTGTTGTTTACAGGAGGAATATTGCCTTCCCGTTACACGTTCTCCTGGTTTGTAACTAAAGGTTGTTCCACAGTTTCATACACTCCATTGTTAACGTTCTCAGTAACCATTCTTAAATATTGCCATAAAATAAGGGTTTATTAAACAAATTAACATATCACATAATATCCCTATATTATGTCTGACCAATAAATAAGCTTAGGTAGGACACACTAGCGAAGAATTTACTCATCTCTCCCCTCCTAGTTCTATTCCCCGATCTCCGCCAGAGACCATATCCCTAAGCTCTGATACCAACTGTGACGCCCCCAAAATAGGTATACAACACCCACTCTGAGTCGCCAAATACATGGTACAGAAAACAAACTACAACTTAATAATACAATTGTCGTGCAAAATACGACAACACATACTGTGAGTTTAAATACAAATATTGTCTTCTAGACAATATCCACACTCAAATAAGTACTCTTTATAATTATTTAAACACTATTTTACAGAAATAGTGAGGACTGCTAAAACATCTTTCTAGAACCATTACTCCATACCCCGACTCGATCCTGCTATGTTCTCACCTCTTGAGAAGAAAATGGAACAAAAAGGAAAAGGGTGAGCTCAACTAGCCCAGTAAAGAATATTATGTCTAAGATAATATACAACAAATTATAATTAGTCTTCAACAAGGAAAAATCTGATAAAATATAATAGACAACAAGTTTTAGATCAACAACTGCAGCGAAAACAGCAAACCATTAGAAGAGTCAAGTAGAGAATGAGTTCTACTATCTTCTAAGATTTAAAAGTCCATCATCAATATTTTATCCATGTAACAACAATCAATAACCATCTTTAATCAAATATTCATCTTTGCACTACAGGCCAAAGATATTCATTTGTATCACCAGTCGGTCATGTTCATCTCAATACCTGTTCATCTTTGCACTACGGCCAAAGATATTCATCAGTTAATCATTCATATTTGCACTACAGGCCAAAGATGTTCAGTAATATCATCATTTAGGACTTAGAATGATGAAAAATATCTTAAAGAAAACGAATCCAGTGAGATAGAAGGACAAATAGTAGAGATTCGTATAACGGTTTATCCAAGATCAATAATACTTCATAGTAATCAATTGTGAAGTAGAATTCAAAAATAAAGATCAAAACATGGATACAATCAAAGATAGTAGCCATAATAAACATCTTGGACAAAAAAAAGAAAATTTCATTTTTCGGTGAATAGTTTCGTATTCGTGAAAAGTGTCGTATACGTGAATAGTGCGGTATACGTGAATAGTAATCCCGACACAAAAAGTTTCAAATTTGATAAAAAAATTCATATCAATATTTCAGCATAATGATATTGAAGAAAATAATACTCCCTCCGTCCCAAATTAATTGCTCAGTTTTGACTTTTTAAAGTCAAATTGACCATTTTTAAAACTAATTTTTTTACTATTTTTGCTAAAATATATGTGAAGAGATTATAACCAAAAGAAAGTATATACAATTTATTACTAATCCTAATTTTTATAATTTTAAAAATATATTTATATATGCTTAATTATTAATTTTAAAAATAGTCAATTTGACTTTAAAAAGTCAAAATTGAGCAGTTAATTTGGAACGGAAGAAGTATCATTTAAGAAAAAATAATATCCCTTACCTCAAAATATTAGTACTTCTGATCGGAATATCGGTATAAGGCTGAAGAAAACTAGCACTGATGAATAAAACTCACAAAGTATCTAAATACTCACAAAATACACTCAATAATCTAGAGAGAGAGAAAACTATTTCTAGTGTGATTTTCAATTCTAACTTAGCCTTCTATTTATAGAAAAATGTTAGCACGTCGAAGCAGACTTAACCTGCAACCTGATGGCTTTACCTGCTACTATTCCCACCCACCACATTTGAATAAAATATCAGCACATTTTCACCAACTAAAAGTGGGGCCCACCAATTCTAAAATTTTCCACCAAAATGACAAATTCCGTAACTTCTATAATTTCTGAACCAGTCATCTCGTAAAATTCATAACAAATCATACGTTCATTTTTAACGGTTCAAAATTTGTGGACATATACTCAACTTATATATGAATAACATATCCAAAAATTACCACGATCCAACGGTCGGATTAAAAATTATAACCCCCGCAATATTTCTCAAAAATCCTGATTTTATTTTTAATACATCCACTCCGATAAAAAATACTGATAAAACACCTCAACATTAACTCCTTCATTTTTAACCACAATAAATATATCCAACATTTATATACATAAAATAAATATTTTCTTATCATATGAATCAATAATTAATTATTCACAAATAATATTACAGAATTACATTTTATGACAACCAGGCTGTTTCCAGGAAAGAGGGGCTTTCCAATAAGAATTTCTCCTTACTAGCGCGCCAATTAGATGACCAACCTCTCCTTAGACGGAACTTTCTAGACATTGCCAATAATGCTATCTAATAATATTATTCAAATAATATGAATTATTGATCTGATAATAAAAAATGCTGTGCAGCAACAATTATTGAAACAACAATAATATAAAATATCAACGCAGCAATTATTGAATCAATAAAATAAAATATTGAACAGTAACTACTGTAACAATTATTGAGTTATGCCTTCTTACGTAAGAATCAATAATTGGTGAAATACCGTGTGCTACTGTATTTTAACCACAGGTATTCCAACAGTATTAACGGTAACAAACTACGCCGTTATTTATAAACAACTTATACTTGTCGTTTTTTTTTTATCCAATCGCTTTCCGTTATGGGGCCAACACAAGGCTGCACCGTCGTACGAATATTCCCGACAGCAAGAACTATTCACACCTAACGAATATTCCCCGACAACAAATGATATTATTTTATAACCACTTGCTTATTTTCCAAAATTTGCACACTTCACCAAACCAAAGTATTATATCAAATTAACACTTAATATTCACAATAATATTTAGAGAAAATTTGATTTTATTTATTAATAAGTTGGGGTCTTACACTAACCTCCCGCCTTCGATATGCATGAAAGA